>CM059838.1:9753486-10353486 GCA_030444775.1 Atalantia buxifolia
AATGGGTTACTATAAGGAAGTAGAGCATTATGATCAATACATTGATATTAGGTACATTCCTGGAGCTATCAGTGATTCTGGAGGGATCATACAGGAATTTAAATTGAGCAATAGTGATAATCTCCAAAGTTTTCATTGAAGCTTTAAGGAAGAAACCAAAGAATTTTCAGCTGTGATGGTGTTCAAAAAGATTGCTGGACACATGGAAAAGATTGCTTCAAGATTCATTAGAAATTCTGCCAGTTAGGTGGAAATTTGGTTATGGCATTGAGAAAACACTTTCCTCAGATGTTGCTACAATACTTCTCGGGGCAGGTGCAATGGTTAATATAATGACAGGTCAAAAGTGTGAAAAACTTATGCTTGAGGAATTTTGGAAAGGCCTCCATTGACTCTAGAAGTGTACCTTAAGTGTAGAATACCATGTTGGGAACCAACCAGAAATGTTACTTCTGAAACTAACAGTGTGGTACTGTTTGAAACGCACCGAGCTGCACCACGACCCCTTGAAATGCATTGCCCCATTTAAATGCTGCCTTCTTGGCTGAAGTTTCTCCTGTAAAACTGGTGACGGAATTTGGGTCAAATAACTGTCGGCTGGCTTTTGGTGCCTTTGGGAAAGCATGCAATTAGAGCACGGAGGGTTGAGGAGTTTTTAGTGGGAAAAGTGCTTCGCATTTTGATGTTCTGTATGAAGCTATAAATTACTTAGAGACTCTGTGGTACCTGAAGATGGTACCTGAGTACCTGCTTATAGATCAAGTTTGGCTGTTGGTTTTCTTTTTGAGTTCTTTGGGTCGTTAGCTGAAATGAAAATGGAATTTTAGGGATCGGTTGTGTGGATACAGCAACAGTGTCTTGTTGACGGATTTACCTGGGCAACAGAATCATGAACAGTTTGATAAAAGTAAGGTCCCAACCTTTGTTATCATCTGCCAAACAGGTTAAAAGTTAAGTAGAGAATATTTTCCAGTTGGTGAGCCGACATTAAGTCTGGGGCTGCTTTACAAGCTTCTGGTTGGTAACATCTTACTTGTTAATGAATGAAAACAAAAGTGTAGATTACTTGAATATTAAACTTTTATGTTAATTCAACAGAAAGTGTATGATCATATAACAACTTCTGTAGGTGAGGCGATTTTTGTGGATGATATCCCTTCTCCAATAAATTGCCTTTATGGAGCATTTGTTTATAGCACAAAGCCTTTGGCATGGATAAGGAGCATAGAAATCAAGTCTAAATCATTGCCGGAGTCTCTGCATTTTTATCATATAAAGATATTCCAGAAGCTGGGCAGAATATAGGTTCTAGAACCAAATTTGGTCCTGAACCCTTATTTGCAGATGAGCTTCCTCATTGTGCGGGTCAGCCTATTGCTTTTGTGGTAATCTATGACTTCAGACTTGTCTAGTTCAGTCAGTAGAAAACTGCCTGAGTTTTCATTAAGTGAATTCTGTGTTTAGTTTAATGCATTAAATTACTTTTTAGGTTGCAGATACACAGAAAATTGCAAATAGGGCAGCAGATCTTGCAGTGGTTGATTTTGATGTGGGAAATCTAGAACCCCCCATACTATCTGTAGAAGAAGCTGTTGGAAGATCTAGCTTTTTTGAGGTCCCTTCTTTCTTATACCCAAATCGGTTGGTGATATATCAAAAGGAATGAATGAAGCAGATCATAAAATTCTCTGCTGAGGTGTTTTCATTTATTTCTGCTTCCTATTATGTCTTTTCTGTTAAAATACTGAAATTTCCTTGGTTGAATGCTGACATTGTTACATTGACTTATCATTTCTGTAAAGTCATCTGTTAATCCTTTTCATGCAAGCTAGCTCTCATAATTTTGCTAAATTGTTCCATCCAGGTTAAACTTGGGTCACAATATTATTTTTACATGGAGACGCAAACTGCCCTTGCTGTACCAGATGAAGACAACTGCTTGGTGGTTTACAGTTCAATTCAGTGCCCAGAGTATGCTCATGCCACAATTGCTAGATGTCTTGGTATTCCTGAACACAATGTTTGTGTGATTACAAGAAGGGTGGGAGGAGGTTTTGGTGGAAAGGCCATAAAAGCCATGCCTGTGGTATGTTGCATGAAAATTTACATTTTAAATTGGTTGAGTAGGTACTGAGAAATTATACATGCACTAACCAAACATCAATTTATGTACTTTAGCACTCGGTAACTTTATTTCTTAGATTGTTTTTAACCTTATTTAATATCCATACCACTGTAGAACTACTTTCACTCTACTGTTTACAGGTTGCTACAGCATGTGCACTTGCTGCCTACAAATTATGCTGCCCGGTCAGGATATATGTCAATCGCAAAACTGATATGGTTATGGCAGGGGGGAGGCATCCAATGGAAATAGAGTACAATGTAGGGTTCAAATCCAATGGGAAGATTACAGCCTTACAACTTAACATATTAATTGATGCTGGACAATATCCAGATGTAAGTCCAAACATACCAGCATACATGATCGGTGCACTTAAAAATATGACTGGGGTGCTTTACATTTTGATATTAAGGTATGCCGAACAAACCTTCCAGTAGTAGAACAGCAATGCGAGCCCCTGGGGGAGGTACAGGTGTCATTCATTGCTGAAGCTGTAATTGAACATGTAGTGTCTACCCTTTCGATGGAAGTGGATTTTGTCAGAAGTATCAACCTCCATACGCACAACAGCCTTAATTTGTTTTATGAGAGTAGTGCAGATGAACTTAGGAGTATACCATACCCTTAATATGGGATAGATTGGCTCTGTCTTGAGCTTCAACCAAAGGACTGAAGTGATAAAAGAGTTTAACAGGTCTAATTTATGGCTAAAAAGGGCATTAGTCGGCATCTATCGTGTATGATGTGCCACTTATGTCAACCCCGGAAAAGTAAGCATTCTAAGTGATGGGTCTGTTGTTGTTGAAGTTGGAGGGATTGAGCTGGGCCAGGGACTGTGGACGAAAGTGAAACAGATGGCTGCATTTGCTCTCAGTTCTATCCAATGTGGTGGAATGGGGATCTGTTGTAGAAAGTAAGGGTTATACAGGCGGATACCTTGAGTGTAATTCAGGGTGGATTAACTGCCAGAGCACTAAATCTGAGGCCAGCTGTCAGGCAGTTAGAAATTGTTGCAATATACTGGTTGAGCGCTTGACTCCTCTCAGGGAAAGGTTGCAGGTGCAAATGGGTTCTGTAAAATGGGGACACTGATACAGCAGGTATGTATTTGCTCGTTTAAAGCACCATCTACTGACTTGAGCTCATCGTCTTAGATATTTTACCTTTAAACTATTAGAAATTTATGGAATTCTTTCAGAAGTCATCTCTTGTGCAGTTAGTACTTTTTCTTCAAATGATTCGGAGAGTCTTTCATTAATCTATCTTTGTAGACAGTACCCGCCATATTATCCCCTTTCAATCTCATTATTTTAAAATCATATCGCAGGCATATCTCCAATCTGTGAGTTTATCGGCAAGTTCTTTGTATTTGCCTGACTTTACTTCCATGAAATATCTAAACTATGGTGCTGCAGTAAGCGAGGTAAGTTTCTCTATCTCCATGGACTGCTTTAGTCACTATTTTGCTTTCAAAATATTATTACTTTCAAGCATACTTGAAAGATGTCCTTAAATCTAATTTATCACCTTGATCGCCAAATTATACTACCATATTGCAGTACGCTGAATAATATTTATGGAGCTCTGCTGTCACAGGTGGAAATAAACCTTCTCACAGGAGAAACCACAATTGTGCAATCAGATATTATTTATGACTGTGGACAAAGCCTCAACCCAGCTGTGGATTTAGGACAGGTCAGCCTTACCCTGACTATATTTACAAAATTATGAATTTATGATAACCAAGCATTGGCATTTCTGCACTCCAGGCATGTGATGTATCCTTGCTTTGGACCTCAGCTTCTGTATATGGATTTGCGGATATGCTTTGTTATCATTTGATTGATTTGAATGGATTTATTTTGACTAAGAAACTAACAGTTTCATTTGGCAGATTGAAGGATCTTTTGTTCAAGGAATTGGGTTTTCATGCTTGAAGAATACCCAACAAATTCAGATGGGTTAGTGGTTTCAGAAGGCACATGGACTTACAAGATCCCGCACTGGACAACATACCTAAACAGTTTAATGTCGAAATATTGAATAGTGGACACCACAAAAAACGTGTGCTCTCTTCGAAAGGTATGCCATAAGTTTTCATCCAAAATCAACGTTAAATTGTAGATGCATAGTTAGCTAATTGCTGAGAAATGGTAAATCCTGTTTGTACATTTACTTTTAATATCTTCTGTACTATCAATGTCTAGATGTCTTCTTAAGTCTTAACTGGTCAGCCGCTTAGTTTTTACAACCTCATTGCAAATGGTTGCAGTTCATTCCCATCATTACTTAACTTGCTCATCCACCTCATTGTTATTAGATTTACTGATACATGGGACTAATTAGTTTTGAACTTTGATGGCATGATAAATAAGATAATCTAGCTTCAGCTGATATTTTAGTTTGCGCTCCTCCTTCATCAGAGCAAGAGACAGAATTTTATCAGATGATAATATCAGGCTTAACGTGTCGATTTGAATTTGTCTTGTGCAGCATCTGGCGAGCTACCGTTACTTCTGGCAGTTTCGGTTCACTGTGCTACAAGAGCAGCGATTCGAGAAGCTCGGAAACAGCTTCTTTCATGGAGCCAGCTAGGTCAGTCTGATTTAACATTTGATTTGGAGGTTCCTGCCACCATGCAGGTAGTGAAGGAGCTCTGTGGACTGGACAGCGTCGAGAAATACTTACAGTGGAGAATGGCAGAAAGTAAAGGAGCTTGCCACCAGCGCGATGGACTTGTTCATTCGTAAAATGTGTCTCTGTATTCACAGACAAACTAATTTTCTGTTTCAGTATTGGCCTCTGTTCTGTTAATAAAAAATAAGATGAGATAATACAGTTGCCAGAACATTTTATTCCAAAAGTTACACAATATTACCAGTGCATTGTAAATTGAATTTATTCTATTGATGGGAAGTAATAATGATGAATCTGTTTTTAGTACCAAAGTGATGGTAATCCTTGTACAAATTAGACGAAGGCTTTGTCTTCCTCCAGCATTTTTTACTCATAATCATGATATTACACTTTGAAACAAAATCTCTCACATTTAAGGAACAAAAAGAGTAATCGTTTCAATTACTTATTTTAGATATGATGTTCCAGATTAAAAGAAAAGCAATAAAATGTTCGCATGAAAGTATTAATCTACCCATAAGCTTATGCACGTACAAGACGATGAACCCCTAAGAAATGAAAATATCAAGCAGGCAAGTCCTCAACATGCAGATTAACTAACACTAACAATGAATTTCCATGAGGTATGTAAAATAAAGAACATGTTAAATCCAATTAACATCAAATTTCTTTTGGCTGCAGCTCTGACTCAAGGTCAGGCCTGAAAAAGAGCCAACTTAAATCATGAAAACCTGCAAAATAATCATCTGAAACTGTCTTGATACCAAATTCGTGTGAGAATCTTCTAGCGGCTAAGATGTGCCTTGCAGTATCAACAACAATTGAGCCCTTAAATTCCAACACATGTTGGTGGTACATCTCAAAGCTATTTCCAAACAGTACCATCTGTTTTAACATCGCTCCCCAGTTTGCCTGTAAGAGATTATTGTACAGCTCTGCCTCACAGTGTGGCATGTAGAAAAGAGTTGGCTTTAAAGCACATCGACGACCTTGCTCATTTACTGATAGAACAGAACAACCAAGGGCTTCTAAAACCCGAGCTTCTGTTGGAGAAAGAATTGGATCGAACACCTCAATGTCTCCAATCCAACTGAACTTTCTTTTCATCAAGACCGCAAGGCTAAGCTGTAATCTAGGAGGATCATATGATTCAAGGCTGCCAATACCATAGATCACCATCTGCATGTTTGACTCAGAGCCCAAAACATTATAGAATGAATTTAATACTTCTGGAGTTTGTATTTGATCCAACAAAGTTCGATAGAATTCAGAGCTCTCCATTTTTTTAATGGACATTTCTATCCTTTGCAATAATTTTGATACTCTGTGCGGATCAGATTCAATTTCAGTCGGGAACCAAGGTTTTTGTTGCTCTTCTGGAGATCTAATTCTGCACATATTTCTTCTTTGTTTGCCACGACGAGGTAAAACAATGGTCCAATCTTCATTTAGCATATGTGTTTCAGGGCCAATAACTTTTGAAGATGCAGCCATCATTAAACAAAAATTATACCTTCCCTCTCTTCATACAACAAAAATGATAAGGTCAACCGCTGCACATGGTTAATTCAAATTATAAACATATAAAATAGTATAACATGTTGAGACCATTTGTGGCACCCACAAAATAGTACGATTCATGTTCTTTGGCTCCAAAAACAATAGAGTGGTGGAGATTAGAAAAGGCCCACCCCACGTGACAAACATGTAAATATGTAACATTAGAGTTAGATAGTAGGGCACATTTCTTATGACTATCAGAATGATGTTTTCGAAATTTTGTTTATTAAATGAAAATGATGATTTTAAATGCTAGTCAATGTTTTGTGAAATAAGTTTGCAAGGATGAGTAACCAAAATAGGATTACAACTTTGAAACAGTTAAAATAAGAAAAAAAAGGATTAAAAGTTCTTCATACTCCTTTTTTTATAAGCAACTGAATTTTGTAAATGCTAATGGAAAAAAAGTACTACATTTGAGCCATGCCCAAATTGTTCTTTAAATCAGCCAAAAAACCATAGGAGGGGAAAGACATGTTTCCAGAAGTGTTATGCAGTAAATGTCTAGAAAAAAATCTTCCTGTTAGACTGCAAGCAGCACTTGGGAGAATTACTAATGCAAAGCATCAAGAAGTTCATGAAAATAGAACACATTTTTAGACTAGCAAGAAAGTTGAAGATTTTACAATTCGTTTTTTAATCTCTCCTCCTCTCACCATAAAAAAGAAATCGATATATTTAATTACATGTACACAAACATGAAACGTTTGAGCTCACTCATATTTACAATGATTGTCAACTTTAAGCATTCCACAAATTGTCAGGCCAATGCTACATAAAATTAAATTAATTTTTTTTAAACTATAAGTTCTCAACAAAATCCGCATGTTAGAGGAGGATTCTTTCTAAAATGGTCAATCTACATTTTGTTTTTCCGATTTTTGCATAGCATCCTGGTAGTTAAAGCCCCTTCCCAGACATGTGAGCCTAGTTCAAACCCAAAGATTTTACCAAAGCTTCAACTTTCCCAGAGATTTAAATTGAATACAAGATAAAAAATAAATAAACAGTAGTAATAATAATAAAAGAAATTAACACTGATCTCAAATTGACTAATGCAAAAACAGACAAAAATTTCTCAACCAACCTGCAAAAAGCTGACTTCCCAGTTGTAGCAATAAACCCAATTAACTATTAACTTACAATCCAATTACCCAGAAGAGCAAACTCAACAATTAAACAAAATTAATAAATAAAAAAATAGAGAACAAAATAAGCTCAAATGCAAATATGCAAGCAAATCAACCGGAATTGGTGCGTCACCATAGAGAAATGACAGTAATTTGGAGTAATGAGCTCACAATCGGCGGTGATAGCATTGAAATCTGCCGGCTGGGGCAGTGCTCTACTACGTTCCCGCGGTGATCAACTTCAAAGATATTTTTATTCGATTATTAATGAAATGCTGGCCGTTGGATTGTTTATAATTGAAATAATTTGTCCAATAAGCGATTTTTATTATTGGATGGCCAGTAGAATTTGGTAAACTGAAGTTTGCTAAGGCTGCAGGTCTCAAAAGCACACATCTCAGCCTCCCAGTGTAACTTTTACAACCCCCAGCTATTGCCCTCGGCAAATTTATGCAAACAGATTATCATCTAATTGATCTCTATATTGGCAGAAGTAACCCCAATAGAAAATGGAAGCCAAGTTCAAATGAAAACTTCTCTTAGACATGCTCAGACCCTTTATTCTACAAAGTTTAAAAGCCATTATAAAAGTTCCAGAATCAATCAAAAGTCCCCCAGTTCCTGAACACCCAGCAGCAAACACAAAGAACCCGGTACAGAACAGAACCAATGTTGCGACAAGATAGCATTATCACTTACTCAACAAAAGGGCAGAAACAACCAAGTAACAACCCGGAAGCAAAAATAAAAATAATCTTCTGAAAAAGTTTAGCAGTTGTGCAAGCCACCTCAAGTGAATATGGAGAAGAAAACGAAAATGGAAAACACTATTATCATTTCATATAATCAAAGTTTCATATGCTCACATGGAATGCAAAGTTCTATCACAATTGAACCACATAGTTTCGTCGGTATTTTGAGAGACTACACGAAGAATCCATTATCAATTACCACAGATCAAACAAAATGAATCAAACAAATCGGAGAGTGCAAGTGAAGAAAAAGAGAGAGAGTTACATACACGCAGTTTCGCCTCCACTTGTTCCGTTTCCTCAGTGACAGAGAGAAAAGAGAAGAGAAGCGATGAGCGGCCGAGCGACGAGTGGCTGGTGAGCGAGGAGCGGCCGGTGAGTGGTGACAATCTTAGGGTCTGCAAATCGATAACGTTTTTTATTTTTCATTTTAGTTGCACGGTCGGGTAAATGAATTCGATATTGATATATCCATTGAATATCTATATCTCTTTAGTAATTAATTAGATATTTTTTAAAATATATATATTAATGTTTAAAAAAATTTTGAATAAATATTACTTAATTAAATTAAATTAGATATATAAATATTCAATTTAAATGGACTAATTTATCATCCCTAATTTCATTAAAAAAATTTACCATTCCTAATCCATCCTATATCCAAATTCAAAATTTTTTATAATCCATTATATAGGAGGATAATAGAGAGAGAGATTGGTAATTGATTAATGAATATCCATTACCATAAAATATAAAAGAAGAAAATGAAAAAGCAGGATTAAACACAAAGTCATCATCGTTTGGTGACCCGTAAAAAGTGGAAAAAGAAAAATGCAATAATTAGAAAAAAATAAAAAGAGGGAGGAGAGAGAGAGAGAGCGCTTCTCTCTTTGAAATTATTATATTCAAACTTTCTTGTTTGACTACGGACAGTTTTTCTAATAAAATCATCATTAAAAGCATGTGATTCTAATCTAATTTTTAATTAGGAATTTGTGGGACTATGAAAGCAAATTCTCTTTCAATTAAGCAGGATTGAATGAAATTAATTTGTAATATTTTTTTCATACAAAATATGAATAGATAGATACATCTCTTTAATATTTATAATGATTATTTCTCTTAACGAATGTTTTATAAAATTTAATATAAAATTATAATTTTAATTATTTATTTGATTGTAAATATCAAAAATTGTTATTAGATATTTAATTGTAAGATATAAATATTTAATGAAATATTAGTTAAAAAAATCTAATTTTTAAAAATTTCAAATCCGTTTTTGACCGTTAAAGAAGCCCTGCGTGGCGCCTTCGTGCCCTTGCTTAATATTGAACTCTGCACTTGCAATTTTCCAATAAGTAATCATCTTCAGGCGCAGATCCATAAAAATAATTAATCCCACCATGTTCCTCAATTAATTGATTAAATGATTTTAATTAATGGATTTGAAGGCCAGCGGCGGCCCACGTATTCATCTCTCATTAGAGACTTGGGGGGGTCCCTTTGTACAGGTCTTGTAATGAGAGCTCCTGCTCACTTCCCTCTACTTAATTAATTTCTTAAAATAAATCTTAAATCATGTATAATTTTTTTTTAATTATTCTAAATCCTTTTTGTTTAAACAAAAAATAATTTCTTAAACAAAAACTGTTCAAATAACAAGTTTCTATTAATCGGATTCATCAATTCATCGTACCGAGATAATTTAGTGTACTGACCCATCTAAAATTTTCGTCTCTTCTTGAAATTTTTTGAACTGTCTGGTACTAACATGATTAATTATCCTAATATAATCACACGCCCAAAAAAAAAAAAAAAAAGAAATTGTTTGAATAAAATCTCTATCAATCGCATTTGTAACGGCACAATTTTTGAAAGTTTAAGCCGGTCTTTCGAATAAAGGAGCTGCACATGTCGGCAATGAGCCCACCAAGATTTTATTATAATTTACCAATAAAAAATTATTATTAGTCTTCTGTGTGGGTAAATGTTTCCATAGTCCTTATATTTTAGATTAAATAATTATTTAATTTTTATATTTTATAAAATATCTCAAAATATTCTTATTATTAAATACATGTCAGTCATGCCCTTATATATATATTTTTTACTTTCATAATAATACTCTCACTACAGTTTTAAAGCAATATTTGATACTTTTAAAAAATCTTGTTCATAATTATTTATAAAAAAACTAATTTACTAAATTAATTCTGAGAGTCAAATAATAAAAAAAAATTTATATTTATATTTATTTTATTTTTGAGGTTAATTTTTGAATAATTTTTTATAGGTAAATTTATTAATGTTTCTAAGAATATTGTTGTAAATGTATAATTATAAAAGTAAATAAAAAAGAGTGATGATCTGATCACAAATTGTACAAAATGATTTGATATTAATTTATTAATTGAATAAAAATAAATTATGTGGGTCAAAAGATATTTAATTCAAGTAATTTTATCATACTACATTAATTTTTACAAAATAAATTTATTTAAGAGTTTGTATCTATGTTGTTCTCAATAAAGCAAGATATGAATGTCACAAATTCAATTATAAAAATGCCTTGAGAGATTTTTAGACATATAAAAACTAAACAAACAATTAATTTAAAATATAAAGACTAAATAATAATTTATATTTTTTTATGATTACTTTTAGTAAACGTGATTTTGTTTTGTGATTTTTATTTATTAGTTTTGACTTTGGCTATTAAAAGTGCCTGCATTTGCGCATTAAATTATGTACACATGTGAAACTTGTAATTGAATAATTTGTTTGTTTATTTATATTTGTTTAATTCTTTTTCTTGTAAATTAGAAAAATAACACTATCGCTTCTGCTTTGCCTGCGCCGATGATGCGATCTACAAGTCCACCCACGTGAAAGATGATAAGAAAATATGGGAAGTCGTAATCAGGGTCCCTATTCTTTATGGTTTCTCAATTAGGATATGATTTGTAAATTTGTATTTAATAAGTACTCAAACCTAACCTTTGTTTTGAAATTAGGTAGGTAACCTTCATTGAAATGACTGAATATTAAGGATGATGGAAATCTTGACAAGGTCCTCAAGGACCCTTCCCATAGGTTCAGAGATCGAAGGATGAAAACTCAAAAAACTAATATAGAAAATAATTAAAAAGATTACTTTAATGTCTATTTCTTATTTAGAAAAAAAATAAAATTATGTGTTAATTCTCATTTTCTCTTCATTTTTATTTTTTAATTTTTATAAAATTTTTATTATTATTTAAGATTCATATATCCTTCTCTTAAATAATTATAAAGAAGATGGAAAAGTATGAAAATATAAATAAAACTTTGAAGATAAATAAGAGGACATTGAATCATTGATCCTCTTCCTTCTCTCTATATTGCTATTCCTACTAAATATCTTGTACTATTATTTAACATGGGCATGTCACTAGTGACTATTCCCACTCAAAATTCGATAATGTGAGGGTGCTTTGGCCATTTCAACGTCGGACATAGGCATATTTCATACAAATGATAAACTATATACCATTCGAAAAATTATAAAACAATAGGGACCCAGATGGTATCTACCCCATTAGTAAATCTTAACGGAGTTTCTATAAATAGTGGCCCAATGCGCTTGAATTTTCTGAGCTTCCAAACTCCCAATCCCATATTCTCGAAGAAAGAGACTTGTAAACCACTTCTCATAGAATTTATTTTGAATATATAAATTTAATCTATTTATCTCTTTCAAGTCTCTTTTTCGCCCAGTTATTAGTTTCCCACTTCACAGGTCACACTTCACTGCTTCTGGTAACGTACATTTTCCTCGTACGTTCCATTGTAATGCTCTGTTTTCTCCTCTGCTTTTCTCTGTTTTCATTGTTGTACATGCCTGAGTTTCTTTAAGTAATATACACCTATGACTGTTTTTGAAAATATGCAGACTACAAACCAAAATGGGAGATTTTCAGTACCCATGTTGGGGTTTCTGCTGTTATGCTCCTTGGCAGCGGTTACAGAAGCCACTTACATCAAATACAAGGACCCAAAACAGCCATTGGGTGCTAGGATCAGGGACTTGATGAGCAGAATGACTCTAGCTGAAAAGATTGGCCAGATGACTCAGATCGAGCGCGCTGTTGCTACCCCAGATGTTATGAAGCAGTACTTCATTGGTATGAATATGAACCAACTTCATTAGTATTTATGTGTTTGTTTATGAGGTCATTATGGTAAAATATGGCAAATGGGGATTTGGTGTAGGGAGTGTGTTGAGTGGAGGAGGGAGTGTGCCTGCTCCTAAAGCAACTGCTGAGACGTGGGTGAACATGGTGAATGGGTTGCAAAAGGGGGCTCTTTCGACCCGTCTTGGGATTCCTATGATTTATGGGATTGATGCTGTTCATGGCCACAACAATGTGTATAAGGCCACGATTTTCCCTCACAATGTAGGGCTTGGGGTGACCAGGCAAGTGTGTCAACTTTTTTGCGTACTCCTGCTTATCAAATATTTTGTTCAATCTATGCGGTAGAATGTTGATTTCTTGAACTTGTGATTGCTATTTTGCTCAAATACTCTCACTGTTTGATTAATGGATATGAAAATTCTGTTCGTTAATACTAATGTACTGGTCACTATTAGATCAGATAATTGAGCATTTGATTTGTTTTCATGTTGAATAAATGGTGGTGCTGGGATCTTTCTGTGTGCGTAATTTTGACTATTATTGTTGACCAGGGATCCTGCCCTTGTCAAGAAGATCGGCGATGCAACTGCTCTTGAAGTGAGAGCAACAGGAATACCTTATGTCTTTGCTCCGTGCATTGCGGTAACTAAAGACTTTGATATTCTTTGATGTCTCATGTTGTATGTTTAATAAAGTGTGCTCTAATCAACTGTCTCTGCTGTCATAGGTTTGTAGAGACCCGAGATGGGGACGGTGCTATGAGAGCTACAGTGAAGATCATAAGATTGTTCAAGCAATGACTGAGATTATACCCGGTTTACAGGGAGACCTTCCAGCCAATTCCAAAAAGGCAGTTCCCTTTGTCGCTGGAAAGTAAGATCCCTTTTTACTAATAGCTTATTTAACCTGTTACTTATTTCTTCTTTGTGACCCAGTTGTGATGCTTATGACTTTTGTTTGTTGCCGTGAACAAATTTGTTTCTGATACTTTTCCAATCTGAGTAGGTTTGGTCGCCATTCTAATAGTTATGTTTCTTTGTAAATTTTCTAATTAGGTGCTAGTTATTCTGAAGTTGTGTTCTAAAAGCTCCAATTATCCAATTTGTCATTATTAAAGTGTCAAAATTCCGCGAGTATTATCTGAATAGTTTCATAATGATGAGAGGATAAACTTCTTTTGGACGTCTTTATGTGATATTACTCAAGAGCTAAGACCTTGATGATAGGCCATTTTAGTCCTCTGTATTTTAATAATAAGTTGATTATAAAAATGAAATATCTAGTTCAGCCAGCCCTTTCCCCTTTTCTAGCGTTACCTGTAAATGAGATCACATTATTTGATCTGCAGTATGGTTATTACCTAGACAGCATCAGCATTTCATTTTTTTTTATCCTCTTAGTTTCAGATTCATATGGAAATATAACTTCTTTTGGAATTTTTTGGATAAAAAATTCATTGTGGTGGGCCTTATTGCATTATTGGCCGGCCAAGTTGTCCTCTAGATTAAAAGCTGATTTAAATGTTAAAATTCAAAATCCCCCTGACCTTTTCCCATGTGATGCTTTCATATATGTAAAGTTATTGCTGATGTAGGACTAAAAAATCAGTAGACTATTATCTGATTCAGCCTAGTGTTGGTCCAACATCAATGATTATGCAAGGAAAATTGAGATTGTTTTGCTTCTTCCCCGCTATTTTTAGTGGAATTAAGGCAGTGATTGATGATTACCGGTCCACTGCCAGTGATAGGCAGATCTTGCTGTAATAGTTGCTCCAGTGTGTAATATTTGTTAGATCTGTCGGTTGTGTTACCTTATCATGTGATATATCTTATCTTAAAATTAATTGGACGGGAAAACTCTTTTGATCAAATGAGTTTGGATATTTTAGTTGTGATTATGAAAGTTAATTATGGAAGACATAAGATATCACTAATCTGCCTAACCAAGATTTTGGAAGATGTTTCGATGGATTGTGAGTCACATCTGAGGTTGAGAGCAGGCCAGACCATCGATGATCCAAGTTAGTGATTAAACGACTCCATGTATCTGTATTTTACGGCACAGCTGCTGTGAACTAAAGACAATTTTCATTGCTGAATCATTGTTACTTTTCTACCAATTTTTACATATTAGGAAGCATTTTGAATCTTTAATATATTTGTAAATAACAATTTAATTAGTAACCATGAATTTATGATGAAAACCTTGGCAGTGACCATTTTTTCCTAATTCCTTGATTCCTTTGCTTAGGAAAAAGGTGGCGGCCTGCGCCAAGCACTATGTGGGAGATGGTGGCACGACCAAGGGCATCAATGAGAACAATACTGTAATTAATTTAAATGGATTGCTCAGCATCCACATGCCTGCTTACTATAATTCCATTAGCAAGGGTGTCGCAACAGTTATGGTTTCCTACTCAAGCTGGAATGGCAAGAAGATGCATGCTAATCATGAACTTGTCACTGGATTCCTCAAGAATAAGCTTAAGTTTAGGGTAACAAAATTTATATGAAAGTTCTAGTATCTTGCTTACCTTTTGCCAATTTTAAGGAAACAAGGATAGAATTAATGTGTTTGTTGGGTAATTTCAGGGTTTTGTCATATCAGATTGGGAGGGTATTGACAGGATTACCTCTCCTCCCCATGCTAATTATTCATATTCTGTCCAAGCCGGAGTTAGTGCTGGAATTGATATGGTGAGTAAAATTCAAGTCATTTCAAAATGTAATATTACAAATTTACTAGGATGTAGTACATGGAAGTTATTGCTTCCCTGCAGTGAGCGTCTAAGATCTTACTATTTTATTTCTTTTTCCATTTTTTCTAACAAATCCCTGTGTTCCAGGTAATGGTTCCCAATAACTACAAAGAGTTCATTGATGACTTAACTGATCAAGTAAAGAAAAATATTATCCCCATGAGCAGGATTGATGATGCGGTTAAGAGAATCTTGAGAGTTAAATTTGTCATGGGACTCTTTGATAGCCCTCTGGCTGATACCAGCCTGGTCCACCAACTTGGGAGTCAGGTATTTTTGTTACAGAAGGCTGTAATTTCTCTCACACATTTTCAAATTCAGCTAATGTCAATTTAATAATGCAATTGGGCAGGAACATAGAGAATTAGCTAGGGAAGCTGTAAGGAAATCACTAGTGCTGCTGAAAAATGGAGAAGCTGCTGATAAGCCTTTGCTTCCCCTTCCTAAGAAAGCTTCAAAGATACTGGTTGCAGGAAGTCATGCTGACAATTTGGGCTATCAATGTGGTGGCTGGACAATCACATGGCAGGGTTTAGCGGCAATGATCTCACAGCTGGTAAATTAAATCAGCCAAAATTTGAATATAATTAGTTAAAAGTTTTAGCATACAGTAGATACATCTACTACGCTGCACTTTTAATGAAATGATATCTGTACAAACAGGTACCACGATCCTTCATGCAGTGAATAATACAGTTGATCCTACCACCCAAGTTGTCTTCAATGAAAACCCTGATGCAAACTTTGTGAAATCCAACAAGTTCTCCTATGCCATTGTTGTTGTTGGTGAGCACCCCTATGCGGAAACACAAGGTGATACCTTAAACCTGACCATATCCGAGCCTGGTCTGAGCACCATAACCAATGTATGCGGAGCTGTCAAATGCGTTGTTGTTGTCATATCTGGTCGCCCTGTTGTGATCCAGCCCTATCTAGCACAGATAGATGCACCGCTGCTTGGCTTCCAGGAACTGAAGGCCAAGGTGTTGCTGATGTCCTTTTGGAGATTACGGGTTCACAGGCAAGCTTGCGCGCACATGGTTCAAGACAGTTGAACAGCTTCCAATGAACGTTGGAGATCCACATTATGATCCTCTCTTTCCATTTGGATTTGGTCTGACAACTAAACCTACCAAGGGTAACTAAAATACCCACCGCGGCTATTTATCCTTCTACATGAGATGTATTGTTCAAAAGATTTCTTGTGATAAGATTTAAACGTAGTTTTGGTTTCTGTTACTTCAAAACTAGTGTTAAGGAATGTCAATTCTAAACCTCAAGAGTCTATTGAATCGAATGAATCACTTATTGAATCACGCAATAAGAGAGCCGATAATTGTGGATACCACAAGGGGAAAAAACACTCACCGTTGTAGAGACCGATGGCTAAACTGCCATAATTTTATCCCTCTAATTCTCCCCGTGAAAAAAAAAATGAGATGAAGCTGTTTGGTTGCCGAGAAAATAAACTGAAAGTTCTGGAAATGCTTAACAAATTTTATTTCTCAACAACTTAACTGATGATGTCAGTACAGCAGCTATTTATATGCACTTCACAATTACGATTACATCTTTAACTAATCTAAAAGCTAATCGTTATTAAGCTAACTAATCTTCAGTACAATGTACAGTGTGCTTGTAACAAACTTTAACTAATTTGCTGAGCTGTCAGCTGAGCTGTCACGGCTGGCACGCTTGCTCTGTGTTTTCTTCATCTTAGCTTTCTCCTTCTTCTGTTCAGCATAGTGAGCTACTCTAACACTCGGAATTCAAAGACGGGTGGATTCAGCTATACATTCAAATAGATAAAATTTACTAATGAAATCGGTTTGTATTTATATTTCTAGAAAATTTTTCTGAAACGGTGGGGTCTATCTAATTGTTTGAGTTATAAACGAGGGTAATTTTCAAGATATTGCAGATGAATCATGCGTCCGGGCATTGGGCTGTATTTACCAATTTTTATATTTTATTTACTCAAAACTAAGAAAATAAAAGTGATGCATTTATAATTCTAAATTTTGAAGCTTTCTCCCCTCAATCTAACGGCGATTGGATTTTTTTCATTTGTTGTACTCTACTCTCCCGACCTAACCCGTCGTGGAAAGTCAGAATCCTAGTCCGTATAGGACTGACTATATTGTTCCGATTCAGAATTCCGATTCCTAATACAGTTCCGTCCAAAACCAAATAAGACAATAACTATTCTATACAACTCCGAACAAAATTCCGTCCAAGTCCAAATGAGACAATAACTATAATATCCGACTCCGGACAGAATTCCTCGTGCATATTAATGCCCCTTCTCAAGGCATTTTGGTTCAAGCAAAAAAATAATACGAGAGCTCTTAACTCTTTTTTCTACCGTATCAACTCCGAAGCACCAACAGGCTACACGGCATTGTCCCAAGGAGATTTTGGTCTCAACATCATTAATTATATTTTCATACGTAAGAGCCGTTACGTAAGAGACGTTAGTTTCTGAATAGTGACTGATTCATGATATATGAAGCGAAAAAAGAAAAAAAATCAAACGCATAATTTTGACATGTTTAAAAATTAATACACAATGAAATGAAAATCCATCTATTAATTCCATTCGAATAAATGTATGGAAGAATATTTTATCAACAATATGAGATATCAATCTCAATATTTGAGTCTCAATTAATGTGACATTCAAATAAATGTATGGAAGAATATTTTATGAGTAATACTAGGTATCCTAATATTTGAGTCAGGTAATTTTATCAGATATGAAATCCAATTATCCAGTGAGTGAGTACATAGTATGAGAACTCAAATTGAAACTCAAATGTTAGGATCCTAGCACATTTTATAGACTGAAAAGATTAATGGAATATTTACCTATTTAAATATGATTTTTTGGTTTATCAGTATTTTGTTTTTCAACAAACTTTGAAGTAGTTTGATCTTGACCGGATTTCTTCCAATTATACAAATATTTGACATCCCGCATAATCCACAATAATTCAAATTTGTTCTTATCTAGAATTACTTATCTGTAATCTTTATCTTATGCAATTAACGTTGTTAATTTCCTATTACAGAAACTTACTTATCCAATTAAAACTGTGCACGTATACTTGACTTATTCGATTATAAATAAAATCAACTCCATGAACTTCAAGATATCTCTGACACATGCACGTAATATTCTTGCCTAATATAAACTTACAATAATACCCATCTTTTCAAACTATATATAGTTGCTTGATTCTTTTCGTTTTTACTCACTTTTCAGTGTTAAAGTTTCTGTGCTAAGCTGGTATGATTTCAAATTTTTTATCATCTTGCTTTTTCTTTCCCCCCCTGATTTCTATACTTTCACATGTTGTTCTTATGTAATTCTTGTAGTATTTGTCAAAATATATTACAATCTATTCGTTCTTATGTAATTCTTGTGGTATTTGTCAAAATATATTACAATCTATTCGAATATTACCATTATTGTTGCTAAATTTTTTGTTACTATTTCATCATATAATTTATGTAAACTAATTGTTTTCTTCTAATTTGTTTTACAGAAACAAAACAAAGATGAGGGTAACTTCACTTGCTACATTAGGATTTCTCCTATTATGCTGCATGGCAATCACAATTCATGCATCAGACCCAGGATACATGAAATTCAGAGACCCAAAAGAGCCATTGAACAAAAGAATCAGAGACCTCATGAGCAGAATGACTCTAGAAGAGAAAATTGGTCAGATGGTGCAATTAGACCGCTCGGCCGCGACCGCAGAGATCATGAGGGATTATTCCATCGGCAGCATACTTAGCGGTGGAGGGAGCGTGCCGCGCCTTCAGGCCACGCCGGAGGAGTGGATTGACATGGTTAACGATTTTCAGAAAGGTTCGTTGTCAAGCCGGCTAGGATTCCCATGATTTATGGCATTGATGCGGTTCACGGCCACAACAATGTTTATAAGGCCACGATATTTCCCCATAACATTGGCCTGGGAGCTACTAGGTACTTAAGCAACTAGTAAGCGTGTCATATTTACATCGATAATTTATCAGAGCTAATGTTGGTACATGTATTTGAACTTTTTAATTAATTGTGACATATGATCAATGTTTGGGAGAAATTTTCAATTAATATATCGTAAGGTCTTGTATTGAGATCAACTTATTTATTGTAGGGACCCTGACCTTGTGAGGAGGATTGGAGCTGCAACCGCTCTTGAAGTTAGAGCCACAGGCATCAATTATGTATTTGCTCCATGCATTGCGGTAATTACGTACATATATACTTCCGATTCCTGAAATAATTTTCATGTAATATTTTAATTTTTATGTATTAAAATTTAAAGATTAAAAGAAAATCATTGCACAACGTCAATAATAACAGGTCTGTAGAGATCCGAGATGGGGGAGATGTTTCGAAAGCTACAGTGAGGATCCTAAAATTGTTGAACTGATGACAGAAATTATACCTGGTTTACAAGGAGATATTCCCAGTGACGTACCAAAGGGCATTCCTTATGTCGCCGGAAGGTAAGCTTTTGGCCGCATTTATGATGATTTTGAATTTAATTATGAGTGTCAAGTATTTTGGTGTTATGACCTGCTTCAGTTTATCTTTTCTCCATCACGGACCTGTCAGAACCCAGAATTCTGTTTCCGCCACTATTTGAGGATATTTAATACATTAAATATGATGTCATACAACGAACAGGGATAAGGTTGCTGCTTGTGCAAAACACTATGTTGGGGATGGAGGTACAACGAGAGGCATCAATGAGAACAATACGGTGATTGATAGGCATGGATTGATGAGCATTCACATGCCAGCTTACAACGACGCAATCATCAAAGGCGTGTCCACAGTCATGGTATCTTACTCTAGCTGGAATGGCCTGAAGATGCACGCCAATCGCGATCTTGTTACCAATTTTCTCAAGGGCAACCTCAAGTTCAGGGTACTAATTATATAGCTTTCAGATCATAGTACTGAAATTATGCAGATGATATATTTATTTATTTATTTATTATTATTTTTTTGGTGGTTGCCAGGGTTTTGTAATCTCGGATTGGCAGGAATTGATAGAATTACTACACCGGCACATGCAAATTACTCTTACTCAGTTCTCGCTGGTGTTAATGCTGGTATTGATATGGTCAGTGTAGCTTCAATTAAATGGTTTCAGTTTTGTTTATTTGTTCATTGTTTTTAATTTAAATTCTGAATCGTTAAAATAAATTGGTGTGTTTGATCAGTTCATGCTTCCATTGAACCACACCGAATTCATAGATATTCTGACTGATTTCGTGGAGAGAAAAATTGTCCCAATGAGTCGTATAGATGATGCTGTGAGAAGGATATTGAGAGTGAAGTTCACAATGGGTTTGTTTGAGAAACCAATAGCTGATCAGACTTTCATCGATCAACTTGGAAGCCAGGTATAAACCGAACTTTCACTATGCAATGGTTTTTCACAGATGGGTTTGGATTCAGTGTTGATATGAGCTTTGCTGAACTAACAGGCTCACAGAGATTTAGCCAGGGAAGCAGTTAGAAAATCTCTGGTATTACTGAAAAATGGAGAGAATGCAGATGGTCCAGCACTTCCCCTTCCGAAAAATGCAGCCAGGATTTTAGTTGCCGGAACCCATGCCAATAATTTGGGCTACCAATGTGGTGGCTGGACTATCGCTTGGCAGGGACTTAGCGGCAATAATAACACTGTTGGTAAGATAATAAATTCGGATAAAAGAATTGATCACTACGTTATCCGAAATTGCAGATCTTTCTAATTTTTCAATTTTTTACCTAGTTCAAATTGATGCGACAATATTATACTGCAGGGACTACTATCTTGAATGGTATCTCAGCCACAGTCGACAATGCAACAGAGATTATTTTCTGTGAGAATCCGTCAATGGATTATGTCAAGGCCAGCAACGTTTCCTACGCCATCGTTGTCGTGGGAGAGCAGCCGTATGCTGAGACACAAGGTGACAGTTTGAACTTGACGATAAGCGAGCCAGGCCGAGCACGATCACCAATGTATGCGCGGCTGTTAAATGTGTCGTTGTGTTAGTTTCTGGCCGGCCTGTTACAGTTGGACCTTATCTTCCCCAAGTAGATGCTCTTGTTGCTGCTTGGCTTCCGGGGACTGAAGGCCAGGAGTTGCTGATGTGCTTTTCGGAGACTATGGATTTACCGGGAGGCTGCCTCGTACTTGGTTCAAGACTGTTGATCAGCTGCCCATGAACTTCGGTGACGAGCAATATGACCCGCTTTTTCCCTTGGGGTTTGGCCTCACTACTGAGCCTGTTGGTCCAAGTTAGAAATTTGTTCATAGAATCGTTTTAAATTTCTTTTATTGATTCATAAGTGTGAAGACAATGGATTATTAAGAGTAGTTTCTTCAGTAAAGTGCGTTTTAGATCAGCATGAAATTTTTTTAGTAATTTCAAGAGTAACTAAGTTTTGAAGCAAAAACTTTTATCTGATACAATATTTTTAATTAATATTGGGCAGATAGGGATAGTAATTGGGATTGTTAAAAATTCACGTTTGATTAAAAAAACTTTTGGAAAATCAACAGCAAATCTTCGGAAGCATTAAAGAAGTTGAATTTCAAAATAATTTTGTGAATCACACTTAATTTCCCAAATTTTTGTAATTAACTTAACATAAAAAGTTTAGAATACAAATTTACGCGAATTTGTATATCAATAAGCAAGGGCTTCTCAACCATATTTGGGGGCTTAGGAACGATTTTAATCAAGCTTTCTTAAAATTTGAAGCAAAAAATATATATTAGTTATATTATAATTTTTTTATTTAAAATTAATTCTTCTAACTTTCTAAGATGTAAAATTATGTGTTTCAAACTAGACGATGGAATTTTCATTAAATGTTTTATGATCTTTTAAGGTTCAACTATGTTGCAACAGTTGTAAAAGGTACCCCACTTTTTGTCTTTGTGATTTAACTGATGGTCAAATTTGACTGAACATCTTATACTCTATTTTATTTATAAGATATTAAGAAATATTATGACGCTTTCTATTTACATGCACTATTAAAATTCTATTTAGTACCTTGCACTCTTTTTCTTTATTATTTTTATAAATATGAAAATACTTATTTGTTTACATCCAATACTAATATCAATGGAAAGACAACAATACCTCTAAATTTATAAATTAAAAAAAAATTTAGAAATTTTTTTCTCTTCCTCTCACCTTCATCTCTATCATCATCAGTCAATAACAATTAAAAAAGAAAATCAAAATCAAAATCAAAATTTGAAAGACTCGCCTATCACCTTTATTCTCTCAACTATTCATGAACAATACAACAATCCCAATACCAATACTAATACCAAACAAAACATAAGAACACATTTCTGATTCTTTTGATTCTTGTTTCACTAACAATATCACAACAAAATTCCGGCTTTAAAAGGTTTCATTATACTCTTTCAAAACTTGACATTCTATCATGGTATGGGTTAAATTAAAAGAGTTTACTGTTAATTTCGACAAGCTCTTTAAAAGTAATTACGTTTGAACGATATCTTACATGGTGCTTCTTCTCCTTGATGTTGATAACTTAAATATAAAATACTCTCTTCATGTTGTTACAAAACAAAACCAGTTCAGCCATCACAAATTCCGAAGGCCTCAACATCCTTTGTACCAAATATTCCAAACATAATTATATCAAATGTAACTTAAGACCCTGCAATTCATTTTTCATAAAATGGGTCTCCTATAAGAATGTTGCAAAAGACAGCTTCAAACTTCTTTATCAAAGTTCCGACCTTGACGACCAAAATTCATTGGTAATCGGTGTCGGAAACCACCTTAGTCTCGCCCTTCTCACACACTCGAACTCCAACTCATTCTTTGACTATTTGTTGTACTTCTTTACTCGCGAACTGTCCGATCTCTGTCATGTGCGGCTCTTTGGGGTCTTCTATCGACTTCTTGACGGCCGGGCCAGAGAGAGGGATTGTTGCCATGACTTTGAGTGATGATATAGCCACAAACTCTTGTACAAACTTATTTTGTACAAACTGATGTGGCATGATAAAATTGGTTGAATTAAATATCTCTTAACCCACATGATTTATTTCTATTATTTTATATTTTCATTCAACCAATGGATTAATGCCACATCAGTTTGTACAATATAAGTTTGTACAAGAGTTTGTGGCTGTATCATCACTCTATGACTTTTCATAACCCGAAATACATAAACCTTGCACTTTATCCATTTTCTTCAACCTTTGTCAAGAAGGGTAAATTTTTTCCTTTTAAGATTAGTAAACAAATTATAAATAAAAGGAGTGCAATATGCTCAAGTAAATTTGACAATATTTAAATCATAAAAGATAAAAGTTAGGTACAGTACAACTGTTGCAAAATAAAAGGATCCATTGTAACATTTTCACTTATTGATTCTTCACTCAAATTACATCTTTTTACCATTTAATTTTTAGATTAAACTAACTTTTCTATTTTTCTATATTATTAAACTTTCTTGATACAACTTTTTTTTCCTTATTGAAATAGATAAAACAAGCACACAAAAAAATTAATTAATGAAAACAAGAATATTCTAAAAGGAATAAAAGTAAATAAATAACACAATTATTTAAGAGAAGAATTAAAAGATAAAACTTGGAATTTGAGATAAAATCCCAAAATAAGTTTATCTTTAATTGTTTGAGAATTTGAGCTGTAACCAATAACCGTGAAGAATAGAGAAAACTATTAAGATTTTTTTTTAACGGAAAGTAGAGGAAGTAGGTTTCCCCCACCCCCAAGCATCAACTATATCTTGTCTTGGTTGTTGGAGAAAATATTTAATGGATAAGTAACAAAATGTATGGTGTAATTTTTTTAATTATAAGATATTAATTCTAACGATAAAGTAGAGATTTTGTAGGACTGAAACTATTAGTTTCAAAGGGACTGTAAAAACTTAAAATTATTAACTGTAACATTAAATAGACATTATAGGAATTTAATAATTTTTTAAGAAAAGATAATTACAAAATAATAATAAATTAAATGAATAATAGTAAATTTAAAGTCCAAATTCATTTTTATATACAAAATAATAGTTTAATATAAATGTAAAGGCCCTTCACATACAACGAGCCCTAGACAACCATCTAAATTGCCTAAGGGTCAAGCTGCTCTTGTTAATGACTGTAGCATTATAAGTGTAGCATTATTTATAACAATCATCATTCTTAGGTGTGAACTTATAAAGTATGGACTCATGCCCTTTATAGGTAAAACCCCTAGAATTATTATGGCAACCTCTATACAATTTTAAAATTCTTTAACAATGTTGTAAATATCGATTCATACTTTAGAGTGGATGTCCACATGAGATGTTAGGAAATTGGTAGGTGAAGCGGGACCGCTGCTAAAATAAAATTGGAAAAAAAAATAAAGAACAAGCACAAAGAGGACACCAGAAAATTACGTGGTTCGATTTTTTTTTTTTTAGCCTACGTCCACAAGCGAAGACAAAATGAAATATTTTACTAGAAAAAAGGAGTTACAAGTATTGTAGTATTTTAGCTCACTTCCCAAAACTCCAATACACCCAAACTCTCAAATCACTATAACAAGAGCTTATAATTTCAAGCTCTCTAAACTCTCTCTCAAAAAATGTTAAATTGCTCTTTCTCTTAATGGAATGCTTCAGCTCCTCATCTGCACTTCTATTTATAGCAAAATAGTTATCAAGAAAATCAACGATTTTAGCCCAACAATTATGGCTTCAATTTCGTCAATCCGAGTAGCTTCAATTTGTCAATCTAGCTTTCAAATTTTGTGGGCTATGTTCTCCATTTTCTTTGATTTGCTGGTACCAAAGTCAAGTACCAAATTTGGTGCTGACTTTTAGGTGCTTGCTTTGACATGAGAAAGCAACCTAATGATTAAAAGATTATATAAACTTCAATTTTTTTGTCTTTCACTATGTTATCCAATAATCAAATTTGTAATATATATATATATATAGTAGTTTTCTGATCCGGGATCTTAAAGTGCAAGAAAAGTCTGGGAAAACTTTAAAACAGTGAGGTTTTAAAAGCTTGCAACTTAAAGCGCTTTAAACCGCATTGTCACGGTTCATGTGTTTTTCTAGATATTCCCGCATTTTAAAATTTCGGATTGAAACATTTATATATATATATGATAATTTTTTTTCACACTTCACACATTCTTAATTCACCTCCACAAATTGTTTAGTTCTTATATTTCAGATTAAGTGTCTGCTTAAGCCGGCCGTGGATTTGACCAAACTGCTTTGAAACATAAACATGTAAGTAGCTTCCAATAACTCTGGATTTTCTATAAATGTGCTTTTCTCACATATATCAGTCTATAAATCCCTCATTTTCTTAAATTGAAAATAATGACCGTTTAATCCTAGATTTGAATACACTTTTTTTTTTGTATTTGTGACTTTTGGTCCCCACATTCAAGTGCAGCTACATTTGGTAATATGGTGTTATATTATACAAAATTGAATGAGACAGCAGTCTCACCTAATAGTATATCATAAAATTTGTGAAGTGGCTTTCACGTACCTGCAAGTGGGCAAATTGTCAAGTTGTTCCAAGTTATGGAAAAGGTTATGAAATGCGATTCGAGCTTCTGATTGCATGAATAAAATTTCTTTAATACTTAATTGACAAGTATTACTATAGTTTGAATTGCACCGTCGGAGAAACTAGAGGTGATGACTACACAATTAGGGAAAATGTAAACTAAATAAGAATTGGGTTTTTATTTAGTTTGGTTTGATTTAAGGATTGTAACGGTGCGGGGTGGGAGGTGGGAGGCCTCGTTCACTCCCTACCCCATTTAGAATTTGGCCCCTATTTCTTAGTAAATTTAGTTGGGAGGAGATGGAGAATCCTCACAGCAGATCATTCACTGTCACCATCCTATTCTCTATTTAACTATTTTACAGTAGATTTTTATATATAATTTGATGAAATAAAAATTAAAATGACTCAAATAAAACTGTCACTAACATATTGTGAAGTTTTAAATTATTAAAAATTAAAAAAATATCTCTAACATATTGGAACAATATCTTGAATCATATAAAAATATAAAATATTTGGACAAATAATAACTAAAAAGTACACATATTTATGTATATAGGGATTGGGTTGGGGTGGACTATGTAGGAGACAAAACTAAACCCCACCTGATGTGGGATGGTTGTGTAAGATGAGTAGGGTACCTTTCTGGGATTATAACTTGAGGTATATGTGCACGTTTGGAGCGTATAATATATTTTCGATTCGTAGCTTACAACAAACAAATCTAATCCAATATTCCTATGCCGTAATGCCCCATGGTTCGGCTGAAAATTTCATTTTTCATGGTCATTTTGTAATTTAACCTTATTTATTTTTATATTTTTTTATTACTTTCAGGATTTTTATATTTTTCTCTATTTATTGAATTTGAGTGTCATTTATTTTGTTTTTCTTATTTCAGCTAGTAGTGAATTTTATTATGTAATAATAATTTAGGTTTGCTTATTTTTGTAAATTTACATTATTTTGGGTTAGTATAAAAGGGTCTTAAAACCTTAGTTTTGTGGTTCAAACTTTTATCAATAATATTTCAAATTTTCAAAAAATTGTGTTTCTTTAACTTTTATCAATCTATATGTTTCCATTATGTCAACATCCTATTAAGAGCTTGGGTATCATTTTCTCCCCTTTCTCTGCATCATTTCCCAAAAATTAATTAAAATTTATTCATTTAGGTGGGACTCCGTGGAGCCCCATTTACCATCCTCGTTTTATTCAACTTATTTAGTTTGATTTTTCTATTTATTTTTCAATAATTTGGTTGTTTTCCCAAGTACGAATTGAACAAAATAGAATGCTAAAGCATTTAATTTCAAAAATTTTGACCCGAACATTAACCAAATTTAATTCAGTTCTTTTATTATGGTTCGATTCACCAAATGCCCTGCTCTACCTCAAAATAATTAGATTAAGTCAATACTTTATCGTTATATATATAAGTATCGTTGTTCATTAAATTAATGGATAATATAAAGGAAAAAGGATGGCCACACACTTAAGGTTTTGGAAAATAGTCATGTAGATTTATAGGTTTTCCATAAGAAATAATAAAATCATTTTTTTATCATAATATCCTTTAAATATATGAACAACAAATAATTGACTTTAAAATTCTTTAATAAATATAAATAAAATATAAATAATTTAATCTATCTAGTAAACTAATAATATTAAAATATTTTAATATTTAAAATACTTTTAAAATTTAAATCATTATATTATTTTAATAGTATATTTGTATTTATTATAAACCAAACCAAATATCCATCTCCACCTTATAATAATTAGATTAAGCTAATACTTTATCATTATATAAAAGTATCATTGTTCATGAAATTGATGGATATTATAAAGGGACAAAGACGGCTACTTTCTCAAGGTTTTGGAAAATAGTTAGGCAGATACCTAAACTTTTAATAATGAATACCAAAGTCCTTTTTGACTATAGTATCTTTTAAATATAGTAACTAAAATAATGACTTCAAAATTCTTTAATAAATACAAATATAATATACATAATTTAATATATGTAGTAAACTAATAATATTAAAAATT
This sequence comes from Atalantia buxifolia, assembly GCA_030444775.1. Taxonomy (NCBI): domain Eukaryota; kingdom Viridiplantae; phylum Streptophyta; class Magnoliopsida; order Sapindales; family Rutaceae; genus Atalantia; species Atalantia buxifolia. The sequence continues at coordinate 9,781,307 of CM059838.1, forward strand.
TTTAATAGTTAAAACGCTTTTAAAATTTAAATTATTATATTATTTTAATAGTATATTTGTATTTAGTATAAAGATTTTAAATAAATCCTTCGGTTAAATAGATTTTACAATTAATAAAATATATTTCACGTATTAATAATGTTAAAATTATTTTATAAAATAATCAATATAATTTATATTTTTATATACTTATTTTAATATTATGTTTCTATTTATTCTAGAATTTACTTTAATGTAATAAAATATATCTACTAGATTGTAAAGTATTATTCTATTTTTAAATATTGAAATCATTTTAAAATGTATATATTATTACACTTATTTTAATATTATATTTCTACTTATTATAGTCAATTTTCTTTTGGGATTAATAAAATCAAAAGATATTATGATTAAAAGGAGTCTTGGCCTTCCTTTATTGAAAATTTGTGAGTCCACTCGTACTGTAACTATTTTCCCATCCCAAGGGTGTAGCCTTCCTATTCCCTATTATAAAAATATAATTACTAGTGTTGTGTTTAAATCCTCTTTATTCCAATAAATAAACACCCTAAGACTGATAGCTGGCATTATATTCTGAGTTATCAGCCGTTTATAATTCTTTACCATCTCCAGGGCTAGCAAACTAAGTCTTACAGAATTGATTGCAAACTTTTGCTTCTGGTTGATGGATCGCTTAGTTCGGTTTTATTGATATAAAGTTTCTGGAAGAAAATGTGGTAGCACAGATAATCAAATTCATCCCAAATATCTGGAGCGAGATCCGTGCGGATTAGCTGCAACTTATATTCAAAAACTAGCTCATGAGCTAAAGTTGCTTAAAGCTTATACTTTTAACCCAGTCCTTATTCTTAGTCAATATGGAATAATTCCCTTATAACACGTTCCACTCAACCACCGAGTGGTTTCATATCTGAAACGCATTTAGTTTCAATTTTCAAGGCATTGTGGGCTTTTTCATTTTTCCAAACCTGACCAATACTTCTGCGTGTCATGGGCAAAGTACATTAGGCAAAATATAATGTACGTGTATTTTTGCCAAGTTTCAAGGAGTATATGTCACTAGCCCTTGGAAATTAAGCATGACTAGTCCTTAACAACTAACTACATATCATTAATACATAGGAATTAAGCAACAACATGTCAACACACTACGTTGATAAAAATTTTTCTAGCACAAAATATTTGTGGGAAAAACTCAATCTTATTAAAACCCAAACTTATTTATTTGAAACTGATCTGATTGATCACATACTGTCGCCGTAGTTCTCAATATCAAATGACACCACAGAATGAATGGGCAATCTCAGCCGTCGCATGTTGAAACCTATTGGAGACTGATGAATCACCCAACAAATACTCGGTCTCTTCACTGTTCTCCTGAGCCCATAAATTGTCATGCAACTTTTTTATCCTGTCAAGCTCCTCAGAAACTTGTCTCATTGTCGGCCTATTTAAGCAGCTACTTCTTAAGCATTTACTTGCAAGCTCAGCCACAATTTCTATCTCCTCCATTTCTGTTTCATCAGCAACCTCAAAGCTCAGAATCTGACGCAAACTATAATCTTCAATCGACGAGAGAAAATATTGAATAATGCTAATCTTCTCATTGGATGCCAATGTCTTGTGAGAGCCAGGTTTCACGCCGGTTAACAATTCCACAAGGACAACTCCAAAGCTATACACATCACTCTTCTCAGTTAAATTACCTGTCATTAATTGGTACTGGTTAGTTTAATTAGCAAAACATTTTGGGATGGTATAAGAGGTTTGCAATTCGAACCCTTTCAGCAAAGGCGAAACTTAAAAATCAATAGTCTAAAAATTTTCTGAGTCCCAATAAATTTAAAAGTTTCCTATAAGCCATAGTAAAATAGATAATGTTAATATTGGTCCTTAACACATTTTATTATAGGCATTATAGGCTCAATAAAACTAGAAATTACTAGTTCCTGCTAAGCAATATTTATACATATAACTAAGGAAAAATTCATGCATATATATCTAACTAAGAAAAATCATTACAGTCTCAATGAATAATATTTATTGAAATATTATTTAGAACTTGGATTAAAATAAATTATTAGTTTCACCACCGCCTCTCACATCGAGGAGAAAATTGGGTTGCACATTAAGCTATCAAAATAAAAAAATACCTGTCATTAGATACTCTGGATCTAAGTAACCAAAAGTCCCTTGCATTTTCGTGGCCATAGCTGTTTGATTTGGAGAAATCAACACCGAAGCCCCAAAATCAGCAACCTTCGCCGTATAATTGTCATCCAAAAGGATGTTGGTAGACTTTACATCTCCGTGGATGATTGGAGGGCTTGCTAAAGAATGGAAATAGTCAAGGGCTGAAGCAGTTTCCGCCGCAATCCTCAGACAATTTTTCCAAGTTTTTAAAACTTGTGAACTCTTACTATGGATATGGTGAAATAGAGTTCCATGGGAAACAAATTCATAAACCAGTAGAGGCACTTTTGTTTGCAGACATAGCCCTAAAATCTTGACCACATTCTTATGGTTTATTTGTGAAACAATTCCCATTTCGTGCTGAAATTCTTGGCTTACCCGAATCTTATCTGCCTCTTTAGGCTTCTTCACTGCAACTTGGGTATTGTCAGATAAGACACCTCTGTAAACGGAACCAAAACCACCTTCACCTAGAAAGTTGCTCTTATCATAATTTTTAGTAGCCTTTATTAGCTCTGCCTCACTGAAAATCCTCACTCGTTGATGCTTTAAAATCATACCACCATTGTTGAAGAAGTTTCTCTTCTTTCTTCGTTCTCTACATGCAATGAAAACCAAAATTCCGACAGTCACAGTGAATATAGCTGCTCCTATCACTGCACAGGGAAGAAAATAACCTATTATTAGATATGAAAAGATAATAATCAATTATAAGCACAATTGGATATTCACAAGTCTTGTAAATTAAATTATTTGACAAATAGTGTCAGAATCAGGATTTTAGATAGACGGAGGTCCATATTATAGGAATTAGGGGTGGGTGCGGGTTGGATTGTCCCAACCCAACCGTTACATATCTCAACCAAATCAACTCACCCCAACTCGCAAAATTGCAAGTTATGGCAGGTTGGGTTGGACTTTTGAAAAAGGCTCATTTTCATAATCTAAATTAAAATTGTACAAAATTAAAAAAATCACAAAAATAAATTAATTAATTAAAAAAAAACAAAAACATTAAAATCCTTACAACCACTCCAACATTTTAAAGTCTAATAAATAAATTATTATTTTGTAGTTAATAAAAAAAATAATTCTAGAAATTTGAAGTTTTATTTAACATAAAACACTAGTCTGAACAACAATAGTAGAAGTTTGATTAATTGTGAGGGTTTTATTATCATTTCATATTTATATTTATATTTTTATATAAAATATCAATATATATATATATATATATATATATACGGGTTGGTTGAAACAAACAATATGAGTTGGGAAGTTAACAATCCAACTCAGCCCGTTTATTTTACCAATTTAACCCAAACTATAAAAGATCTTAGGGATTACGTTGGTTTCATTAATTGGGCGGGTTGGTCCCCACCCTAATAGAAACTATAAACTTGATTGCCAGGATGACATCGTGTAGGGTTTGACGCCGGTGTACCAATACCAAATCTGCGGCCGCGCGCTTAAAATAGACAAAGCTATTTGAATCCTCTTCATTTACAATTTTATTGCAACTTGCTATTTCTTATGGAGACGAACTCATTTTGAAGCAGGTAACCGAAACAAATGAAATAATCCAAGATCCAACAGTTTTCGAAAGTGACTAGACTTTCGAAAATGACTAGAGTTAAGAACAACATTAACAAGCAAACATTTGCCCAATTTTATAAGCTTATATCAAATTTATGATCGATTTTTTAAGAATTTAATTAAAAAAAAAAGACATCACATCACCTGCAACAATTGTGGTGACACGAAATCCCTGACAACCGCCTTTCCCATCGCCATGCATGCCAATCGGACATTGGCATGTATAACTCCCGTATGTGTTCTTGCAAGTTCCTTCACAATAACTTTCTTTTTCTTTGCACTCATCAATGTCTGTCAAACATTTAGTAAATAACCTCTATCAAAACTAGTAACAAAGAACAGGCTGGAAAGAAACGTACCATCACATCCTAGATAAGGGTTTCCCGAAATCCAGTCTTGCATACGCAACGATACCCTTTGCCATTTTCAGAGAAATCACAATAAGTATTATCACCGCAGCCATAAGCTTTTGAATTTTGATCATCATCAGGACACTTCTCTTCTTTAACTACCCATTCAATCGTAACATTTGACCATCTCTTATTATCAGAGAGGCGAAATTCTGATATATTAAAGGTTTCGTCTGCTAAGAATGCATAATCACATGTCATGAACTTCCCTATATTTGTGTGATTATTTCACATGAAGAGTAAGTCTCAATGTCTTGAGACTTTTGGGCAATGGGGTTTGGCAGCAGCCGATGCCTGAGCAGGAATTTCCTGTTACCTTTGCAGATTCATTTGTGCATATAGAAATACAGCTACTCCAAAAACTCCCAACACTGTCACCCATATAGGCATAGGTATCGCAGCCTAAAGCCATGAGCTTGTTTCTGGTGTCTGAAAATCTGAATGGTCCGCCTCCTAATCTGAAAGAAGGATTATTATACTTCGACGAACCGTTTCCCGACCCATCGTAGCAGCGGCGTGATGTCGGAAGGCTTGCGATCATGGAGCCATTTTCAGTTGATATATTGCGAACAATAATATTTCCAAACAAGAGTTTTGGAGGAAAGTCACCTCGACTGCAATTAAGAAAGAAATATTTGTTCACTGCACAGCTGGAGTCGTCAATTCCGAACGGATAAGGTACGACAACGTTTCCGCATTTTTCCTGGCAACCGGACTTTACATTACTCCTGTCTATTGCTGCTTTTGTTCCTGCTGCTGGCCAAGACAACAGCAGCATGAACCAAAGCATGTACATGTTTTTTTCTATGTTTTTTTGCTCTTCATCTTCATCTTGCATTATTTATAGTACAAATATCCACCGACCACCTCATCTTTCATATTTTATAATTATTTTATAATTTTTACATGAAGTTTACAAAGTATATCATTTTTTTATTTTTCCATTAGCACCATTAGAAAATTTAACAGGATATTGACAAAATAACTATTTTTCCCTTGAATGTAAAAAAACTATTTAATGGCTATTATTTTGGATACTATTACAATGTTATGCTATTTCAAACTGATGGGAATAAGCTGTAAATTCTAAGTTCTCCATAATTAATTTCATATTGTAATTTTTTATTAATGGCAACCAAACTATAATGTTTAAAGTTTCCGCAATTAGTTTTATGTTTTTTTAAATGTATTTTGAATAATTATGACAATTTCTGTTTATAATTTATTTTTGTTGAAGATTTAGTATTGTTGTCCAAGATATGATATTCAACATTAATTGTACAAGCAGAGGTTCTTGATTTTTGTTGTAAATGAGCTAAAATTAGTTGGTGTGCTTATTTTAGTGCTTTTATATCTTTAAGTTTGTAAATTTGATGAGTTAATATAGCTAATTTTGTAGCTGATATTGGTCACAATAGTTACAAAATGATTTTTTTTTTTGACATTTAGCTATGAATAAATAGTCTTTTCACATTAGAGCAAAATAATCATTTTATTAATATTTTATTCGATCTTCTAATGATATCAATGAAAAAGTGAAAAAATAATACATTTAGTAAACTTAGGTAGACAACGGTAAAAGAAAAAAGTTTTAATATTTTTTTAATAGAATACGAGAGATTAGATCGTACTATATATTTGACCTTATTTACACCAAAATAAATGTAGGATCCATGTAGTCTGAGAAGACCAAGTAATAAAAAGAGTAAAAGACTTGATAGCCGTCGCCAGCATTAATTAAGTCAAGAGTCGTGGTCATATCAGCTGCCAACTTGAAAAAAACCATGTTTCTACGATTTTAAGAAAGCTAATTTCGGATGCAATTAATATGTTTCAATTTTTTTAAGATGAGGCTGGCCTCGTCAAAGGGAGAATTTATTGAAAAACCTTTAAAATCTTCCTAATCATAAAATCATCCCTCAAGATTTTGAGGATTATTTATCACCCTTAATTACTTTGAATTGATCCCTTTTGAAATCAGCGGATTTCTCTAATTTTTTTTTGATTTTTGGCTTCCCATATAATATCGAAGCTGATCAAAATCCTTTAGTTAAAATTAAAATTATATTAAGTTTCAACATTTTTGTCTCTTCTACTATTTTATTATTCTATTCCAGGGATCTAACTATGGTGCAATGGCAGGGATCTATTTGTTTATTTATTAACAATGCAATCCCTAATATTTGTGAAAAATTTTAAAAAGTTAAAGTTTATAAAATTTTGTGCCAACAACTCTTTTTCCCAATTTCTCTCAGTACAAATCACTAATCATCATCATTGTGTTATAGTGTCTACTTTTACAAGTTATAATCAAGAGATCAAACATGCCAAATGCATCAAGGACAATAGAAACTAAGACGGATTTTGAATTTTAATTAAAGCTCTCACTTTTGATCATTTGCTAAAATATTGTTTTTACCTAAGAAAACAAACTCATTGACATAATAAGAGGAGTTTTACTGATAAAATAGTAATAATAATTATCCAAATATTAGAAAGCACTAGAGTTTGATTGTTTGAGGAGCGAATGGAGAGATGCATGGAGGGAAGAGGGGAAGAAGACATGTAACAAACATAAAAAATTTCAATTTACTTACACCTGAATTTTATTGTATGACGAATAGAGTGTCGGTACAAAAATATATCTATATGATTTTCTTTTATATAAAAGGTTCAATTCATTATTACTTATGTGATATAAGAGCAAATGAATCTTAAGGAGGAAGTAGCTTTAATGAGATTGTCAAGTTTCTCTTATTGATTGCAATTGGTTGATTACATGTTTAATTGAAAGTGGAAAAATCCGGAGGAATGTAGAGGTGGGGGTTGAAGAAAGAGAAAATGAAGTTGCCACCAATTGATTAATATTCTAAAAGTCATAAGTTTGATTACAAGGGTAAAAATGTATAAGATTTAAAAATGGAAATTGAAGTTTACAGAGAATATCCTTTAACTACTATAGGGGTTTTGATGAGTTATGAAAACACAAGGCGAGAAAACGATTAATTAATTGGATTACTATAATAAAATGATTGAACAACGAACGTCATAGAGAGTTTTTGACAAAGTAATAATCCCTTGATGATTTTTATCGAAAGTAAAACACAACAGATATACACCAATTATCAAGGAAACTCTAGGAGCCTAAGAAAGCAATCCCTAAATTATAGCTAAAGATGCCTAAAATGATGCAGTATCTAAAATGAATTAGGAGCTAAATATTATAACATAAACAGTGCTTATACGGGAGTCACGCGTAAGGAATCTGGAATGAACAATCCATTATATGGCTTTATTTAACAAGTATGTTAGTGTGCTTGACTCTGAATGGCTTGATCATTCTTAATTACACTGCCATCTTTCGATAATCTAGAATTTTTCCTGAGTAATGAATATGGAATGACAACAGGAATTAGAACTACAAGCAAGACTTCAGGCCTTTGTAAGGCTAAAAATGTTGGACAAACATTTGTTAGATAACTGGATGTTCTTTATTTTAGTAAATACTTTTCATTATGCTGTTACTTTAGTTGGAAAAAGTCCTCGTTTTCTTGTATATATATGGTAACGTAAATATATTATTACATAATAATCATATGGTGACATGAACGAAAATGGCAATCTCACCTAATACTCTTGTAAAATAGTGAAGTCAGATTCACATACTTTCAGGTCGGCAAATATACAAATTAAATATTTTTCACCTATAATATATAGAAGTTCAAGGGTTAACTCGTACTCAAAAAATTAAATTAAATATTTTTATCTACTAAAATTTATAGAAGCCATGAGCCTAACTTATAGTAAAGACTTAGTGTGGTTTCACTTGTTTGGTTTCTGTATCATATATAATCCCATGGGTCTTCCTCAAAACCTTTAAAATAATTCAAGAGTTGAAGGGATTGCTCAACCCTTATACACTTAAACCCAAGATTCATTACCAACCAATGTCGGATAATAGTGTCTCTAACAAGTGTGAGGAGAAGATCGATCTCTTAATCTTTCACTTCCACTTTGAAAGCTAAGCCAATTAAACTATCCCCTTTATGGGAGATTTCAAGGCATTTGCAAGAAGGTACAATATTTTTGGAATTCAAATTTTATTTCAGTTGACTTGATGTTCTTTGTTATAGTAGAATACATTTTATTATGCTTTCATATTTGAGTTGGAAAAAGTCCCTTCATTACTTATTGAGTTGGAAAAAGTCCCTTCAATTCTAGGATTTGTTTTGGACTGAGTAAGTAACTACATGGACGCACGGTAATTTATCATTAAGTCTACTACATACGATAATATATAATTGAACGGGACAGATTCACCTAATACTCTTGTAAAATTTGTGAAGTCGCTTTCACATGCAAGTCAGCAAATTATCAAGTTGCCCCAAGTTTCTAAATAATGTTAATAAATAATTAAGTTAAGAATTGCAATGATCCTTGTTCATAAAAAAATGAATTATTGAATCTTTTTCAATAAGCAAAATGAATTATAGATAAGCCCTTAACATAGCATAAATAGATAATTATTGCACCTAATATAATTAATAATATTAGATACTGACAATCACACTCTGAAAATTCATAAATGTGCTCCTGCATTTCATAGTAAATGCTAATATCATGAAACATAGCATAAAAGATGACCTAGCATATTAAAATTCTCTAACATAACAATTTTTTTTTCATTTACACATCTTAGAAAGCACTTGGAACACCCATATTCTTATGTAACGTCCAAAAAAAAAAGTTATGTAATTCCACGTCAGTTTACACAAAAATAATTTGTAAAGTATTTGTAGCTGAAATATTACTTATTTTCTCATGGGTGCTCGAAAGAAATAAAAGTATTTAGTAGAAAGGTGTATTTTTTTTTTAAAATAAGCAACCTCTCATAGAATGGTTAATTAACAGTTATAAAAGAAACGAAGAATAGATAAAAGACATAATGAATCTTTCCCCTTACAATAATCATAGTAAAGTGGCTTACAAAAGTAGCAACCAAGGAACAAAGATAAAGAAATCACAAAGCATGGCTAAAAAAATCTATAATTAGGAAACCATTAGCATCTTGGGAGAGGAACTTCCAAATATTAGCAGGGGGATCACTTTAGAAGAAAAGCGTTTTGTTAGCTATGTGATTAAAATTAAAGTTCAAGTGGTCGTATGCACTTTAGCCATAAGCTAGGTAGTTGACCAATAATTACACTTTTGACATGGACAAGATGCAAAAGGGTGGAAAAATTACAAAACAAAAATGAAATAAAAGAAGCTTGGAAAATTAATAAATTAAATCCTCTTAATTAATTAATTACTTTTACCATTTTTTTACTTAGGTTTTTTATTATCTTTAACCACTAAGGTTGCTTTCATATAGGTTTAATTTGATTATTTGATCCTTTTGAGGCAAAAGTTTCAAAATACCTTCTAAAAATTTAACTTCATTAATAATTTGTTCTGTTTTATAGAAAAATCAACATTTATAAATGATTTATCCATATTACTTTGTTTGTATTATTAAACTGAAAAATTGTCTTTGCAACAAAATACCCATCAATTATTAAAAAAGAAAAAGAATCTTATTAAGTATCACATAGATTAATTAATGGGGACTAGTTTAGATTTGAAAGGACCAAATTATCACATAATTAAGCTGAAAAATTAATGGTGTCATGTATCTTAAAAATATAGAAATTATAAGGATCTCATATTTTAAAAGTATCTTCTCTTTACTAGCCAATGTGGGACACAACTCAATAAAAACCCTAATTGTTTTATAGGGAAAAAAGTTAAAATTTTTAGTGTGATTAATTCATGAATTTTTTAGCATGGATGGACCTGCCAATAGAGGCGGAGGCGCTGGTGATCCATCGACTACTAGTGGTGTTGGTGCGCCTCCATATCAGCCCGATCCTGTGCAGAATGCTACGAATGCACCACATTGTTTCTGAACAAAACTTACGATATGGTGGATGATCCTGCGACAGACTTGATAGTGTCTTGGACCCCTACCAGCAACAGCTTCGTTGTTTGGAACCCTCCCAAGTTCGCGTGTGACCTTCTTCCTAAGTAATTCAAGCCCAACAAATTTTCTAGCTTTGTTCGCCAGTTAAACACTTACCAACCAACTGGAGTAGAAGGGGGAAATGGGGAAAGAATTCAAATAAGAGGTTTATTGTAACCTGATTTCAAAGGTTCCTTATGATTATTACTCCTTTTTTTTTGGGGCTCTGTTGTAATAGTTTAAACTTAGCTGGAGGCAAGAATAGTGCTGAACTTACAGAGATTAGGCAATGCCTATTTAATGATAGGCAAAAGAGCTTCTGCAAGTCTAGATGTGATAATCTGGTGTTTTCAATTGTTCGTTATACTTGCTAACAGAAGGTAACAAATTATTTTGTATTCTCACCATTGTAATTTGGAGGCATCCAGAGGCTAGGTGGTGAATAAACTGTATTTTAGGCGATATATGTACTGCCTTTTTGTTACTAGGGAAGCAAGCTTCTACAATGCACAATGTTCAAATATAACTACACACACACACACACACACACACACATATATATATGTAAAGGATGTAAGTCAACATGGTGAACCTCTATAAACCTGTCTCTATCGATTTGTATTGATCTTGTCTCAACACTTAATGTAAGAGGTAATGCAAGTCAAAGTTAAGAAAAGAGATATATTAATTGTAAATAAGAACTATTAAAAGGTTATTAATTTACCAAAGAAAGTGTTGGCTTCACTGGCAATGGAGTCTCCTTAAGTGATTTGATTGGGTTTACTCCCAGGCCCGAGTCGATGAAGTCGCCTTTATTGGGAGAACCTGTGCCTCTCGGTTCGAGCGGGGACTTCTAGTCTGGGTTGTGGTACGGGTTTAAAGGTGCCTCCCACAGTTGGGGCCCTACCCAGGATACCTCGTGGATAAGACCAAAAAAAAAAAGGTTACTAATTTTAACATCTTCATTGGTAACATCACGGGGTAATTGGTTACTTTTGAAACATGATGAAAGAAAGGGGATACTATAGTTTAAAGAATAAAAGGAAATGGGAGGTTTCTAATTAATAAACAAGACATCACCTGCAACAATTGTGGTTATATGAAATCGCTTACAACTAAAGGTGCGCTCTCTTAGAGACATTTGTGATTCATGTAACATAGTAGTCATCGCAATCCAGCCACAAAAATTTGTAGAAGCCATCAAAGAAGACAAATAGGTGAAAGCAATGAATGAATAAATGAAAAATAATTTTCTTCCTAAGATCTTCGCAACCAGCTATCCCATGATTCACACCATTTTCCAAGTCAACTGCCATTGCAACAGCGGAAGTTGAGGAACTGCCAAATTTCATCTCATCTATCTCCAAGACTCTCGACGACCTCAAACAATGACCAGGTATTCATCTAACTTCTTCGACTATGAGCCTTTATCCAAGGACCATAAGGTTTAATAACAGAGGGAGCATCATTATTATATATTGAAGGGCAATTTCTATCAGTGTGTCCTAAGAGGCCATAGATAAAACAAAAATTGTTCAACCGCTCATATTTGAAATCCACCCGAGTCATTCCCCATCGCCCTTTTGAGTCGCATTCGACGTTTAAGAGATTTCCTAACATCAATCGATACCCCAACCTCATGTAATTCTGCCATTTTCCTTTAAGATTATGCTTATCGACGCCAAAAGTTCACCTATGTAGTTGCCAATACTCTGTAGTATCTTTTTTGATTGAAACCCAATAGGCAGATTATACACTTGGACCCAGAAATATGTGTGAAATAGAGGGACACTTTGCGGGTGTTTATCTATCCCAAGTCTTCGAATGGTAAGGATATGCTGATCAATGGTCCAATGACGGAGTCAAGAACCCTTCTCACATCAATTTCATGGAAAAACTGGAAGAGAAAAAGCGTGGGAGATAACTCCTTAATACAGACTCCACGCCCAGGACGCCATAGCGAGGCCATAGTGTTTTTCATGGAAGCAAAATTCACCACTTTTTCCGTGAGAAATCGTCCCACAAGGTAAAATTTAGAATCAATTTTGATATCCTTAGGGTCACCAATCTCGTCACCAGCCACAATCAAACCACCCTCTTCCTCCTCGTCAAGTTGCAGGCGTGGACAAATGTTGCTCACTTCAGATTCCATAGCATTGCTTGAGTTTGCCATAAAGATGAGAGGAACAAGCCCGTAGATAACAAATGAATAAACAAAAAAGAAATCAGAAATAACTTTTCAAAAGACAAGACACACACACACACTTGTCAAGAGACAAGACTTCTTAGGAATTCATAATAGACAAGACTTCTTAGGAATTCATAAAATTCACAGTTTTACTATTTAAAAAACAATGTTTTTTTACTATGGATTTGGACTTAATGTCGATTTGAGTTGTGTTGATTTAATAAGCTCACGGAGATTTAGATTGTAGCCAGAGAAACAACTTAAGAAATCTCTACTACTATTGCAAAAAGGAGAGTTTATCTGATGATCCGGTCCTTCATCTTCCGAAAATTGCATCTATAATTGTTGTTCTCGAACCTAAAAAAATAATTTGGGCAACCAATTCGGCGGCTGGACTATCTCTTGGTAGAGACTTATTAAGTTTTTTTGAACACAAATTGATGTAATCGGTTATTACCAAGAAAAAAATTTATCCTAACAAATAAAATATAAAAATGTCCACACAAATGAACGAATTTCTACAAATAAAACACAAGATATTTTGGTCATTACAAAACTAAACTCTACTTAGAATCAATCAACAATATGCATACAACAACTAGCAATAATTCTTCCATGGCAAAACAAAAATAATTAGAATCAATCTACAAAATGTATACAACAAGTAACAATAATTCTTCCATGGCAAAACAAAAATAATTGTGAAGCGAACCAAAAAAATTTATCCCCTCAAAGTTTGAGAAATAGTCATCAACACCTCCAAATTTTTAAAAGGGGATACAAAGACTCCTTTTTAACCATAATACTCTTCACCTCTATTATCCCAAAAATTAATTCTAGTGTTTTATAATAATAAGAAATATAATATCAAAATAAATGTGATAATATATACATTTTAAAATATTTTCAATATTTTCAATATTTTAATATTTTACAATATATTAGATATATTTTATTATATTAAAGTAAAATTTACTACAAATAAAATCATAATATTAAAATAAATGTATTAAAATTTAAATTATTTTGAATATTGTGTAAAATAATAAATTTAACCTTATCAGTATGTGAGAATTTTTTTATTGTAAAATGTATTTAATGCAAATATTTATGTAAAAATACAATAAATAAAAATATATTATTAAAACAAATATAATGATTTATATATTTAAATTTATTAAAATATTAAAATATTTTAATATTGTTAGTCTACTATATAGATTACATTATTTATATAATATTTATATTTATTAAAAATTTTAAAATTAATTTTTGGGATAATATAGGCAAAGGATATAATCTTAGCAGGGGGTTTTGGTGTCTTTTTAAAAAATGTGGGGTGTTGATGACTATTTTCCAAACTTAGGGTGTAGATGTACTTTTCTCAAACCAAAATTTCTTTATATGTGCAGTTAAAAATGAGATGAAATACTTGCACATAATTGAAAGTACTGGTTCGATCACATATTGTTATTTTAGCTCTAAGTATCAATGGAAATCACAGAATAAAAGTTTGATGATTCACCTAACAAACTCTTCACTGTTTCTCCCCAGACCATAAACCTGTCATGAGACATTTTCCGCCTGTCAAGCTCCTCCGAAACTTGCTCCATCGTTCATTTGTTTATGATACTTTTGCTTATGAATTTATTCACAATCTCAAAGCAATGATCTTTATCGCCTCCATTTCAGTTTCATTAGCAACATCAAAGCTCGGTAACACGACTTAAAATTATTTAATTTACTCCCAAAATTATTTAATTTACTCCCAAGTGTAAGAGTGTCTAGTCATACTATAGCTCAATAAGTTCGAGGTCGATCTACGGAGAAAGATTTAATTTTTTTATTTAAGTTTATTTAAAAATAAAAATAAAAATTAAATATATGCAATTTAATTTGGGAAAAACTAAATTAAATTAGTTAGGGTTATGGATTCACTTTTAATAATGGATACAATTTAATAAATTCTTTTATTTTTATTTTATTGCCTAAATGATTAATTGTATAAATTACAATTATTTTCCTAATAATTTTATTATGAATTAAGTACTTAGTGTGCCAAAATTTTAATTTTTCTACAATAAGTCAAAATACTATTTTACCATACTTTATACTAAGATATTAAGAATTCATTGTGACAAATCCCATTTGTCTACAATAAATCAAAATTTCGAAATATAAAATATGGATAAAATTAGATGGAAAATAATTTAATTTATATAATTAAAAATAAAATTTGTTTAAATCATATTTTTTTATTAAGAGTTTTACCTTCCCCTAACTATTAGTATTTAGCTAAACATATTTGAAATCAAGGGATTATTAAAAATAAAAAACATAATTAAAAAAGTTTTGAAAATTGAAAATAAAACTAATTTTATTTATTGAAAATATATTACAAAGAGAGATGAGAAGAAGACTTTGAGGGGAAAGAAGAGAAGGAAAGATGTGGAGAGGATTGTTTCCCCTTCTCTATTTATACTAATACATGAATAATCCACACCACACAAATAAATACAGCTAATTATATCTTAGCCATACATTTGTCCCACTCAAGCACATCCTACCAATTCCACTAATAATTATCACACTTAACATACTAAAAACTTATAATTTCACAATCACTACATTTACCATGGTAAAAACTTATAAATTTACAAAAAAAAAGTCGCGGATCCTTGATAACTCTATAAAATGAGAGTTATCATGATACTTTTAGGCTTAAATCAAAACTACTTAGAGAGTAATTGATGTGTCACGATTACTGTAGCAAATCCGATAGCATCAATTTCTGTGGAGACGATCTTGAATACTTATTATTATATTATTCATTGTGTACACTTGCACATTGACACCAATAGCATTTGAATTTATACCAATAAGTTTTGGCGCTGTTGACGGGGATTGATTGTTTATTGTGATTTGTGAAATAAATCTTAACGGTGTTAACTTTGATTTTATTTTAATTTGCTTATTTTGTTGACAGGAAACTCTTGCATGCGCAAGTACAAGGCTGTTGAGTTTCAATTTGATCAAGAAATTGAAAGAACCGTAAGGAGATTAAGAATAGAGTACAAAAATTCAAAAGCTCCTATAGCAATAGATGACTTAGAAGATGTGGAAAATTTGAACCCGCTTGGAGAAATGCAACCAGTCAATGGTTGAAAAGGTCAGAATGGACAAAATGACCAAGGACAACCAGGAAACAACAATATCATATACATGGCAGATGATAGAGATAGAGTCATTAGAGACTATGTCGTACTGACCCCTCAAGTTATGCACCTTGGAATTGTCAGACCTGAAGTGCAAGCTACTGATTTCGAACTCAAACCAGTGATATTTCAAATGTTGTAAATAGTGGGGTAATTTAATTGGATCTTCACCTCAAATTGTTCTTGAAGGTAAGTGATGCTTTTAAAATTGCTAGAGCATCACAAGATGCATTGAGACTCAGACTTTTCCCTCATTCATTAAGAGATTGAGCAGGGGCATGGTTGAACTCCTTACCACCAGACTCCATCACCACATGGAATGATTTGACTGACAAATTATTAATTAAGTACTTTTTACAACCCAAGAATGCAAAATTGAGGAATGAAATAACATCTTTCCACTAACTTGAAAATGAAAGCTTGTATGGTGGATGGGAAAGATTTAAAGAATTACTCAGAAGATGTCCTCATCATGGTATTCCCTGTTGCATACAAATGGAAATTTTCTACAATGGGTTGAACCCTAACACTAGATTAATGGTTGATTCTTCAGCAAATGGAGCTTTGTTTTCCATCTCTTACAATGAAGCTTACAAAATTTTGGAAAGAATTGCTAACACCAATTATCAATGGCCATCAACTAGACAAGCTGTAACAAGGGCAGCAACAGGAGTTCATAATGTGGATGCATTTACAGCATTATCAGCCCAAGTAATTTCACTGACAAACATGGTAAAAACCATGACACGTGCTCCAACAACTGTCCAGCAAGTTGTTGAGGTTTCTTGTGTTTATTGTGGAGAGGGGCACTATTTTGATAATTGTCCCGGGAATCTAGCTTCAGTCAATTATGTGGGCAATTATAACAGACAAAATCAAAGCAATCTATACTCAAAAACTTATAATCGTGGATGGAGGTAGCACCCAAACTTCTTATGGAGCAATCAAAATCAACTTTGCAAAGATCCGGTGGGATGAAAAAGACCACACACCACAGATTTCATTAGAAAATCAAGGACAAAGAACCACTAATAATGATCAACTCAGTTCTCTTAAAGCTTTGCTCAAGGAGTATATTGTGAAGAATGAAGCATTTATCTAAAGACAAGTTGTAACCTTGAGGAATCTAGAAAATCAGATTGGACAACTTGCTACAACATTGAGCAACTGACCTCAGGGTAATCTACCTAATGGTAAAGCACTTTGTGATTTGAGGGCAAACATTAATCTCATGCCATTATCTATGTTCAAGCAATTGGGAATGGTTGAATGCAGACCAACAGCAGTGACTCTTGATTGGTCGACCGATCTTCTCTGCATATCCTAAAGGAGAAATTGAAGATGTGTTGGAAAAGGTTGGCAAATTTATTTTTGTGAATTTCATTGTCTTTGGACTTTCATGCAAAAAAGTGCCAGTTATTCTGGGAAGACCTTTCTTAGCCACTTCGGAAAACCTTTATTCATGTGCAAAATGGAGAACTAACCATGAGAGTGAATGATCAACAAGTCACATTTAATGTGCTTGATGTTATGAAGAACCCAGATGAGATTCAAGATTGTAATTTCATTAGTGTTGTGGACATTCTTTGTGTGAAAGCTTAAAACTTTTTGCCGTAGCAAATAAGAGATCGGACTGCTTTACATTTGAAGAGCTTGAACAAGAAGATACTACAAGAGCATACATAATTGGCAAAAAGAAAAGCAACCAAAGTGAGACATGACAGACAATTTGAATCTCTAGACTTTTCAAATAGGGAAGTAAAACTATCTATACCATCTCATTGAATCACCTCTATTTTAGAATTGAAAATTTTACCTTGATATTTAAAATATGTTTATCTTGGTAAAAAAATACACTCTCATAATCATTTCGTAATCTTTGAATGCGCAGATCAAGGGAAAAGCTTGGTGGAAGTATTGGGAAAAACAAGAAAGTTATTTGATAGACCATGGCATATATAAAAGGAATCAACCCATCCATACGTAAAATTCTGAAGACCACTACAACAATTCAGTAGAACAACAGAGGCGATTAAACCCTATCATGAAGGAAGTTGTGAAGAAATAGATCATAAAATAACTTGATGCTGGGATCATCTACCTAATATCTGACAGTTCATGGGCGAGTCCAAAGAATGTGTTCTAAAGAAGGGTGGTGTGATTGTTGTACCAAATGAAAAGAATGAACTTATCCCTACAAGAATAGTGACTGGATTGAGAGTTTGCATAGATTATAGGAAGCTAAATAAAGCCACAAGGAAAAACCACTTTCCATTCCTTTCATAGATAAAATGCTGGACAGACTTGCTAGAAAAGAATACTATTGTTTTTTATATGGTTACTCAGGGTACAGCTAAATTACTATAGCACTAGAGGATCAAGAGAAGACAGCATTCGCTTGTCCTTATGGAACTTTTACCTTTAAAAGGATACCATTTAGCTTGTGCAATGCTCCAGAACTTTCCAGAGATTTATGATGTCCATATTTTCAGATGTGGTCGAGCAAACACTAGAAGTGTTCGTAGATGACTTCTCAATTTTTAGGGAAGCATATGATGATTGCTTGTATAATTTAAAAAAATGTGCTTAAGAGATGCGAAGAGACCAATTTGGTACTCAATTGGGAAAATTGCCATTTTATGGTACAAGAAAGTATAGTCTTGGGGTATAAAGTTTTTAAGAAAGGGGATAGAGGTGGACAAAGCAAAAATGAAGGTGATAGATAAACTTCCACCTCTAACTTTAGTCAAGGGCATTATGAGTTTTCTATGTCATTGTAGGTTTTACAGAAGGTTTATTAAAGACTTTTCCAAAATAGCTAAACCCTTGTGCATTCTCTTGAGCATGACAGACCTTTCAACTTTGATGATGACTATTTGTTGTGCAAATTTTGTTGAACTCACAAGCATATGAATCTATTGTAGAATAGATCAACGGTGACGAGTGTCGATCCCACGAGAAGGTGGATTCTAATTAGGTGTAGAATTAATTTTGTAAGTGGGTGATTTGATTTTGTGGGAAATTGATTTAAAGGATGCTAGAATTTAAATTGGAATAGCGGAATTAAATTGAATTGGGAACTATTGAAATAAAGCACTTGGGTATCTGGATCCGTATCAACATGCACCATGGGCTAAATAATCCTTATTAATACCAATTAAATCATGAGGGGGAATCCACACCTAATGAACCACGCCTAATCAATATGGTGTTAAGGGCTTATCGTGCCAAATAATAATAACCTTATACTAGGGTGCCGGTAAAACCAAGGCAGTAACTAGACAAGATTATTATTATTTGTCGACGCAAAAAAAAGTCAAAACCTCCACAGAAATTAGAGGGGAAGAGAAAGTAAATTTACCAAATAAAGCCCATGACACATGTTGAGACTTTCAACCCAAGCTTGAAAGAAAATTAGCTACTCATAATTGAACTAAGGGTAAAATGGGAATTTTAATAAAATACGTAGAAAATACAAGATGGAGAAGGAATTACAGAAAAATAAGCTCAAAAATAAATTCAGGGTATCAAATTGGGGGAGGCCCCTTTATATAGATACATTGAGTAAATCATGGCCATCGGATTAAAAATAGTTTCGACGCACAGGATTGCGCCACGTCATCAAAGGAACAAGAATACGGTTTGACCACGCGGTTTGAACAAGAACACGGTTTGCACACGGTTTGAATAGTAATGCGGTCGAACAAGTATCTTGAACAAGACCCATGAACAAGACTGTACATGTGAATTCAGCCGCACGTGTGAACAATGTCTTTTTCCTTTTATGCTCTTCTTAAGGTTTTCGATTTGTCTCCTGAGTTCAAAAGTGATGTCCGTTTTGCTATCCGATATCTCGCTCATTGTGAAATAACCATGATGCCCCTAAAATACATAAAATACTTAATTAAAACAAAACACACATAATTAAATAACAAATGACTTAAATAAATAAAATTACAGATATTATTGAGACTTGAAGTGTAAAATGACGATTTTCTCCTTTATAAATATATACTTTTCGACACTCAACAACCGCTTGAAGACTTTTTATGAATTAAAGAAAGCTCTTATTATAGCAAATTTGTTGTCACAACCAGATTGGAGTTTACTTTTCGAATTGATCTAGTGACCACTTTGTTGGAGCAGTGTTAGGTCAAAGGAAGAATAAGATTTTTCATTCCATTTACTATGCCAAAAAACCCTTGCAGATGCTTAAATCAACTATACCACCACTAAGAAGGAATTGTTAGCAGTGGTATTCACATTTGAAAAATTAAAGGTTATTTGGGAGGCACAAAAATGATAGTATGCACATTTGATGGAAAAAAAGATGCCAACCCAAGGTTGATAAGGTGGATCCTCTTGCTACAAAAATTTGACTTAGAGATCAAGGATAGAAAAAGGACTCGAGAATTAAGTAGCAGACAATCTATTCAGGCTGGAAGCAGATGCAAATATATTAACCAAGCAAGACATCACAAAAATATTTCCTGATAAGCAACTACTAATGCTACAAAGATAATGCAGATCTTTGCAGATTCGGACTACCATGGTACGCAAATTATCCCAATTACTTGGTAAGTGGACTGTTACCACTTGACTTAAATTTTTTAGCAATGAAGAGATTCTTCCATAATGTTAGAAGTTATCGTGGAATGATCCTCATCTATATAAGATTTATTTATAACAAGTAATCGAAGGTGTGTATTGATGAGGAAATTCCACATATATTGCATTCATGCCATGCTACAAGATAATTAAGGACATTTTGGACGCCACGTAACAACCAAAATCGTGCAATCAAGTTATTTATGGCCCTTTATTTTTAGAGATTCATATGAGTTTGTTAAATGTTATGACAAAGGTGCAAAGAATAGGGAATATATTTCAAAAGCATGAAATTTCATTAACAAATATTTTGAGGTGGAGCTCTTTAATGTATTAGGATAGACTTCATGGGTCTATTCCCACAATCCTTTGGAAACTTATATATTCTAGTTGCGGTAGATTATGTGGAGGCTGCAGCATTACCAACTAATGATGCTAAAGCAGTGGTGAAATTCCTCCACAAAAATATCTTATCAAGGTTTGGAACTCCAAGGGCTATCATTAGTGATGAAGGCACTCGTTTTTACAATAGGGTATTTACTGCAGCAATGGCTAAGTATGGAATTAAACACAAGATTGCTACAACATATCACCCACAATTCAATGGTCAAGTAAGTATCTAACTGAGAGATAAAAAGGGTTCTAGAGAAAGTGGTGAACCACACTAGAAAAGATTGGTCAATTCGATTACGTGAATCTCTATGGGCTTATTGTACTGCTTATAAGACACCACATGGCATGTCCCAATACAGAAATCTCTATGGCAAGGTGTGCCATTTGCCATTAGAGCTAGAGCATAAGGCATATTGGGCACTAAAACAACTCAACATGGACATGCATGTCAGAGAGAAAATCGAAAACTCCAACTTTGTGAGCTGGAAGAGTTAAGGCTGTTCTCCTATGAAAATGCAAGGATTTACAAGGAGAAAATAAACAGTGGCATGAACAAAGATTTTAGCAAAGAAAACCACTTTTAGGCAATCGGGTTTTGCTTTACAACTCTAAACTCAAGCTCTTTCTGGGTAAATTAAAATCTATATGATACGGATCTTTTAAGCTGGTCAAACTTTATCCTCATGGGGCTGTGGACCGTTAGATGAAAGAACAGCCTAAGAATTCAAGGTTAATGGGTACAGAGTGAAACATTTCATGGATTCTGTTGTGGATCACTCAAAGAAGGACTTGTTCCTGAGGGATTAACTATTGTGAACAATCAAGGAAGGTCAGGCTGAAGGACCTAAAATCAAGCGCTAATTGGGAGGCAGCCCAATAATAAGAGAGTTATTTTGATTTCTTTTTGATTAAGTTTAAATCTAGTATGTTTTTCATTTGCGATTTTTGTTATTTTGAATTGAGTATCTAATTTCTTTTCTTTCTTTGAAAATTTTTTTTTGTTAAGTCAAGAGATTGACGCATTTGGTGCAGCAGTACCAATTCACATAGCTGATGAACAATGTTACCAGCAAACCAAGAGACTTTATGGCAGATCATCAGAAGACAAGATTTGTTGCTACAAAGAACAAATATTACCATTAAGTGATTTAATTAAAGATAATTATCTTTTGACCATTGGGAATAAATTGTAAAATTGGCTTGGCAAATCTAGATAGGGATTAGAAGAGATTGCATAATCCGTAAATTTTTGAATCAATATCATTTTCTAATTTTAAGGGGATATGTTTTAAAATTTAAAAATTATCTTTCCAATTTTATTTTTTAATTTAAATTCTCCTTTTTATTATTACTTATACTGATGCCTATATATATAGGTTTCACTATTTCAATTGCAATTTAACACCGCTTTCTTTTCCTCATACAACCTCAATCATCAAAATTCACGATCTGTCTTATAGCTTCACTCAACGAGTCAATTCCTATTGCTGTAGCAATGACAAGATATAGAAGAAGACAAAGAGGCCACTTGAAGGATCCTCTCGATTCCAAGGATACAAAGCGACTAGTTTGAGGAGAAAAAGCCAGCTATCCTACCACAAGATTCACCAAGGATCGCTTGAGGAGTTCCTCCAAAAAAATAGTGAACTTTTCAGCTATTCTGCAGCAAAGGCACTCAACAACAAGGAGTATCCTCCCGACTCACTTTTCTTTCTTCCCAATTCTAAAACTTTTTGTTTATTTTTCGTTATTTCCACTGCATCTATTTCATGCTTATTTATTTACATTTAGTTTGTCTTGTGTTATATGTGCTTGTGAGGGCATAGCACCTTTCAAGTTTGGGGAGGATTGTGTTATTGTCAGTTTGTATGTTTGTATGGTGCATTTGTGTGTTTTGTGTGCTGCACAGTGATGTTATCTAGTTGTGTATGGGATTAATAAAAACCCAATGAAGATAAAGTAAATGTTAGCTAGTATTTATGAGAATGCCAAGTAGGGATGGTTTTATGAGCATGCTATAACAGAGCCAGAGAAAAACATTAAGGGTAGAAAATATCTCAAGTTTGGGGAAAATTTTTGTTAAACTATACTTATTATGCAATAAATTATACTCCAATGGCTTAAGTTGCTAAGTAACTAAGGCTGAATATGTACCCCATACGAAACTTGAGTCAAAAGGCAATAAGAGATATATGGCTTGTGTGTTGCAAAGCAACTTAAAAAAAAAAGGGTCCATTGCTAAGGATAATGAGTAACTGTGCACATTCATGAACCTTATGTTCAGCCTTAAGTCAAAGGCGTCCAAAGGTAAGAATTATATATGGTATTCGGATTTGTTTGTTTGCAAAGCAAATGACATGTATTTTCAAGTGAGTAATTAGGTGTCATCATTACAAGTGATTACCATTCACACGAAAGCTCAAAGTTACATTGTAGGGTTTGAGTGAAAACAAAATTTGATTGATGAGGATGATTGTTATAGCACAAGTTGAATCTATTATGACTTGTGCCTCCCCCATAAGATGGATTTGGTTATATTGTTTTTATATCTATAAAATGCATTTGATATAGTGATCTTTGCAACATCTCTCGAGACTTAATCAAGTGCACACACATACTTAAGATAGAATGATGCTTAAGTCTATAATCGAATGTTATGACAAAGTTTTGTGTGATTAAGAGTGTGATCTAAGGGTTGAAAACTTATGCAAATGTGTTGGCAGAGCTATGTTATTGTTGGGTGATTGCGTGATTGAGTTGTTATCATTACTTTAGGACAAGTAATGATTTAAGTTTAGGGTGTGATAACTCTATGAAATGAGAGTTATCATGGTACTTTTAGCTTAAATCAAGATTACTTAGAGAGTAATTGATGTATTTTAATGCATTTTAATGACAGTTTGAATTAACCTCAATTTTAGTTTAAGTTTAGTAAAGTTTATTTGATTTTAAATAATCGTGTGCTTAAAGCATATGCATAATTGTAGGTAATCGAAAGTTCCAATTTCATGGGAAGGATACTGTGGCAATGTGCTTACAAGAAGGAAAAAAGAGCATAGCTATAGAGGAATTGGAGTAAATCTGGGAAAGTGTAGATGTTGTAGCCGTTGCTATAACAATCGTTGTTGTAACAATCCTGGAACGACGACAAAGAAAATTTCGCGCGAGGTATTCAGGATATTGTGATCTGCAATTTCCTAATCTGGAAGGTACGCACCTTAGACTTCCGTTTACCCTAATCTGGAACTATAAAGACGCACACACGCAAAAGAATAAAAAGGCCATTAACCAAGAAAAAAGAAAAAAACAAAGGAAAACTAGAATTCAAGAGCAAGAAACAAGGCTGTACTAGTGGAAAATTTACGGGAATCAATTGGAATTTAGTCTTTCTTATTCTATTTTTGTTTTCTTGTTTATTCTTTGATCGTGAAGATGTATTTGATGGCTGAAACTTTTTTGTTTACTTTTCTTTCACAAATTATGAACTAAATTTACTTGTGGTTGAGTGATAAATAATCTTAATGGATTCTTGACTGAATTAATAAGTTGCTGCGTGTGTGCTCTAACATTTTGTTTTGGTAAAGCTTATTTTATTCATTATTTCGACTGACCACCCATTTATGATACAAGCTAAGAAAGAGCCACAAAGGGCCTATCTTAGTAGAACATATCAGAACAATACTTGGCTTTAGATTGGGTTTCTTGAGTTGAGTTTAACTTGATTCTAAAAAGACAGTGCTTAATCTAAAATTAGTAATGAACTAGACATAGGGATTCACCTTGTAGGGAAAATAGAACCTAAATGTGTAATGTTATATCTTATGTTGGCATAACAATTGGTCACTTTTAGGTTGCATATAGATATAAGATATCCACCATGCGATAGCTGATACATAATGATTCTGCCTAATGCTATAGCAGATGCTGCAGTAGCTGAACCAAAATTTGTAAGAAATAGTCAAGACCATCAAGAGAGTTTAATCAC
Source organism: Atalantia buxifolia (assembly GCA_030444775.1). Taxonomy (NCBI): domain Eukaryota; kingdom Viridiplantae; phylum Streptophyta; class Magnoliopsida; order Sapindales; family Rutaceae; genus Atalantia; species Atalantia buxifolia. Next base: position 9,805,899 of record CM059838.1, read on the forward strand.
TTAACTACTTCACATCTATTGATTTTATCTTTGTGCTTGCCGTGAGAGTTTACCTTTCTGCATATTTACCTCTTGCATTTTATTAGTTAGATTGTTCATTTAATTGTTCTGTTTAGTTTTAATTAGAACAAAACTGTTACGATTGCTGTAGCAAGTCTGATAGAGCAACAATCTTCCTCAACAATGATCTAATTTGTTAGACTTTCGGAATCCAAATTTGACATTCGTATACAAATTTGGAGCCTCAAATTGTGTGAAATTATTATTTTTACCTAATAAATATAAAAAATATAAAAAATCAAATATGTAGAAAAATAATTAGAAATTCATACTATGTTACATAATTACAAATGTAAATTATACAAAAAAAGCACATTTTAATAAACAAATAATTTTTAACACTGATCACTCAGACTGTGAAGCAAATAATTATGTTCAATGAAAAAAAATAAAATATTGAGTATTTGAGTATGTTCATTCGATGCCAAAGTCATTAAGCTATAGCTAGGTTTTACTTCAGTTAACAATTCAACTAGAGCAACCCCAAAGCAATATACATCACTCTTCTCTATTAATATACCCGTCATTAAGCATTCTAGATCTAACTAAGCATTGGTCCCTTGTATTTTCATGTCCATAGCAGTTTATTCTGGTGAAACCAACACTGAAACCCTAAAATCTGCCACTTTTTCTGTGTAATTGTCATCCAAGATATGTTGTCAAACTTTATATCACCATGAATGATGGGGAGGCCTGCCAAAGAATGCGAAATATACAATTGTAGAAGCGATTTCGGAAGCGATCCTCAGTTGACTTTTCTAGGTTCTTAAAACTTGTGAATTCGTAACATTGATATGGTGGGATAGAGTTCCATTGGAAACAAATTCATAAACCAGTAGTGATAATTTTGTTTGCAGACATAACCCTAAAATCTTGACCACATTCTTACGGTTTATTCGTGACACAATGCCCGTTTCCCTCTGAAATTCCCAATTTATTCAAATCTTGTCTGTCTCTTTAGGCATCTTTATTGGGAAAAGAAAGAGAAATTGAACTGACCCACGAACGGGTTCGAACAGCTCTTTCTTTTTAAGCGACATTGCCTATTATGAGATACTTCGTGACGACGAGCAACTCTCTATCTACTGAAGTGAGCTTACTCCTATTAAGATTCTAAATTCCTACTAATGTAAAACGTACTATTTCTTACTTTCCTGGCTCGCTATCAATTCAATTGGATTACCTGTTTAGACTTCAGCTTTCCTTAAAGCATTTCTTTGACCGAGAGTGAACCGTTCGAGTAGGTGCTAATTCAACCACCTTCACCTAGAAAGTGGTTATCATCATAATTTTCGGTAGCTTTAACTAGATCTATGGCACTATGGCTCTATATGGTACAACTTTTACAAATAGAGTTTTTATTCAAAGAAAAAATTAGTTGTTTGGTTGTCAATGAGAATTTTTATTAAAAATTTATGAAATTACTGTAATAGGTAAGTTTTTTAAATTATGTTATGAAAAGAGTAAAATAAAATTGTCATATAAGGAGAGAATATTTTAGATATTTTACATTTAAAAAAAACTTTTTAATCTCCATTTCCAAAATCTGAAAATTTGAGATTTTACTGGTACAAGAAAAATAGCTTATTTAAACTTTAAAAGCTCTACTAAATAAACAGCCAAACAACAACAAAAATTATGATAAAAGCTTATGAGATTAAATAAGCACTTATAACAATTAGATAAGTACTAAAAATCTTCACTTGCTGGAGCATTAATATAATATCACCATTCGTTAAAAAATTTCTCTACTCTCTTCGCTCTCTGCATGCAATGAAAATCAAAATTCCGAAAAATCACAATGAATAAAGCTGCTCCAATCACTGCACTAGAGAAGAAAATAACATATAACTAGAAATGAAAGAGGAAAAATCAATTATGAGTATAATTAGATATTCACACCACTGGTATGCCGAAGATTTTAATAGTTAGATCTATTAATACACAATGGTTGAACTAGAATTTTGATTTGATCATGGAAGCCATAATGTAGAAATCATAAACTTGAGCAAAATATAACATAGAGTAAGTAAAACCGAGTAAAGCGTTACTTAAAATCTATAAAACTGATGGCCCAAATCATAAATTATACATAAAAATGGTAATAGGTCAATTTAATCATTTAATTAAAATTTGTATTTTCGTATTTGAAAGGACTAAACTGTCAAATAAATTGAAAAACTAATTTTAAAAACATAAAAATCTATGCATTATTGGATCAGCTTATAGATATTCTAAATAGTAATAACAAATTTGGAAAGCTGACAAGACATTACCTGCAACAATAGTGGTAATACTAAATCCCCGATAATTGATTTTGCCATCACCATGCATGCCATGTCGAAAAACTAAAGAGGACTAAAATGTTCAAAATTAAAACTATTTGAACAATAAAAGAATTTTACTAAAACCAAGGACTTTATTGATATTGTACAAGAAAGACTGCACAAAACTCACGGCTTAAGCTTCTTATTTCTCTCTTATTCTTTACTCTTCGCTGATGCATAATCAAATGATCTAAGGGGATATTTATAGTACATGAGAATAAATTTAAACCATTCAAATAAAAAAAATTACAAAACAATTAATAACCATTCATTTTCACGTACCACTAATAAGTTCACCTACTACACTTACCACCAATAATTCAAATCTCTTACCTACTCATGGAACCTTCCATGAGTAGGTAATTTTGCTTAATGAAAGGCGGTGTTGGGCATAATTTTAACACCGCCCTCAACGCCAACTTTCATCCTTCAAATTATATTGAGTTGTTGGTAGAACTTTTCAAACTTGCCAATACTAAGACCTTTTGTAAGCAAATCTGTAACTTAATCATCCGTCTTAACATACTGCATTTCAACTTCATCTTGCAAGACTTTTTCCTTAATGAAATGATAGTGCACCTTCCATTGCTTAGTTCTTGCATGGAAAACTCAATTTTTGGTAGGTCGATCATCGTGATATGATGGTACTTGTGTAATCTATATGTTGGTGTAGATCCTTCATCAATAGTATCAACCAAGTACTTTCTTGAGCTACCATTACTATTGCTCTATACTCCGGTTCTGTGTGAGTACATTCCAGGAGGGGGCAATGGAATACACTTTGTGGTAGCTGAAACGACAGATTCCCCTGTTACGTTACAATAGCTCGCTCCTTATGCAGCGTAGCTTTAGCTGAATTTTATGTACCGAGTTGACAGTGATACAGTCGGTTGTTTCTTACTACACCAAGAAACTACTCCAGACCCAATTCTAAAAATGTACCAGTAGTTAATCTTCTTATATAGTGATCTCTGGCAAAGTCAATGCCATAATAACTAGTCAGCTTGCAACTTTCACCTTTCTTTATATAATAGGCCATAGTCAGTTGTACTTTTCATATATTTTAGAATTCGCCAAACAGCTTACAAGTGAGGCTATCTCGAATTTTGCATGTATCGACTTATTACAACCACTGCATATGAAATGTCTTGTCAAGTCAATGTTAGGTAGATTAAACTACATACTAATTATCGATACATAATTCCATCTCATAAATCTTTGCCTTTGTGTGTGCACAATTTTGCGTTGACTTCCATTAGAGTTAAGATTGGCTTGCATCGCAACATTCCAAACTTCTTGAGAAAGTTTTTAGCATATTTTTGTGGGCAAAGAAATATTTCCTTTTTGTTCGATCAACCTCTAGAATAAGAAAGTCCTTGTGACCAAGCTTTTTCATCTGAAAATGAATTAATCGGTTTTGTCTTGTTTTCTGAATCTCTTCTTCATCATTACTAATAAGAATCAAATCATCCACATACATCAGTACAATTTGACTTTCTTTCACTGGCTTTGACAAATAAGCTAGAATCATGCATGTACCACCGAATAACCACTCGAGTTATGAATTAGTAAAAATAAAATCATGCACATACAGGTTACTATGCACTTCTTGCTTACTTTAAACCGTAAAGTGCCTTTCTTAGGTTACATGCATACTTGGTATGAGCTTTATTATCAAATTCTCTTGATTGGTTTATGTAGATTTTTCGATCCACTTCTTCATTTAAGAAAACATTTTTACATCCATCTCATCACAATTTTCATTCTTTGCTAACAATGAGTATAAGTACATTTTTACTATTGTGAGCTTTGCCATTGAACTAAAAGTTTCGTTATAGTCTAGCCTGTATTGCTCTAAAAATTCTCGAGTTACCAACTCGAGCCTTGCACCTTTTAACTTAACTGTCTGGGAAACCTTTTAATCTTGCACTCCCATTTGCAAGATATTGGTTATGTATCTTTTGGTTTTAAAACCAGATCCCGAGTCTAATCTACTTTAGGGCGGCGATTTCTTCTTCTATCGCCTTCATCTAATAAGAATTCTATACTGCTTCTTGAAACATCTCAGGTTTTTTTTTATTTTTTTTCTTTTTTTGCAAACACTACATTAGTGTACTTGAGATTTGGTTTTTCACTCTTTTGGATCTTTTAAGTTGAGATTTAGAAGTTCTTGGTGTTGGTTTACTTAGTTCATCAAAGATACTAGCTTCCATATTAGAATCCATCGTGTCTTTAACAATTTCCTTCCCAAGATTTTCGCAACCAGTTATCCCATGATTCACGCCATTTTCCAATTCAACTGCCATTGCAACAGTGGAAGTTGAGGAATTGCCAAATTTCATCTCATCTATCTCCAGACTCGACCTCGGCCTAACCAATCCATAGGTATTTATCAAACTTCTTCGACTAGGAGCCTTCATCCAAGGACCATAAGGTTTAGTAACAGAGGCAGCATCATTATTATATATTGAAGGGCAATTTCCATCAGTGTGTCTTAAAAGGCTATAGATAAAACAAAAATTGTTCAACCGATTATACTTGAAATCCACCCGTAGCCATTTCCCGCTTGCCCTTCTGTGTCGCATTTGATGTTTAAGGGATTTCCTAACATCAATCGATACCCTTAACCTCATGTAATTCAGCCATATTCCTTTAAGATTATGCTCATTAGACACCAAAAATTCACGTATGTAGTTACCAATACTGCAAAGATCTTCTTTGATTGAAACCCAATAAGTAGATTATACACTTGGACCTAGAAATATGTGTGAAATAGAGGGACACTTTGCGATTGTTCATCTATCCCAAGTCTCCGAATGATAAGGATTTGCTGATCAATGGGTCCAGGGATTGGAGTCAAGAACCCTTCTCACATCAATTTCATGAAAAAACTGGAAGAGAAAAAGCGTGGGAGATAACTCCGTAATACAGATTCCACGCCCAGGATGCCATAGCGAGGCCATAGTGTTTTTCATGGTAGCAAAATTCACCACTTTGTCTGTGAGAAATCATCCCATAAGACAAAATTTAGAATCAATTTTGATATCCCCAGGGTCACCAATCTCCTCACCAGGCACAATCAAACCACCCTCTTCCTCCCGTCAAGTTGTAGGCATGCACAAATGTTGCTCAGTTCAGATTCCATAGCATCGCTTGAGTTTGCCATGAAGATAAGAGGAACAAGCCCGTAGATAACAGATGAATAAACAAAAATGAAATCAAAATTAACTTTTCAAAAGACAAGACACACACACACTTGTCAAGAGACAAGACTTCTTAGGAATTCATAATAGACAAGACTTCTTAAGGATTCGTAAAATTCAAAGTTTTACTATTTAACAAACAACGTTTTTTTACTATGGATTTGGGCTTAATGTCGATTTGAGTTGTGTTGATTTAATAGGCTCTGGAGATTTAGATTGTAGCCAGAGAAACAGCTTAAGAAATCTCTATTACTATTGTAAAAGGAGAGTTGGTGACGATCTAGTCCTTCATCTTAAAAATGCATCTATAATTGTTCTTCTCAAAACCTACAAAAATAATTTGGGCAACTAATTCTATGAACTGGACTATCGCTTGGCAGAGACTTATTAAGTTTTTTTTTTAAGCATCAATTGATGTAATTGGATATTACCAAGAAAAAAAAATTTATCCTAACAAATAAAATATAAAAAATGTCCACACAAATGAACAATTTCGACTAATAAAACACAGGATACTTTGGTCATTACAAAACTAAACTCTACTTAGAATCAATCAACAATATGCATACAACAAGTAGCAATCATTCTTCCATGGCAAAACAAAAATAATTAGATTCAATCAACAAGATGTATACAACAAGTAACAATAACTCTTCCATGGCAAAACAAAAATAATTGTGAAGCGAACCAAAAAAACATTTAACCCCCAAAGTTTGAGAAAATAGTCATCAACACCTCCAAATTTTTAAAAGGGATACAAAGACTCCTTTTTAACCATAATACTCTTCACCTCTATTATTCCAAAAATTAATTCTAATGTTTTATAATAAGAAGGAATAGAATATCAAAATAAATGTAATAATATATACATTTTAAAATACTTTCAATATTTAAAAATATTTTAATATTTTAAAATATATTAGATGTATTTTATTTATTAAAGTAAATTTTACTAAAAATAAAATCATAATATTAAAATAAATATATTAAAATTTAAATTATTTTGAATATTGTGTAAAATAATAATTTTAACCTTATCAGTATGTGAGAATTTTTTTTATTGTAAAATGTATTTAATGCAAATATTTATGTAAAATATCTACAATAAATAAAAATATATCATTAAAATAAATATAATAATTTACATATTGAAATTTATTAAAATATTAAAATATTTTAATATTGTTAGTCTACTACATAGATTACATTATTTATATAATATTTGTATTTATCAAAAGTTTAAAATTAATATTTTTGGATAATATAGGCAAAGGATATAACGGTCAAAGGAGGTTTTGGTGTCCTTTTTTAAAAATGTGGGGTGTTGATGAATATTTTTCCAAACTTAGGGTGTAGATGTATTTTTCTCAAATCAAAATTTCTTTATATGTGCAGTTAAAAATGAGATAAAATACTTATGCATAATTGAAAGTACCATCCGATCACATACTTGTTATTTTAGCTCTAAGTATCAATGGAAATCACAGAATAAAAGTTTGATGATTCACCTATCAAACTCTTCACTGTTCTCCCAGACCATAAACTATCATGAGACATTTCTTTGTCAAGCTCCTTCGAAACTTGCTCCATGGTTCATTGTTTATGCTACTTTTGCTTATGAATTTATTCACAATCTCAAAGCAATGATCTTTATCGCCTCTATTTCAGTTTCATTAGCAACATCAAATCTCAGTAACACGATTTAAAATTGTTTAATTTACTCCCAAGTATAAGAGTGCCTAGTTATACTATAACTCGGTAAGTTTGAGGTCGATCTACGAGAAAAGATTTAATTTGTTTATTTAAGTTTATTTAAAAAATAAAAATAAAATTTAAATATATGCAATTTAATTTGGGAAAAACTAAATTAAATTAGTTAGGGTTATGGATTCACTCTTAATAATGGATACAATTTAATAAATTCTTTTATTTTTATTTTATTGCCTAAATGATTAATTGTATAAATTACAATTATTTTCCTAATAATTTTATTATGAATTAAGTACTTAGTGTGCCAAAATTTTAATTTTTCTACAATAAGTCAAAATACTATTTTACCATACTTTATACTAAGATATTAAGAATTCATTGTGACAAATCCCATTTGTCTACAATAAATCAAAATTTTGAAATATAAAATATGGATAAAATTAGATGGAAAATAATTTAATTTATATAATTAAAATAAAATTTCTTTAAATCATATTTATTTACTAAAAGTTTCACCTTCCCCTAACTATTAGTATTTAGCTAAACATATTTGAAATCAAGGGATTATTAAAAATAAAAAACATAATTAAAAAAGTTTTGAAAATTGAAAATAAAACTAATTTTATTTGTTGAAAATATATTACAAAGAGTGATGAGAAGAAGAATTTGAGGGGAAAGAAGAGAAGGAAAAGTGTGCAGAGGATTGTTTTCCCCTTCTCTATTTATACTAATACAAGAATAATCTACAACACACAAATAAATAGAGCTAATTACATCTTACCCATACATTTGTCCCATTCAAGCACATCCAACCTCTTCCACTAATAATTACCACACCTAACATACTAAAAATTTATAATTTCACAATTACCACATTTATCGTGGTAAAAACTTATAAATTTACAGAAAAAGTCGTGGATCCTTGATAACTCTATGAAATGAGAGTTACCATGATACTTTTAGACTTGAATAAAAATTACTTAGAGAGTAATTGATGTGTCACGACATCGTAGCAAGTTCGATAGCATAAATTTCTTTAGAGACGATTTTGAATACTTATTATTATATTACTTGTTGTGTACACTTACACATTGACACCAATAGCATTTGAATTTATACCAACAAGTTTTGGGGCTGTTGATGGGGATTGATTGTTTATTGTGATTTGTGAAATAAATCTTAACGGTGTTAACTTTGATTTTATTTTAATTTGCTTATTTTATTGACAGGATATGTTGTACTTGACCCTCAAGTTATGCATCTTGGAATTGTCGACCTGAAGTGCAAGTGCTAATTTCAAATTCAAACCAGTGATGTTTCAAATGTTGCAAACATTGGGGTAATTTAATTGGTTGCCTTGAAGACCCTCATCTTCACCTCAAATTATTCTTGAAGGTAAGTGATACTTTTAAAATTGCTAGAGCATCACAAGATGCATTGAGACTCAGACTTTTCCTCATTCATTAAGAGATCGAGCGCGAGCATGGTTGAACTCCTTACCACCGAGACTCCATCACCACATGGAATGATTTGGTGACAAATTATTAATGAAGTACTTTTCACAACCCAAGAATGCAAAATTGAGGAGTAAAATAACATCTTTCGACCAACTTGAAAATGAAAGCTTGTATGATGGATGGGAAAGATTTAAAGAATTATTTAAAAGATGTCCTCATCATGGTATTCCTTATTGCATACAAATGGAAATTTTCTACAATGAGTTGAACCCTAACACTAGATTGATGATTGATTCTTCAGCAAATGGAGCTTTGTTTTCCATCTCTTACAATGAAGCTTACAAAATTTTGGAAAGAATTGCTAACACCAATTATCAATGGCCATCAACTAGACAAGCTGTAACAAGGGCAGCAACAGGAGTTCACAATGTGGATGCATTTACAGCATTATCAGCCCAAGTAATTTCACTGACAAACATGGTAAAAACCATGACACGTGCTCCAACAACTGTCCAGCAAGTTGTTGAGGTTTCTTTTGTTTATTATGGAGAGGGCACTTGTTTGATAATTGTCCCGGAATCCAACTTCAATTATGTGGGCAATTATAACAGACAAAATCAAAGAAATCCATACTTAAACACCTATCATCGTGGATGGAGGCAGAACACAAACTTCTCATGGAGCAACCAAAATCAACTCTGCTGCAAAGATTCGGTGGGATGAAAAAGACTTACACAGCCACCAGGATTTCATCAGCAAAATCAAGGATAAAGAACCACCAATAATGATCAACTCAGTTTTCTTAAAGCTTTGCTCAAGGAGTATATTGTGAAGAATGAAGCATTTATTCAAAGCCAAGTTGTAACCTTGAGGAATGTAGAAAATCAGATTGGAGAACTTACTACAACATTGAGCAACTGACCTCAGGGCAGTCTACCTAGCAATACGGAAGATCCAAGAAGGGAAGACAAAGAACATTGTAAGGTAATTAACTTAAGGTTTGGAAAAGATGTTGATATGCCTGTTGGTATGCCAAGGAGAATGATGGAAACTAATTCGCCAAGAGGAAACTCATGTTAGAGAAGAGCCATATCAACCCATTTTTCAACATCTTTGGTGAGAGTAGTCAAGCTACAACAACTTCGAGAAAGGAATAATTCAGTGCTTGTTGAAGAAGAAGTTGCAGATCATCAAGAACAAACCAGACTAGATTAAAAGAATAATAACTGCACCACCTGCTACAACACAATGATTTAGAGCCGAATCCAGATTTTGCCATCTCTACTTATGATCCTTCACCGATAGTAGCAACATCTTTAAACAAATTTTCTTGTTGGTTAACATTTCTCAAGCCTTTATAATGAAAGTCAATTGCCTTAGGAATCTCCTATAATAGTGCAAAAGGATTATATCTAAAAAATATGTCTAAATTGCTCCCAAAATCATTTCATATTACACTTGTAAAATAAAAAGGTTCGTAATTTTCACCTTCCCTTTTCTCTCCTACCGTTCATCGCAAGCAATGATTTTTTGTTTTATGAATCTATCCTAAAGAAATTTCATTTCTTAGTTAGTTTGTCCAAAGTTGACAATCTTTTAAGGATGCCTATTTATTTCTCATTGACTAAAACTTAGCAATTGTAACACCTGTGGGTGGGGGTATTTAAAGCTAGTAAAAAGGGAAACTATAAAAGGGAAGTTGGTAAAAACGGGGAAAACACACACACGCATGAAGGAGAAAGTCTGTCAAAACAGACCTTAAACCCGACCCGACCCCAAACTCGACCCGGCCATATCTCCCGATTTCGGCCACCACTCCGCCGAGTTTGGTACCAATGAAGCTTGTAAGACGCCGGTCATACCCCCACCGTCCTCGCCGCTAGAAAACAGCTACTAGAACGCCGCGATTTAGCCCGAAAAGACCGCGACTCCACCGTTTTTATTGCCGTCGATCTCGCCGGATTTGAGCGGCGCCACCGCTGATCTTGTTCCTCACGTCACCAAAGCATCATTTTTCGACCCGACCACGACCAGGGGACACGTCTTGGCCGCAAAACAACCACAAAAACTCACGACTTTTGGAGCTTCGATCCGCCGTCATTGCGCGTGAGAACTCACCCGGTAACATTGGACTTAGCGTGGTCAGAACTACTAGATCCGAGCTTCACGTCGCCGTTGACTGGATTAGGTCACCGTTGATCGACGAGGGCAATTGGTAATTTCACAAACTTGGGGATAAGTTTGTAATTTGGAATTATGGTTATTTTTGTAATCCGAATTAAGATGACTTGGTAATTTAGGATATTGTGGACAATTTAGTGAGAATCGACGTTGGGGACAATTTGGTAATCTTGGCTTGTAAGGGTATTTTAGTAATTTTATGCATTCGAGAATAGTTTCTACGGATAGAGATTCGTTTCGAGATTTATTGAGTAAAATTTGTTGTATTTATATTTTCGAAAAAATTGTTATGTCGTTTATTTGATTAGGAGGACCCATGAACGAGAATCAACCCGTGGACGTTGTTTATACCGAGTTCGGGCATCATCCTTTGTGAGTGGAATATACAAAACCTATTTTCATAGTGATTATGATAGTAAAGTATGTTTACGAAATAAGCATTTTGAATATTCGGATTTAATGATTTTCTTGAAATTGATTTTATATATGCGTTGATGTTATATTAAAATATTTGGTCAATGATTTTCCGTATTGACTTTAAATGGAATATGACAGTATTTTAAAGACGAGAAAAGTAGATTTCAATGCGATGTGATTTTATTGTTATTTTTGAATAAATGCATGATATTAGAATTAAGTGGATTTGAGATATGTTGAATAAAAAGGAAATGAGATTTCAGATATGATTATATGTTTATATATATTAGTATAGAGATTGTTTTTAAAAGCATCAGACAGCACCCATCCCCTCTAGATATAGTATTACAGATGTTGAGATACATATGAGATATATGAGTTATGAGATGATGATGATACGGATGAGATATATGAGAAATGAGATGATATTTCTCCGTCTATCCGTTGTAGCTCCGGGGCGTGACGGTACCCAGATAGTACGTCATTGCCTGTCCGTCGAGGTCCGGATATGATGAGATATGAGATAGTTTTTCCCTGTCTATCTGTGTAGCTCTGGGGCGTGACGGTACCCAGATAAGTACGTCATTGCCCATCCATTGAGGTCCGGATATGACGAGATTATTCCCATGGATACTTGTTTGGTGATAGTTTTCGATATTCAATATTTGATAATATAAGTGTTATGATTTCATTGATTTTATGCGGATTTATGTGATATTGATGTTTGAGTATATGGTTTGAATTAAATGAGTTTTATTTAAGTTCTTATGGTATTTTGATCAGATATGATTTCCATGATTATTTGATACGGTATTATATATGCTTTTCATGATAAGTGATCTGATTTAAATGTTAAATGATTTATTTCTATTTTCTCGCATATGGTTTGATAAAATCGTGTTTGGAAATGGTATGATTATTTCGTTTTAAATAAGATTAATTTGCAAAAAACTACTATCCACTCACTGACTTTCACTGAGTTTTATACTCATTCCGTTTTTATTATATTTCCCCCCCCTCACCAGGAGGTTGCAGGTACACCAGACAGACCCAGCAACTGTAGATATATTTTGAGTCTTGGCCACATGATGGTGCTAGATATATAGATGATTCTTGTTATGATATGTTGGTTATCTTGTTTGTTTTTTTTTTTTTTTTGGGATTGTATAATTTTGTTATATTATTCTTTTGGGATTAAGAATAAATTGAGGATGTTGATTACTGGAGTTTGTTATAGAGCAAATTATTTTGGGAGTGTTTACTTTACATATTTGCATATTGGGATTGTTACATTTACAAATGAGACTCTGCCGAATTTTCAGCAGAATCTTTACTAATTAGATTATTATCTTAGATGTTAGATTTATTATCGATTCGATTAGATGAGGTTAGATAGACTCGCCCTGGGGGTGCGGGGTGGGTCGTTTCGCTTGGTATCGAGCCTGGTTTTAGATTCTCGTAGACTTTAATGTGGTAATTAGAGTAAGTTTTATTTTTATTAAGTCGAATTGATATTTTGTAGGCACCATCATGATTCGTCAGAAGAGACGTGGCGCGGACATGGCGTGGCCGTAGTACACCAATAGGGTTGACTTCGGTGGTGTACTGCATGGGGAAAGTGAACCCGTGAATGAGGGGGTAGTTGAATCCTCCGCGCATGAAATTGTACAACAAGCACCGGGGATGTGCCAAACATTTAGCATCATTAGATAGGCTAGCTCAAATTATGACTACGGTGGTACAGAATCGAGACCCATCCGCATCTTTGGTCATGCGAACACAATCGAGCGTGTCACGAAGTTTAGGGGCAAAGAGTTTTAATGGCTCGAGATCCACCCGAGGCAGAGTGGTGGTTTATTAAGCTAGAACGTATTTTTGATGTGATGAGATGCTCGAGGAGGAGGCTAGACTTTTTTTTGCCTCATTTTTACTCGAAGATAGAGCTTATCATTGGTGGCAGACAGTGGAGCGTCCAGACCAAGGACATCTTTGCGATTACATAGGCCATTTTCCGTAAAGAATTTTATGATCATTATTTTCTGTGGTGTACCAAGATATTAAGCGGAGTGAATTTCTTCGATTGGTCCAGTGGACCCATGTCCGTAGAAGAGTATGAGAAGAAATTTCTAGATCTTTCTAGATTTGCTACTTCAACAGTTGGTGATGAGAGGGAGAGATGCAAACGTTTTGAAGAGGTCTACGATTTGAGATTCGTACTATAATGTGACATTACGGTATCTTTGAGTTTCTTTGAGGTAGTTGAGGCAACTAAGAGAGTAGAGCATAGTATTTGAAGGATGCAGAGTTCACGCACTAAAAAGCGTAGCAGCCAGGCAGAGGGTGGCTCAGTAGTGGACCTCCTAAGAGAGGGTATCCCTACTAGTTATTCGATACCACGCAGAGGAGTCGGGGCAGGCCAGGGAAGACTCAAGACAGTGTTAGTCATAGCTCAGTGCAGTCATTAGTGGGGAGTAATACCAAGAATCAGGGACAGTACGACCGCAGTAGTGGGGGATATCGTAATGATCATTCTAGGAGTGTCCAACAAACTTCTTGCTCTTCATGTGACAGGAATCATTAGGGCCAGTGTCGCGTTAGAGACAAAGTTTGTTATTTGTGTGGCCAACCTAGACATATCAGAATATTATGCCTTATTTTATCTCAGGATGATAGTTCTATAGGAGGGACAGCCTCACTGTATCAACCTTACTCTGGCCAGACTTAGGGTCAGAAAGGAATGCAGAAAAGAGAGTCTACATCTACTTTTAGGATTCAAGCGACCGCCCCAGTCGAGAGGGGCCGGCCGGTCGACCTCATACTGTGCTCGAGTTTTTGCTTTGACGCAGCAGAGAGGCGTGTCTTTGCACTGAGATTATTATGGGTATATTATCTATCCTTGGTCGTGAGGCTCATATTCTTATTGATCCTGGATCCACACACTTCTTCATTTCCCGTACTTTTGCTATGCACATAGTGCGAGAGCCCGAAATACTAGTGTTGTGCAAATTTTGTTGAACTGCAGTTTACACGAATCTATTGTAGAATAGATTAACGGTGACGAGTGTCGATCCTACGAGGAGGTGAATTTTAATTATATGTAGAATTAATTAAGTAAATGTGTGGTTGGATTTATGGGGAAAGTGATTTAAAGGATGCTAGAATGGAGAAATTGATTTAAAGGATGCTAGAATTTAAATTGGAATAGCGGAATTAAATTGAATTGAGAACTATTGAAATAAAGCACTTGGGTATCTGGATCCGTATCAACATGCATCATGGGCTAAATAATCCTTATTAATACCAATTAAATCATGAGGGGGGAATCCACACCTCATGAACCACGCTCTAATCAATATGGTGTTAAGGGCTTATCGTGCCAAATAATAATAATCTTATACTAGGGTGCCGGTAAAACCAGGGCGGTAACTAGACAAGATTATTATTATTTGTCGATTATTAAAAGTCAAAACCTCCACAGAAATTAGAGGGGAAGAGAAAATAAATTTACCAAATAAAGCCCATGACACATGTTGAGACTTCACCTTCAACCCAAGCTTGAAAGAAAATTAGCTACTCATTATTGAACTAGGGGTAAAATGGGAATTTTATTAAAATACGTAGAAAATACAAGATGGAGAAGGAATTACAGAAAACTAAGCTCAAAAAATGGATTCAGGGGTGTCAAATTAGGGGGGGGAGGCCCCCTTTTTATAGATACATTGAGTGAATCATGGCCATCGGATTAAAAATAGTTTGGATGCACAGGATTGCGCCACGTCATCGTGAACAAGAACACGGTTTGACCACGGGTTTGACCACGCGGTTTGAACAAGAAACACGGTTTGCACACGGTTTGAACAAAGAACGCCAACAAAGATCGTGAACAGTATCATGAACAAAGACATGTGCACATGTGAATAGTGCCGTACGTGTGAACAGTGCCATTTTTCCTTTATGCTCCTCTTAAGGTTTTCGATTTGTCCGAGTTCAAAAGTGACATCCGTTTTGCTATCCGAAATCTCGTTCATTGTGAAATGACCATGATACCCTAAAATACATAAAATACTTAATAAAAACAAAACATATATAATTAAATAACAAAGGACTTAAATAAATAAAATTAGAGATGTTAGTGAGATTTAAAGTGTAAAATGATGAATTTCTCCTTTATAAATATACACTTTCTAACACTCAACACACCCCCAACCAGACTTATTGCTAGTCCCTAGCAAATAAAGCGAAAATAAAATTCAAACCCAAATTTTTTTTTTTTTTTTTAAACAAACTTGTTTATTCAATCAGACTAATGATAGCAATCAAATAAAAGTATAAGCATTATCTCGTCTAAAGAAACATCACACCCACATCAACCATCCACATGAATCAACCAAGTAAATACAAACTACTTTCAAAATGACATGTCCAACCCCAAAATTCTCACCAGGTAATAGTGACACTCTCACAAGGAAATTAAACCCAATAAAATTTGTCACTTCAATGAATGATAAATGGAGTGAAGATAGTAAAGAAATAATATCACACACTCTCACCAAGATGAAGGAAATATGCCCATAGCTTAGAAATAACACGATCTCAAGTCAAACAGAATATTAGTCAACCAATGTATTTTATTTTTTTATTTTTTTAATTTTTTTTATATTTTTTTTATGCATTACTACATCTTTATAGCCCATATAACTAGCTTCTACTTCAGACTATAGTTCCCTAAAATCAAGAAGGACTTTTATTAGGATATAACGTAGGCTAGGGACATGGCTAACAAAGAAAGGAAAATAGAGAAAACAAAATATATGTTTGAGAAAAATAATATCTTTTGAAAACTAAAAAAAATGCATTTCACTTATTTATTATTGTATTATATCTCTTTTCTTTTTTTTTTCTTTTTTTTAGAGAATTTTTTTTCTTTTTTTTTTTTTTCTTTCTTTTTTTTTTTTTCTTTTTTTTTTCGGTATTGCACAACTTTACTAAACAAAACAATTATTTATATTTTTCTCAAACATGAATGGGTGATGGAACTTGTAAGATATCGGGTAATACTCCAAATTGGAGTGGGTGAAGACGATAAGTTGACAAAGAAAAGTTTTTTTTTTTTTTTTTTTTTTTTTTTTTTTTTTATAAAAGGCTCAAAAGGGCTAACTATGGATATTTCACATAAGGGATAGCTAGAAAGGCTCAAACGGGTCAAAGACGGCCTTTCCATCATCTTTTAGGGCTCTAGATACTCCTCCATATCTACTAGTGAAATGGACCTTTAGATGTAGCAACGCATTTTTTTTTTTTTAACTTTTTTTTTTTTTTAAAGGGTTGACTCCAAGGAAATCTAAAGATCATGTATAAAATAATAATCTTTGCTAATGTTTGTATGAAAAATGGGCAAAAAGGGTTACTCTCCAAGAAAAATAATAGGCTCAAAAGCTCACTTGGTATTTATTATGACATGTCAATTCTTTCAAGCAACTCATATTTATCTCCGACATCAACATGTAGAGTAGCAAACATAGTGTAACATCACTCAAGACCAAAGATAATACAAATACTAAAATTCGAAAATCATCATGTCATCCAAAAACAAAATCACACTATATTTTTTTTTTTTTTTAAACAACATTCTACCCCCCAACCTATTCTAAACATGAAAGGGAAGTATGCATGCAGAAATGTGAAAATGATGCTAATTGAAAATGTTACAAATAAAATGATAGAAAAATGATTTTTTTTTTTAACTAAGAAGATGCGTTTCTAGAGGCACTACACTCTATATTCAGCCATCTTCGACTCTAAATTTGAAAATGCATATTTATAAAGGAGAAGTCAAAAAGTTAGAAAGATCACACGAAAAATAAGAAAATTTTTTTTTTTATTTTTTTCCTTTTTTTTTTTACTAAGAAGATGCGTTTCTAGAGTAACTACACTCCATATTCAGCCATCTTCAACACAAAAAGCTTGATTAGCAGATTAGTTTCTACAACAAAAATTAGTAAAAACTTAACCAACATTCCACAATTGTCAACTATCCCTCCCCAACGAAGAACTAAACATTGTCCTCAATGTTTTAAAGGAAAAAAGTAGAGTTTAGAAGACATCACTGGGTGGTGCAACACAGAACTAAAATATTTACAAAGGAGATTTAAATCTAATTTGTACTTCTTCTTGCTTTATTGTTACCATCGTTATTTGTACACTCCAACACCAAGGTCTTGGGATGCGGCTCAGTCGATAAGCTTGTAGCAGATCAAGTAGCTCATTAGCAAGTGTGAGCACAAATAAAAAGCTTTTTTTCACCGTGGAGGGAATGAAGTAGTTTTTATTGCATGGTTAAGAAATGCGATAAAGCCATCATAAAAATTATTGACATTTAACAAACCGATGGGTTTCTGATGAATGTGCAGATGGGCCCAAGATGCTAAAGTGATAAGTGCCTCACAGAGTTGCAAGATCTCTGGTAAGAAAATAAAAGCATCAAAGCATGATTAAGCATTTCGGTTATTCTTTCTTGCATACCCGAGACAACTAACTCTTCTCGGTCGGTGAGTTAGACAAGCACCCAAAGGTTTTAGGGTTTGTGGTATGATGCCTAACACTTGACTTCCTCTGACAAAAGCAGTTTCTGAGACCAATTTTGATAACCCTCGGTCACCTCCGCCGTATACTAAGTGTAATTTTCTCTCTGCTATGCATCGGCCAAGATCAATGGCTGCCTCAAAGAACTCTTTATATTTGCCATAGTTAAATCTGGAAAGCACACAAATGTTCTTGAATTGTTTATTGGGAGTAGCTGCCATTATGATACTTCTCAAAAATAATTTGTGAGTGTAAACGAAAAGAATCATATTTAAGGATCTTGGCGGCAATGGGTCACAGCTGTGAATGAGGTGTCATGTCTATGTCAATTAATCGTGTAATGCACATGGCTTGAGAGTCAAAAAGGAAACAGTAAAAAGGAAAAGCAAGTAATGACAAATATAAAATTATTAAAGACAATAATGCAAATGGTAAAACAACAGTGAAATAAAACAACAATAAAGTGAAAGGATATTTACAGGTAGTTGCGACTGTGGCTCACATCTTCCTCTGGTTTTACGTCCAGAAACGGCTTCAACGCCCTCTATGGGTCGAGGATAGGCTTCCCATCCATTTTCTTATAAAGCGGCAAACAGGTCGTTTATAGTCGATTCGAGATCGTATCGTGCATGCTCTTTTCGGAATGATGGCCATGGCGGAGAATCGCTTGCACATATCACCGGGATGCGTTTCAAGAGACAAAATGATATCATCCAATGACTCCTTATTCAAGCCATCCCTAATGAATTGAATCTTATCTTCTCTGTTATCAGACACCATTCCTAAAGAACATCGTTTTTTGCATATCATTCGGCACACTTATGACAAGCAACCGAAATCTTTCGAGCTCTTCGCTTTCTTGCATAATTTCCTTTACCACAACCAGGCATGTATGCAATAAATTTGGAGGCAACTCACCGCCAAGCGTACTTTAGCCTCGATTAGCCGAATATCAGGGTATGTTATTCCCATGAGCAATCGCATGCGTTCGGATCGAGCTTTATAGATTGTGAGGAGGGCATTCTGAGGAAGTGAAGGGAATCGACTATGAAGCTTTGCTAAGATCTCGTTTCTATCCATACCTTCGCCTCAGAAGATCAGTAATTATGGGAAACCAAGTAACCGACTTGATTGTCACGAGTACCGTTATCCGCCACTTGACCAAGGGTGACAAACTAAAACACACAAACTAAAACACACAAACAGAATAACAAACAAATAAAAACACACAAAGAAAATCACAATCGTCCTCTTATGGAATTTACCTCAAGCTCCATTTGGATGTTGTAGACACTCGCTCTCAATGTCTCGAGTTGGCTTTCTAAATCCTCAACGTGGGATATTAACTCCGGTGGTTGTAGCTTCCAAATACGATGTGTTTTACAAAATCGTATCTGGCCTCTGAGATGAGATTGGACACGTTGAAGTCGTCTAAGGATGTTGAGGAACTGTCTCATGATTAAAAGTGATAAAAGAAGACTTAATGGTTAAACAAACACACTTATGCATAAATAATTTCAATTAGCAAAAGAATAATAAAAATAAAGAAAAAAATCAAATAACAGAAAAGACACAAAAATCTTAATTCAAATCGGTGGGTCACTTAAATTTACTTGTGTCCTCTCCATGTGGTTGGTACTCTAGATATGGCTTTAATCTTTGACCATTAACTTTAAACGTGACAGTTTTTGGGTCCTTAATTTCAATTGCCCCGTGTGGAAAAACAAGTATGAACAATGAAGGGGGCGGACCATCGAGAACGCAACTTACGGGAATAAGTGCAACGAGAATTGAATAAAAGTACTTTCGACCTGGAGTGAAAGATTTTTCATAATATGCTTATCATGAAAGACTTTTTCATTGCTTGTAAACCTTGGCATTTTCGTATGCATCATTACGAATTTCTTCAAGTTCGCCAATTTTATGTCGTCTTTTCCGAGCCACTTTGCATGTCAAAATTGAATTTCTTGATGGCCCGTCGCACGATGCTCGAGTTCCCACGGGTAGGTGGCAAGCTTTTCCATACACTAGCTTTTGTAGGGTGACATCCCAATTGGGGTTTTGAAAGCCGTTCTATATGCCCATAATGTCGTCATCAAGTCTTAATGACCAATCTTTTAAATGCGGCCTCACGGTCTTTTCTAATATGTGTTTTATTTCTCGATTGGAGATCTCAACTTGGTCACTGGTTTACGGATTATACGGGGTCGCCACTTTATGAGTGATGTAGTACTTTCTCAAAAGTGCTTTAAATGATTTGTTGCAAAAGTGGGTACCACCATCATTAATTATTGCTCGAGGGATTCCAAAGTGTGAAACAATGTTGCTTTTCAAAAACCCTATCACCACTTTGTGATCATTGGTTCTGTATGAAATTGCTTCTACCCATTTCGATATATAGTCAATAGCAACCAATATGTATTGATGGCCAAAAAAAAGAGAAAAAGGTCCCATGAAGTTGATCCCCCACACATAAAAAATCTCAACCACTAAAATTGGATTTAGTGGCATCATGTTCCTTCGTATAATGCTCCCCATTCGTTGACACCTATCACATGAAGAGCAAAAGGTGTAAACATCTCGAAATATAGTTGGCCAATAGAAGCCACATTGTAGAACTTTAGTCCCTGTTTTCTTAGCATTTGAAATGGCCTCCACAAGCTTGTTCATGGCGAACGAAAGGATGTTATGAAATTCATTCTCTGGGACACATCGTCGAATAATTTGATCCGCACAATACTTAAACAGATAGGGGTCATCCCAGAAAAAATTCTTTATTTCTGCAAAAGAATTTGCCTGTCTTGCTTGGTCCAATGCTCGGAAGTTTACGTAACAAGATAATTAACGATATCAGCATACCAAGGTAATACTTCCACACTCATTAATTGTTCATCTGGAAATGACTCATTCAATGTTAAGGGTTCTGTGTTGATGTCAAAGTGGAGACGAGAGAGATGGTCAGCCACAACATTTTCTGTCCCTTTCTTATCTTTGAATTCCAAGTCAAATTCCTGCAAAAGCAACACCCAACGAATTAGTCTAGCTTTTGCATCTTTCTTTGTGAGAAGATATTTGAAGCGGCGTGATCTGTGAATACAATTATTTTACAACCAATGAGATAAGACCGAAATTTTTCTAATGCAAACACTCTTGCTAGCATTTCTTTTCAGTAGTTGAATAGTTCAATTTGTGCATCGTTTAATGTCATACTAGCATAGTAAATAACATGAGAAATTCGATCTACTCTTTGTCCTAATCTGCTCTCTCTTGCATGTCGGATGCATCACACATGAGTTCGAATGGTAAGCTCGGTTTGGTGGTGAATGATGGGTGATAGCGTCAACAATTGCTTTAGTTTTTCAAACGCTACACGACATGAATCATCAAAGACAAAATGTACATCTTAGCAAGTAAATTGCATAAAGGTCTAGAAATTTTGCTAAAATCTTTAATGAAACGTCTATAAAAACCAAAGCATGCCCAAGGAAAGATCTTACTTCTGACATTTGTTTTAGGTGGAGGAAGATTAGAAATGAGATCCACCTTGGCTTTGTCAACCTCAATACCTTTGCATGAAATGATGTGACCGAGAACTATACCTTGTTTTACCATAAAATGGCATTTCTCCCAATTTAAGACCAAATTCTTCTCTATACATCTCTGCAAAACTTGTGTTAGATGATGTAAACATTGATCGAATGAATCTCCAAAAACAGAAAAGTCATCCATAAAGACCTCAAGAAAACGTTCAACCATATCAGAAAAATGCTTAACATACAACGTTGAAATGTAGTGGTGCATTACATAATCCAAATGGCATCCTCCTATATGCAAAAGTGCCAAAAGGGCAAGTGAAAGTGGTTTTCTCTTGATCTTTTGGTGCTATGGAATCGATTGTATCTGAATAGCCATCTAGAAAGCAATAAAATTCGTGGCTGCTAATCTATCAAGCATTTGATCAATAAATGGTAAAGGAAAATGGTCTTTACGTGTGTGAGAATTCAATTTTCTATAATCAATGCATACACGCCATCCCGTAGTTACTCTAGTGGGTATCAATTCATTATCGGCATTGGTAACTGTGACTCCTGACTTTTTGGGGACAACTTGCACAGGACTGACCCATGAACTATCAGAAATGGGGTAAATGATACCTGCATCTAATAGTTTAAGCACTTCCGTTCTAACAACTTCTTTCATATTAGGATTTAACCGACGTTGCATTTCCCTAGTAGATTTAGCATTTTCATCAAGGTGAATGTAATGCATGCGATCTCTTTGGGTTTATACCTTTTATGTCTGCTATGGTCCAACCTAATGCTCCTTTGTACTCTTTTAAAACATCCAACAACTTACCTTTTTGCTCGTCATTTAGGGATGATGAGATGATTACCGGTAGAGTGCTTTCTTCTCCCAAGAACGCATATTCCAAAGTGTTGGGTAATGGTTTGAGCTCGAGTTTCGGTGGTGACTCTGATGATGAGATGATTTTCTTCTCTGATGGTGCTAGTTGTTCAACTCTTGACTTCCATTTATTAGTGTCCATGGATGGTGCTGAGTCAAGTAAGGCGTTGACCTCATCGACTGATCTGTCAACATCAAAATCCAAACCAAAGTGAGTTAAACATGTTTGTAAAGGGTCATCAATAAGGTTTGAAAAAGTATCATCAACTAATGCTTCAATTAAATCCACATCAACAATTCCATCATCTGCATTGTGAGGTTGTTTGGCAATGTTGAAGATGTTGAGCTCCATGGTCATATTGCCAAAGGACAACTGCATGTTTCCAGTCCTGCATTGAATGTGAGCATCGGCAGTTGCCAAGAATGGTCGGCCTAGGATAATGGGGATATGCTTCCTTGAATCCTGTATTGGTTGAGTGTCAATTACAATGAAATCAACAGGAAAATAAAACTTGTCTACCTGGATAAGCACGTCCTCCACAATACCACGAGGTATTTTCGTGGACCGATCTGCAAGTTTGTAACACCACCGGAGTTGGGTGTAATTCTCCCAATCCAAGTTTCACAAATCTTGAGTAAGGCAAAAGATTAACACTAGCTCTAAATCCAACAAAGCATTCTCAATTGTGTGGTTCCCTATACTACATGAGATAGTGGGGAGCCCGGGTCTTTACATTTTAGAGGAATTTTGTGTTGGAGTATAGAACTAACATTTTCAGTTAAAAATGCCTTTTTCGAACATGAATGTTTCTCTTTTTAGTGCAAAGGTCTTTAAGAAACTTGGCATAAGATGGAACTTGCTTTATTGCATCAAGTAAAGGGATGTTAACACTTACCTGTTTGAAGACTTCAAGAATCTCACTGTGGATTTTCCTTCTTTCCTTTAGCTAACCTCGAGGAAATGGAGCTTTAGGAACGTATTCTCGTGGGTTGGTTTCTTCTTTCTCCTCGGTGGTGAGTCCTCGGCATTTCTGATGTACAATCGATTTTCTTTTGTGTTGGCATCTCTACTTTGTTGTCGACTTCTTTTCCTTTTCGCAAGGTCATAACTGCTTTGACCTCTCCATGCTGCTGTGGTGAATTGGTACTTACTTCATGCACTCCTTTAGGATTAGGCCTTTGGTTGACTTGGAAACTTGCCTTTCTCAGCAGTCATTGCCAAAGTCGGGCGAAGAAGCAAGTTGTCCCACCATCTTCTCAAGGCTTGAAACTGATTGGGCTTGTGAGTTGAAGCCTGCTCTCATCTCATTCCGTAGTCCATCAATGGTGCGATTTTGTTGCTCGATTGTAGATTGAGTAACATTCTTGAAATTTTGGAATGAATCCTCCCATGGTGCGGTTGAGAGTAGTTTTGGTTACGATTGTATGGTCTAAATGGTGGTTGAGAGGCTTGAGGAACTTGAGGGATTGGTTGCATTGGTGGAGTGGAGTCTTTGGTCCATTCTGTTGGAATCCCTGAGACCATGAAAAATTGGGGTGGTCTCTCCATCCAGGATTATATGTGTTGGAGTATGGGTTGTAATTTGATGGTTTTTTCTCATTACACCGATGGCATTGGCTTGATCTCGAATACGACTCATGGTCATGTGGCTCTGTTGATTTGGCGATCGTTAACGATGCTATTTGTCGAGAAAACCCTTCAATTATCTCTTTAACTTCTTTAATTCCCGAACTTGACTCGCCAATGTGAACCTCATTTACTCCTTTAATTCTTCTAGTATTCCTGAGTGATCGACTCATTGTTGGGAATTATCTCGCTTGTCATTTGGAAGAAATCCCAAATCTCGATGCACTTTTGACATTAGCTCTCCTCCACTTGTCGCCATTAGCCATTCTTGCACATTTGGCAATAATCCCTCCAAGAAGTATTGGCATTGGTGCCATTTTCGTACCCATGATGTGGACACTTCAAAAGTAGCCCATTAAATCGCTCCCATGCTTCAAAAGCGCTCGTCTTCTCTTCAGGTGAATTTGAAATTTCCTGCGAATAGCATTGGTTTTATGCACCTTTGGGAAATATTTATTTAAAAATTTCGTTACCATTTGTTCCCATGTTGTAATGCTATTAGCAGGCAATGTATTGAACCATGAACGAGCTCTATCCTTTAAAGAAAATGGGAATAGTCTAAGTTTAACATCATCTTCTGAAAAATTCTCATATTTAAAAGTTTGACAAATTGTATGAAAATCATTCAGATGATTATATGGATCCTCATTTTCTAGGCCATAGAATGTTGGGAGACAATTTAGCACACTAGGTTTTAATTCAAAACTCCTAAATGACTACATTTGGGTATCTAATGCATGATGTGCTCAAATTAGCTAAGGGACTGAAGTAGTCCTTAAATGGCCTCTCCTGTGGTTCTGGTTGTTGTAAATCCATTTCAATTTTTTCTTTAAGTGCGATGTGTTTGTGTGTGCGAAGTGTTCTTTCTAATTCAAGGTCTATAGGTTCAAGATTAGGTGATAATGACCTACGACCATGCATGCAAATAAAGAAAATAAATTGAGAACAAAACAAATAAAAATAAAGAAGAAGGAGAAATTACAATACTAACCTTATTGCGCTGTTACAACCTTTCTATGAAAGCACATAAAAAAAATACGTGAAATAAAATAAATAAAATAAAAATAAATTAACAAGATAAATGAAAAATTACAAAGAAAAATAACTTGAAAATTAAATTGCAGAAATTTAAAGAAGAGAAAAAGAAATTCTTACCTAAAATATAAATTCACTTTTTTTAATTAATTAAGAAAAGAAAATACAAGGAAACAACTAAAATAATAATAATAATAATAATAATAATAATAATAGTAATAATAATAAAATTATTTACAAAAAATTAATTCTACAAATCAAAATACTTACCTCCCCGGCAACGGCGCCAAAAACTTGTTGTGCAAATTTTGTTGAACTCGCAAGCGCACGAATCTATTGTAGAATAGATTAACGGTGACGAGTGTCGATCCCACGAGGAGGTGGATTTTAATTATATGTAGAATTAATTAAGTAAATGTGTGGTTGGATTTATGGGGAAATTGATTTAAAGGATGCTAGAATGGAGAAATTGATTTAAAGGATGCTAGAATTTAAATTGGAATAGCGGAATTAAATTGAATTGAGAACTATTGAAATAAAGCACTTGGGTATCTGGATCCGTATCAACATGCATCATGGGCTAAATAATCCTTATTAATACCAATTAAATCATGAGGGGGGAATCCACACCTCATGAACCACGCCTAATCAATATGGTGTCAAGGGCTTATCGTGCCAAATAATAATAACCTTATACTAGGGTCTTAGGTAAAACCGGGCAGTAACTAGACAAGATTATTATTATTTGTCGAAAAAAGTCAAAACCTCCACAGAAATTAGAGGGGAAGAGAAAATAAATTTACCAAATAAAGCCCATGACACATGTTGAGACTTCACCTTCAACCCAAGCTTGAAAGAAAATTAGCTACTCATTATTGAACTAGGGGTAAAATGGGAATTTTATTAAAATACGTAGAAAA
Organism: Atalantia buxifolia; assembly: GCA_030444775.1. Lineage (NCBI taxonomy): Eukaryota > Viridiplantae > Streptophyta > Magnoliopsida > Sapindales > Rutaceae > Atalantia > Atalantia buxifolia. Next base: position 9,831,822 of record CM059838.1, read on the forward strand.
TACAAGATAGAGAAGGAATTACAGAAAACTAAGCTAAAAATGGATTCGGGGTGTCAAATTGGGGGAGGCCCTTTTTATAGATACATTGAGTGAATCATGGCCATCGGATTAAAAATAGTTTGGATGCACAGATTGCGCCACGTCATCGGTGAAAAGAACACGGTTTGACCACGGGTTTGACCACGCGGTTTGAACAGTAACACGGTTTGCACACGGTTTTGAACAAAGAACGCAGTGCGAGCAAATGTCGTGAAGCGATATCTATGAACGATGACCGCATACATGTGAATAGTGCCGTACGTGTGAACAGTGCCATTTTTCCTTTTATGCTCCTCTTAAGGTTTTCGACTGGCCCCGAGTTCAAAAGTGACATCCGTTTTGCTATCCGAAATCTCGTTCATTGTGAAATGACCATGATACCCCTAAAATACACAAAATACTTAATAAAAACAAAACATATATAATTAAATAACAAAGGACTTAAATAAATAAAATTAGAGATGTTAGTGAGATTTAAAGTGTAAAATGATGAATTTCTCCTTTATAAATATACACTTTCTAACACTCAACAGCTAGATTATTGTTTAGTTATTCGTACACCTACCGCAGAGTCATTACTTACCGAGAGTGTGTATTGGAATTGTATGATTGGAATGGATGAACATGAATTCGAGGCGAATTTGATTTCTTAGACATCCATGACTTTGATGCTACTTTTGGGCATGGATTGGCTTGAATCTCATTATGCTACAGTGGACTGTTTCAAAAAGGAAGTTGTGTTTAAAAAGCCGAGAGAAAGCCGAGGTGAAATTTCATGGGAGTGTAAAGTTCTGCCCTCATATGTTATATCCGCCCTTAGTGTAAGGCGGTTGTTAAGAAAAAGATGCTCGGCCTATTTAGCTCACGTGATAGATACTGAAGCTCGAAAAGGTGAGATTAGAGGAAATTGGGGTAGTTAAAGAATTTCCAGATGTATTTCCGGATGAACTTTAGGGATGCCACCTAGTAGGAGATTGAGTTTTCTATTGATTTAGTCCCCGGGACGACTCATATCCATGGCACCGCACAGGATGGCTCCAAAGAGAATTGAAAGAATGAAGGTTCAATTGCAAGAGTTGGTGGATAAAGGGTTTATTAGACCTAGTGTATCCCAGTGGGAGCTCCAGTCTTGTTTGTTAAGAAAAAGATGGGACTTTTAGACTCTGTATTGATTATAGATAGTTGAACAAAGTTACTGATGACGCAATAAGTATCCACTTCCCGCGTATTGATGACTTGTTTGATCAACTGTGGGGCGAAAGTATTTTCTAAGATCGATTTGCGCTCTGGGTACCATCGGCTTAGAATTAAAGAGGCCGATGTTCCAAAAACAACATTTAGAACCCGATATAGACATTACGAATTCTTAGTGATGCCATTCGGGTTGACAAATGCTCCAGCAGCTTTTATGGACCTCATAAATAGGGTGTTTCACCCATACCTAGATCGGTTTGCGATTGGATTCATCGATGATATCTTAGTGTATTCTCGGCGAGGAAATGCATGCGGAGTAATTGCGGATTATTTTGCAAACTTTGAGACAGAACCAGTTGTATGCCAAGTTCAGTAAGTGCGAGTTCTGGTTGGACAGAGTAGTATTTTTGGGTCATGTGATATCAGCTGAAGGCATTTATGTTGATCCTCAAAAGATTGAAGCTGTTGTGAAATGGGAACGGCCTACAAATGTCACAGAAGTTCGGAGTTTCCTTGGATTAGCTGGCTACTATCGTAGATTTGTGGAGGGATTCTCCAAGATTGCTACTCCTCTGACACAGTTAACCAGAAAGAATGCTAAGTTTCAGTAGGACGATGATTTGTAAAAATAATTTTCAAGAATTTAAGGCACGTTTGACCTCAAGACAGATTCTTACACTTCCGTCTAGTAATGAAAGATTTGTGGTATAAAGCCCCCGACGCCTCAGGCAGTGGATTGGGTTGTGTCTAATGCAGCATGGGAAAGTTGTGGCGTATGCTTCTAGACAACTTAAGAAGCATGAGCAAAATTACCCAACACATGACTTAGAACTAGCAGCAGTGGTGTTTGCACTCAAGACATGGAGGCATTACTTATATGGGGCAACGTGCCAGATTTTCACTGATCATAAGAGCTTGAAGTATTTGTTTACTCAGAAAGAGCTGAATTTGAGACAGAAGAGATGGATCGAGCTGATTAAGGACTACGAATGTACTATTGATTATCATCCGGGCAAAGCGAATGTGGTAGCTGATGCGCTAAGCGTAAAGTCTTCGGCTCTATAGCTCACTTGCGAGTGACGTATATGCCTCTGTTGATCGAGTTGAGATTTTGGGCATCGAGCGCTGACAATTGTGGAGCCTTAATAGCTAACTTTCGAGTTAGGCCGACTTTGGTTGACAAAGTTCACCAAATGCAAGCTCATGACCACATGATTAATGAAATTAAAAGAGGATGTGCAAAAAGGTTTACGAACCGATTTTACGATGAGAGATGACGGAGTATTAGTCATGGGTAATAGACTTTGTGTCCCTGATATTAAAGATCTGAAAGAAGAGATTATGGAGGAAGCTCACTGCTCAAAGATATGCGATGCATCCGGGTAGTACGAAGATGTACCGCACCCTGAGAGATCATTACTGGTGGCAGGGTATGAAGAGAGAGATAGCGGAATTTGTTTCTCGATGTTTAGTCTCACGGCCAGATTAAGGCTGAACACCAGAGGCCTGCAGGGTGTTCTCACAGCCGCTTCCTATTCCTGAGTGGAAGTGGGAGCACATCACCATGGATTTCGTAGCGGGACTTCCACTTACACGTAAAGGACATGATAGTGTTTGGGTGGTAGTTGATCGACTTACAAAATCTGCTCACTTTTTACCAGTCAAGACCACATATTCGATGGACAAGTTAGAGAGTATTTATGTGGCTGAGATAGTTCGACTTCATGGAGTACCCGTGTCCATAGTCTCTGACAGAGATTCTGGTTTACTTCTATGTTCTGGACCAGCTTGCAAAATGCTTTAGGCACCAAGTTGAATTTCAGTACAGCTTTTCATCCACAGACTGATGGACAGTCAGAGCATACTATTCAAACCCCGGAGGACATGTTGCGAGCTTGTGTTATGAAGTTTAAAGGTAATTGGGATAATCATTTCCCTTTGATGGATTTTGCTTACAATAACAGTTATCAAGCTAGTATTGAGATGGCACCATACGAGGCTTTGTATGGTAGAAAATGCAGGACTCCAATTTATTTATATTTTCGAAAAAATGATTATGTCATTTATTTGATTAGTAGGACCCGCGAACGAGAATCAACCCGCTGGACGTTGTTGATACCGAGTCAGGGCATCGTTATCTTGTGAGTGGAATATACAAAACCTATTTTCAAGTGATTATGATAGTAAAGTATGTTTACGGAATAAGCATTTTGAATATTCAGATTTAATGATTTTCTCGAAATGGATTTTATATATGCATTGATGTTATATTAAAATATTTGGTCAATGATTTTCCGTATTGACTTTAAATGGAATATGACAAGTATTTTAAAAACGAGAAAAGTGGATTTCAATGCGATGTGATTTTATTGTTATTTTTGAATAAATGCATGATATTAGAATTGAGTGAATTTGAGATATGTTGAATAAAAAGGAAATGAGATTTCGAGATATGATTATATGTTTATATATATTAGTATAGAGATTGTTTTTAAAAGCATTAGACAAAGACCCATCCTCCAGGATATAGTATTATGAGATGATGATGATACAGATGAGATATATGAGTTATGAGATGATGATGATACAGATGAGATATATGAGATATGAGATGATATTTCTCCGTCTATCCGTTATAGCTCCGAGCGTGACGGTACCCATATAGTACGTCATTGCCAGTCTGTCGAGGTCCGGATATGATTAGATATGAGATAGCTTTTCCCTATCTATCTGTGTAGCTTCGGGGCATGGCGGTACCCAGATAGTACATCATTGCCCGTCCGTTGAGGTCCAGATACGGCGAGATTATTCCCCTGGGTACTTGTTTGGTGATAGTTTTCGATATTTCAGTATTTGATATTATAAGTGTTACGATTTCATTGATTTTATGCGGATTTATGTGATATTGATGTTCGAGTATATGGTTTGAATTAAATGAGTTTTATTTAAGTTCTTATGATATTTTGATAAGATATGATTTCCATGATTATTTGATACGGCATTATATATGCTTTTTATGATTAGTGATCTGATTTAAATGTTAAATGATTTATTACGGATTTCTCGCATATGGTTTGTGAAAGTGTGTTTGAAAATAGTATAATTATTTCTTTTTAAATAAGATTAATTTTCAAAAACTACTATCCACTCACTGATTTTCATTGAGTTTTATACTCACCCCGTTTTATTTATATTTTCCCCCTCTCACCAGGAGGTTGCAAGTACACCAAATCGACCCAGCGACTGTAGATATATTTTGAATTTTGGCCACATGATGGTGTTAGAAGATATAGATGATTTTTGTTATGATATTTTGGTTATCTTGTTTTTTTGGAATTGTATAATTTTGTTATATTAGTCTTTTGGGATTAAAAATAAATTGAGGATGTTGATTACGAGAGTTTGTTGTATAGTGAATTATTTTGAGAGTGTTTACTTTACATATTTGCATATTGAGATTGTTACATTTACAAAGGAGAGTCTACCGAATTTTAGAATCTTTACTAATTAGATTATTATCTTAGATATTAGATTTATTATCGATTCGATTAGTCGAGATTAGATAGACTCGCCACGGGAGGTGCGGGCGGGTCGTTTCAGCAATAAAATTTTTCTACCTAATCTTATTAAAGAGACTATTTGGTCGATTCCCATCTAATTTTCGTTCAAGCGAATCTTAACATCAGTGGTAACATCATTCCAATTTGCCTTTGATTTTTTTTTCCCTTTGCAGCAGTTGTCATTATGGATAAAGGGTATATAATATTATTACATCAAAAAAATAATGCACAAATAAAACGAAGATTAAATGACTTTCAAATATAAAATAATAATTGCCATAAGTATTGTTGAATGATATAATAAAATGAAAGATGAAATAGTAGCAAGTGGTGACAATAATTCATATTGAATAATATAATAAAAAGACAGTTGAAACAGTATCGGGAAACATTCAACCTGATATGTTCCTCATGAAAAGTGCAGTTATAAATTTTTTATCAAATGGTGGCAATAATTTATATTATGTAGGGTTTTATATATAATAAGTAAATTAAAGTGGGGGCAATCTCATTCCAAAAAAAAAAAAGTGAAGTGACAGCAATATTTTTTATCACATGGCGGCAATATTTTTTATTGGGTAAGTTTTGTATATAAATAAGGGTATTATGTAATTAATAAAATATTTTTAAGGTACTTTTGATATTATATATTTTAGAAAAATTCTCTAACCTTTGTTCCTAAAACTCAAATTTTAAACTTACTAGTAGAGGTAAATAAACTTATTTAAGCCTTAAAAAATGAAACACCAAAAAAAAATAAAAATACTTATGAAATTGATTAAACACTTAAGACCATTAGATAAACTATTCTAAATAATTACGAAAACAATATATTATTTAATAATATCTAACCAAGATTTGGTCCTTTGTTATCTATGACTTTTTCTAGGATAGCCTTTTCTTGAATATCATTCAAAAAGGACAAATATTCAATTTCATTCTATAGAATAAAATTGTAAAGGCCACTTACCCAGTGGTGGAGTCATATTTAAAATTTTGAGAAAATATTTTTAAATAACAATTAAAAATTATATTTATCCCTAATAAAATTTATGATTTGACTCCACTGGTTTTGAATAATTTATAAAAATATACATTCAAAATTATAATTTTTATCACCAAAATCCACTTTGAAGATTATGTTGAATATAATATTATTTAAAAATATTTGATAAAAATCAAAGTCTTTAAACTCAATTAAATTTGGTTGAGCTATGGGTTTATCTTGCATTGCCCCATTTCCTCTTGAAAGATACACTGATCTATGATTGAAGGGTACTCCTATTTTTTCAAATAAAGAATTTGGATCGAGAAGAATACTGATATCCTGGTGGAAATCTAATCATGTAAAGAATTTTTTATCTTACATGATGGGGAAAATAAATACTAGAGAATCGACAACCATTTATCGAACGGTTGAAAATAATAAACAGTAATAAAGGAGTTGCAGAAGAGTTGTGGAGAACTGGAAAACTATAGTTATCAATTTTCTAATGTTTATTATCCCTGATGTAAGGTGACAAGGGCCCTACGCAAAAGTTGTGATTCACTAGTATTTCCTGTGTCCACAGAGTACATTATTTAAAGGTATAAGTGCTCCCACCTCCTGTATAGCCCACTAGCTTCTGCCCTTATCCGAAAAAGTAGAATGGATACCAAGCATCAAGATAAGCCAAGCATTCTCATGTTACCATGGCTAGCTCATGGGCACATATCTACATACCTTGAACTTACCAAGAAGCTTTCACAGAAAAACTTTCACATATATTTCTGCTCTACTCCCGTCAATCTACAATCCATCCGCAAAAATGATGAAGAAAACTTCTCATCTTCAATACAACTCATAGAACTGCAACTTCCCAATACATTCCCTGAACTTCCTCCACAAAATCACACCACAAAAAACCTTCCTCCCCATCTTATTTTTACTCTCGTGGCAGCATTTGAAGATGCAAAACCAGCATTTTGCAACATCCTGGAGACGCTTAAACCAACCCTTGTTATGTATGATTTATTCCAACCATGGGCAGCAGAGGCGGCTTACCAGTATCATATAGCTGCTGTTTTGTTCTTAACCATATCTGCAGTAGCCGGCTCTTACTTGCTGCACAATATCATAAATCCCAGCCTGAAGTACCCTTTCTTTGAATCTGACTTCCTCGATAGAGAAAACAAGAAAATCAACCGCTTCATGCATCTTACTGCCAATGGCACCTTAAACAAAAACAGGAACTTAAAAGCTTTTGAACTATCTTGCAAATTTGTGTTCATCAAAACATCAAGAGAGATCGAATCCAAGTACTTGGATTATTTTCCTTCTTTGATGGAAAATGAAATAGTTCCAGTTGGGCCTCTAGTTCAAGAATCTATATTCAAAGAAGATGATACGAAGATTATGGACTGGCTGAGCCAAAAGGAGCCTTGGTCAGTAGTGTTTGTATCATTTGGCAGTGAGTACTTTCTTTCCAAGGATGAAATGCATGAGATAGCCAGTGGGTTATTGCTCAGCGAGGTTTGTTTTATATGGGTTTTGAGATTATATCCTGATGAAAAAATTACTATCGAGGAGGCACTGCCTCAAGGCTTTGCTGAGGAGAATGAAAGGAATAATAAGGGAATGATAGTACAAGGTTGGGTTCCGCAGGCTAAAATTTTAAGGCATGGAAGGATTGGCGGATTTTTGAGTCATTGTGGTTGGGGTTCGGCAGTTGAAGGGATGGTGTTTGGGGTACCAATCATAGCTATGCCAATGGTATATGAGCAGTCAAGGAATGCCAAAGTGGTGGTTGATATCGGTATGGGCATGGAGGTGCCGAGAGATAAGATCAATCAAAGACTTAGAAGAGAGGAGGTGGCAAGGGTCATTAAACATGTTGTGCTGCAAGAAGAAGGGAAGCAAATAAGAAGAAAAGCTAAAGAAATGAGTGAGAGGATGAAGAAGATAGGAGACTCAGAGATGAATGTGGTAGTGGAGAAGCTGCTGCAGCTTGTTAAGAAATCTGAATAATTTTTTTCTCTGTTTGGTTTGTTTTGTTTTATCGTAAACCCAAAACAAGATGAGAAATGGGGGCTACTGTATCTATTCTGAACTCGATTAGTTTTCTTTGTTTGTTTTCTCAAAATGCCCTAGTGTAATTTTATGTTATTAATTAATAATAGCAAACCGGTTTTCCAACAAAAAAAAAAAAAAACCGGTTTGCAAAAAATAAAAGTAAGGATCTACTGGAAAATTGATTACTCACTTAATTTATGCTCTATCTTTTTAATCAGTTTTGAAATTTGGAAAACAAATTAATTTATTGAAACAATTTGAAGGTTTTGGTAACCTATTCAACTGTGTATCGATGGAAAGGCCGGTTGGGACAGCCCCCGACCAAGTCTAACACATGTTTGTGCCGTTAAGCCACAACATGAAGCCACACGTGGCTTATTAAATAAGAAACAGCCAGCTGCTTGCTTCCTCAAGATCACGTATATGTTTCACCAGTATGCTTCTCCTGCTTCACTCGCCACCTCATGCCTGCCGCCTCTTATTTGCTTCTTTCGGTGTGGTATATAAAGCTGAAATAAATTCAAAGCTGCTTCATTTTTCTTAATTTGGAGAATCCAAAATTGAGAGCACGTAGTGATATTATTATAGGAAATTATTTCTGCACTATCTTTTTTTTTATTATATGCATATTTAATTATCATAAAATTTTGATATGTATTTTATATCATTTTTGTTTTAAACTGGTATCAATCAATTACTTTAAGAGAGGGGCTATTTGCACTCTAAATATTTCTTTGAATACTCTATTACTTTACACACTCATATACTAATTATAAAAGATTAAATATTATTTTATACACTATTTAAAATTTCAAAAATACCCTTAAACTATTTAAATTATTTAACTTTATTTGCCTAAAACACTAATAAAACTATTGAGCACACCAATTTTAAGAGATTTAACATGTACTTACAACAATGTATTTAAGTCAAGTTGTAAAAAATTTATTTAATATAATTTTACTTATTAATTTTTTAGTTTTTTATGTTCAATATTGAATTTCACACCCAAAATAACTTGCAATGAGAATATAATAAAAAAATTATATTTCATAGATACTACCCAAAAACAAAAAAAAAAAAAAAAGAAGTCGTAGAGATGAAGAAGGTGAGAAGAAGAGACTAAGCAAAAAAAAAAAAAAAAAAAAGAGAAGAGGAAGACTCAGAGATGAAGAGTACGAGAAGAACGGCGAAAACCAAAAAAAAAAAGTTCGTTTAAAATACTTTTTTATTTTATTTTTTAAAAATAAAATGTATTACACATACTATGTAATTAAAAAATTCTTAATATTGATTTCCTTATTATTCATCAAAATATTAATTAAAATATTGAAAATAAAAATTTTAGGGTTTAAAGTATGATAATTACAAATGAATAATGAGTGTGTTATATGTGTATTTAAAATAATTATATAATATTGACTTATAATAAATTATTTTTAATGGTAATTCATATTATGGGTATTTTTGTAATATATATTTTTATTAAAATTAGAGTATTCGGAATAATTTTTTGAGTGCAAATAGTCACACCCTTATTTTAACACTAAAAATAACCATTTTACCCCTAAATGAATTAAAAGACCATTTTATTCTACAAAATTTTAAAAATAAAAAATCATAATTATAAGAATACCCTAAATTCAATAAAGAAAAAAATTCTCAAAATCTAAGATGATAATTTTTAAGTGAAATTATAATTATAAAACATAACATCTTGTAATTATAATTTTTGTATTTATAATTTTATCTAATTTTTGTAAGTAAATTAAGTATAAGGAAGTTTACAAAAATTAACATGAAGAGAAAACTTTCTATAATTATTGTAAACTTCTCTATAATTAATATTAAAAAACTTTCTTATACAAATTAAATGAAATTAAGATTATAAAAAAATAATATGATAATTTTTGATTGAAATTATAATTATAAAAATCAACATATTTGATTTAAGATTTTTTAAATTAAACTCAAGGATATTCTTATAATTATATATTTTTTTAAATTTTGTAGAATAAAATGGTCTTTTAATTCATTTAGGGATAAAATGGTTATTTTTTAGTGTCAAAGTGGTTGATTAATGCAAACTTAAAAATAAAGGTGGTGTAAAGTATATGTCAAAATTTTGTGGTGGTTAGATGTACATATGATAAAAGAAAAGTGGTGTAGAGATAATTTTCTTATTATTATTATTTCTTTCAAGTGACATAAGATCGCTACTTTATATGTAAAGATACACCAATTAAGTTTTCCATAAAAGACCAAATGGGTGACAATAGTCCCGCTTAAAATCCAAACTCCTTATGCGTTGTGTATAACTTTAGTGACATAACCTTTCTAGTGCATATGACCTTAGTAATTAGCCTGTTACACACTTATCACAAGTTTACAATGATAATAATAAAAAAATTAAATTGAAATAGCAAATAGATCAACAATGTTTAAATAATTTTAAAAAAATTCACACAACCTGCGTCCTATAAAAATACAGTGTCCTTAAAACATTTACGCGACCTTCACAAGAGTGCTTGAATTATATTGATATCTGTCTCCCAAGATACAACAAGTTCAAATAGTATTGGCAACACAACCTCACTATTCCAGTGAACTTCAACAAATGTTTGAATTCTTTCACTTTAAAAGTTAGAGAGAATTTGCTTAAGAAAGAAGAGAAGAAAATCATAGAGGACCAATTTGACCTTTCGAGAACTAATTTCTCATTCACCCAAGCACCAATTTGACCTTTCTATAATTTGTTTCAAAGAGCTCACAGAGGAGATTCGAATCATCCATTTATGTATATTTTTCTAATATTTATTTTGCTCAAAATTGGCATCAAAATAGTGACTTTATGCTATTTTTTTTAACAACCCTACACATAAATTAAAATTGGTAGAAGAGTAAAAAACGATTGTTTTGACATAGAAACCATTTTGACTCTAGAGATAGAATTCAACAGATCAAAACTGTGAAATATAGGTAGGTCTCACCCTCGACTTTCCTTTGTGAAATATATTTACTTTCTTGATGACTAGTAGATGCGATGTCTTGGAACTATTCCATTGTTCATGTAAACGATGATATATCTCATGCAAGAATTTTTTAATACTTTTGAGTTCTCATGGTTATGTTCATTTTGGCCTAGAACATTTGCACGCTTCTATAAGAGTTTTTAAGAATTGAACCCTTGACAATTCCCTTTGAAGCAATCCCGATTTTCTCTCACATAAGTGATTTCTTAATCAAAAGTAACCCATCTTACTTTCCTTAGATTCCCAACACAAAAGAAATCATTGAAAACATAGCTTACCCTTTCGTTCCTATAGGTATCATTGTTTTCATCATAGGAATGGATAGGAGGGTAACCCTCTACAATCATCTAACAAGATATTTTACAATTAGGTTGTCCCTTTGAACTTAGTTCTTAGGATCTTTAGTTAGTTAGGTTGGGTTTTCCTTCGTAAAATAAACCTTTCATTCTATGGGCTTTAGTCTCATTCCACTTAATGATTTTTCCACTAACTCTCTATTTAATTCTTTGATTAGCAAATCCACAATGTTATCTTGGACTTCATATAGTCAATAGAAATAACTCCAAAGAAAGAGTAGTTGTCTAATGGTATTATGTCCAAGATTTATATGTCGAGACTTCCTATTATATATATTGCTCGCCCTTCCAATTATGGATTGATTGTCACAATGTATACAAATTACTCGGCATAGGCTTTCGCTAATTGAAATACCTTCTAAGAAATTCGCTGCCATTTTACCTTTTTACCACATTCTTTTAATGCAATGAATTCAAATTCCATTATTGACTTGAGTATGACCATTTGTTTAGATGATTTCTATGAAATGGCAGCACACAGTACTAGTTTAACAAGATATCTAGTTAGTGCAGCCCATAATTACAAGTGTAATAAAGTACTTGAGTACCTCTACTATAGTTTTCTAGTGACCAATTCTTGAATTACTCATATATCGGCAAGTTTGTTTATTGAATAAGCTAAATTTGGTGTTGTACAACTCGTTAGGTACATCAAACTACTATCACTCTAGAGCATTCTACTTGAGAGGTAGATTAATGCAAACTTGTATCTAAAGGTGCTTTTGCCATAGCAGAATTTTCTTTATTAAATTTCCTAAGAATTTTATCCACAAAATGTGATTAACCCTGAGAATAAGTCCAATAGATATCCTTGAGATTTTTATTCCCAAGGTGACATATACTAGATTTATGTCTTTCATGTCAAAATTGGACTTTAATATATTCCTAGTAAATTTAGCCATCTTGTCATCACTCCCAACAATTAGCATGACATTAATATAAATACGTAATATGACATAGCCATTTTCTATCTCTTTGACATATATACATTCGTCACATTCATTGATCTTAAAATCATTTTCTATCACCGTGTGGTCAAAATTTTCATGCCATTGTTTTGGTGCTTACTTCAAGCTATATAATGACTTTACTAATTTATTGATTTTATTTTCTTGTCCTAGAATTATAAAGCCTTGAGAATGTTCTATGTGGATTTCTTCATCTGAATCTCTATTTAGAAAAATTGTTTTTACATCCATTTGATGTACTTCTAAATTGCACAATGCTACAATTGCTAATATAATCTGATAAAATTTATTCTTATTACGGAGAATAAGTATCAAAGTAACCAAGGCCCTTTTATTTTTGTAACCTCAAATCACAAGTCTAGCCTTGCACTTATCATTTGATCCATTAGCTTTCATTTTCCTCTTGAACATCCACATCTTATGAATAAGGTATTTGAACCTTTATTTTTATTTTGTGTATATTCATTTTGTTGGCATTATATTATATATATAGTTTTGTTTGGTTTGTAATAAACAATAAAGCAACTCACATTTTTATTACATTTGCATCATATCTTTGTTGTTTGATGGGTTTTATAACTACATTCGTTAAAACCTGAATTTGTTTCCAAAAGTTTGTTCTCAGACGTTATGCACGACTCACTGTCGTGTACATATGAATTTACGCGATTTGTAGTTGTGAAAATGTTTAAAATATTCTAATTATTATGACACCTAGCATTCTATTAGTGCAAAATATTTTTTTTTCACTAGATATGTCCTCTGACTATTACTAGACTATAGTTGTGTGTTTTAATAAGTTACACGACTCTATATTGTAGTATGAACTTACATACTACACTTGTGTATATATATAAAACGTTTCAACCGTTATGAGACCCTAACTTCTATTAGTGCAAGAAAAATATTTTTTTTGAGAAGAAATATGTCCTCTGACTATTTACTGGGTTGTAATCATCTATTTTTGCAACTTACACAACTTTTTGTGGTGTATGTATGAATTTACAAGACAACAGTCCTGTAAATGTGAAAAATATAGCAGCTGTTATGACACCTAGGATTCTATTAGTGTAAAGAATACATTTTTTTTTTCAAAATATATCATCTCGACTATTTCTTGGACTTCAACCGTTTATTCATGAAGCCTGACTATAGTGGTATATTTATGAAGATATTTGACTGTATTCTTGTATTTATGACAATACATTTTATTAGTGCAAAAAATATATTTTTTCACTAAATATGTCTTCTAATTATTACTGAACTATAGTCGTGTGTTTTAATAAGTTACACAGCTACTGTCATATACATATAAATTTACATATTACAATTGTGCATATATATAAAATATTCCAGTTGACTATCTATTGGGTTGTAATCATATATTTTTTCAACTTACATGACTTTTGTCGTGTATGTGTGAATTTACACTATAGCAGTCGTGCATGTGTGATAAATTTCTACTTTTTTTATTTCGCAGGTGGATAAACATATTTGAGTGGCTTATGTTGATTTAAAGAGAAGTGATTAGGGGTTTATAATAAATGGGTCGAGTGTTTGAGCTGAGCATATTAATAACTGTGATGATTATGCAGTAACTTTTATTCTATTAAAACTTATTTATAATTCGAACATGTATTGGACCTATGTTGTTTGATGTACAATAATTTTTGTTGTTTGTTGAATTAAAGTTTGATATGTTGAAGCTTATGTTGATTGTGTTATCATTATAATAACTATTTTAGGTGGTTTTTGTTCTATGTCCACGTACTCGACAATAGTCATGTATTTGTAAAGTTACCTGACTATTGTCTTGTATATCTAATTATACTTTATTACAACTTATTAAGAGATGAATAATTGGTATTTTAGTGATGGATGATGTACGTATGTTATTTTCAAGGTACTCGACTATAGTCATGTATCTACGAAATCCCAACTGTAGTCGTATATCTATGCAAATACCCAACTGAAGTCATATATGTATGAAAATACTCGACTATAGTCGTGTATTTATGAAAACACTGACTGTAATCGTGTATTTAGGCTAAGCATTCCTTGAATTATATGATCATCATGTTATATCACATAAATTGTATAAAACTATCTTGTTGTCTTTGAATATTACACTTAACAAAAAATAATTTAACACTACTAGTTGGAAATATCCGACTATAATATTTTGTCTATGAAAATACCCGACTATAGTCATGTACCTATGAAAATATCTGACTGTATTCATGTATTTTAACCGCTCATTCCTTCAATATATATGAACACCCTGTTATATAACAAACATTGTACAAAACTATCTTCTTTCTCAATAATTTACTTAAAAAAAATGAATACTGATGTAAAATCATCTTTAATTATATAAAATGTCAACAACATCTCCATCGCAACTATTACATCTCATGATAACTAATCCAAAAATGGTAAAATCACAACAATGAAGTTTTTAAGGGTATGACTCTATGTAATTGATTTCAACGATCTGTGTCCAAATAATTTGACAGCCAATGCTTTTCAAAATTGTGTAACATCATCCTGTTGACAATATGTGTTGGCGTCAAGGTCATGGGCTAGGACCTCTAAGTACTACAACAAAAATGCTTCACAGTCACCACTAATAAAATTATATACATCAATAATAAAATCACCATTCTTATTGAATATATATATATACATATATATATCGAGCCACGGGAGGGATAGTGTAATATAGATTAAAGACTCTAGGTTTAAAAATTTGTGTGACCGTTGAATATTACTGGTGCGGTGAGAGTTACTTCAGTGCCTTGGTAGCATTTGGTCGTAAGTCCCGATTTGGTAGAATGGCAAGTAAAACCAATTCTTAGCCTTGGATTGTAGCCATACCCGTAAGACTAAAACTAGATCATAGGTTTAAAACCATAGATTCTTTACTCAGAGAGCATCATCTTTCTCTACCTCTTATTCGGGAAGACTAGTGATTCAAAGAACATAGTTAATTCGGAAGAATTCGTAAGTGAAGACTTCAATAAAACAATTGATAATTGAGAACTACCAAAGATTTCTAAAGAAATGATATACAAAACAAAAAAGTTTGATTTCTTAAAGAATGATTATGTCATAAAATCAAGAAAGAGATATAACCCTTTCAAAGTCATTTGAAACAATTCAATTGTTTACGAATCTTTAAAGAAATTAAAAGATAAGAATTTTAATTACGTTCACATTGATTTAATTCAAGTTGGAATAAAACCATTGACTAAAGAAGGATTGGACACTTCAATCCTAGCTGTTCTCGAGATGGGCGATTCATCTCTTTTGATGATTCTTTGCTAAGTAGTGTAGAATCACGTCTTTGTAAAGGTCCTATCTCATTCGGTTGTTACCCGAACATAACAATCTCTAAAGGACAAAAACATTTTAAAAAGCATGATTTTGTAAATCAAGACCCATAATTATCACATGATTGAGGAATCTGTCCCAGTTGCATTAATCTATAAAATTTCTTATAAAGCCATGATTTCTGCGTTTAGCGCACAATATAAATTTCAGTCAAAAAGAGATGAGACTCTTCTCTTGCAGACTGACTTGTCTAAAGCTAATACCGTTATTCCAAAGCCAATCCAATGAAAAAATATCAATCTTCCTGATGAATGGATTTTAGAGGAGCCATCGAACCGGTGATTCAAACAACTTGAGCCAAATATAGAATTACAAAATGTGACTCAATACTTAGATGGTAAAGTCAAATTATCTTTTAGGAGGTCTACATCATCTAAATTCTCTGATAGAGATTCTTATTCAAGTATTCCTTCATTAGAAAGGAAATTCGCAAAAATTCCTTGATTATAAATCCCTCTTTCCAAAATGTAAAAAGTCACTCGGGTTTTCCACTTGGATATACCTAGTTCCTCTATTCACTCTGTTGACTATACCACTAGTGTTCCACACCCAATATACACTAGCAGTCAACATGAACAAAGACAGGAAGAGAAGGAACCTTCTTCTCTAACTTCTCCTACATTTTCTGCAATCACAGAAAATGTAATCAGTGTCATTGAAAAAAGAATTTGAATTAGATAAAAATCTTCTTCATAATGATTTTTACTCTGACACTAATAAAGAAAAAAGACTTTGGTTTTTCAAACATTTCTTAAATCAAAGAAAAAAAATACAAGAAGTTTATTATAAATTTGTAAATTTGCATAAAGTACACATATTGTTTTTTGATTGGTTTGAAATGTATGCTCGGATAACAAAATTGTTTATCCTTTCAAAGCATCAAATCCCATTACTGTTAGAAAGAAAATCACCGAATGGAATCTTTCTGATAGTGATAGGACAATAGAATCTGAGCATCCACCTCTTAGGAGTTTAACCATCGACCATGGTGAACCTCCTGCTCGATTAAAGCATCGCCTTATAAAATCCATAAAAAAACCCAAAAACGGATTTAGATAGCATTATTCAATAGAATAATTTCTGTAATGCTAATCTAAATACAATAGAAAAACAATTGTCTAAGATAGAAAACCAATTCCAAAAGTCAGCCATAACTGTTTCCCCCAGTACCACAACAAAATCTGATTTTGAGAAAAAGCTTAAAGAACCTATTTTCAAACCCTTCCAGGTTTCAAAAACTACTCAAAAGCTTATTCATGGATCAAAACAGATTTTACTAAAGCTATTAGAGAACAACTAGATAGGATAGAAGCTTCTTCTTCCTCTTCTAGTAAAATTCAAATAGCTCCTGATAGTGCCCAATCTAGCAAGATTGGTGTACTAGAACAAGATCATATGTCTGTAGCCTCTTCTGATATAGAAGCCTTCACAAACGAACCCACTCCTAAAGCCAACAAAATCCATTGGGAATTAGCCCTTCCTACTGTCAATTCTCCACCAGACTTGACCATAGACAATAGGCCAAGTACATTAAACCAGTCACAATTTAATGCCTCATCTGTCTATGAATGGAATATTGATGGTATGTCTGAATACAACATCCTAGGATTGTTGCAAAGATGACCATGGCAGTAAAAGCCTATAAAACCCAAGCGAGAACCTTTGACAAAGCCATTGCAGAGATTCTCATTGCTGGTTTTACCGGTCAACTGAAAGGTTGGTGGGATCATCTTCTCACTAAACAGCAGCAATTCGATATCCTAACTTCGATACAAACTGATGAGGATAGAGCACCCATCCTTGATGAATTCAATAACCCTATTCTTTTTTTTGTTTTAAAATGATTTAAATAACCCTATTCTTTTTTTTGTTTTAAAATGAATTTTTAAACCTTTTCCTACTGGTATCAGAGCCACGGGAGGGATAGTGTAGTATAGATTAAAGACTCTAGGTTTAAAAATTTGTGTGACCGTTGAATATTACTGGTGTAGTGAGAGTTACTTCTGGTGCCTTGGTAGCATTTGGTCGTAAGTCCCGATTTGGTAGAAGCAAGTAAAACCAATTCTTAGCCTTGGATTATAGCCATACCCGTAAGAATAAAACTAGATCATAGGTTTAAAAGTATGGATTCTTTACTCAGAGAGTATCATCTTTCGTAGCTCTTCTTCCTGAGGTAAGACTAGTGATTCAAAGAACATAGTTAATTCAGAAGAATTCGTAATTGAAGACTTTAATAAAGCAATTGATAATTGAGAACTACCAAAGATTTCTAAAGAAATGATATACAAAACAAAAAGCTTGATTTCTTAAAGAATGATTATGTCATAAAAATCAAGAAAGAGATATAACCATTTCAAAGCCATTTGAAACAATTCAATTGTTTACGTAACAGTCTTTAAAGAAATTAAAAGTTAAGAATTTTAATTATGTTCACATTGGTTTAATTCAAGTTGGAATAAAACCCTTGACTAAAGAAAGGATTGGACACTTGATTGGCTGTCTTGAGAGAGATGGTCGATTCATCTCTTTTGATGATTCTTTACTAAGTAGTATAGAATCAAGTCTTTGTAAAGGTCCCATCTCATTCGGTGGTTACCCGAACATAACAATCTCTAAAAGACAAAAATATCCTAAAAGCATGATTTTACAAATCAAGATCCATAATTATCACATGATTGAGGGTCGTCGCTTGCCTTAATCTTTAAAATTTCTTATAAAGCCATGATTTTCTGCGTTGAGCACACAACATATATTCCGTTAAAAAAATGAGTCTCTTCGCTTGCAGACTGATTTTTCTAAAGCCAATACTTGTTATTCCAAAATCAATCCAATGTAAAGATGTCAATTTTCCTTATGAATGGATTTTAGGGAGCCACTGAACGAGGGATTAGAAATAACTTGAGCCAAATATAGAGTTACAAAATGTGACTCAAGTATTCGAATGGTAAAGTCAAATTATCTTTTAGGAGGTCTACATCATTTAGATTCTCGATAGAGATTCTTATTCAAGTATTCCTTCATTAGAAAGGAAATTCGCAAAAATTCCTTTAGTTATAAATCTCCTTTCCAAAATGTAAAAAGTCACTCAGGTTTTCCACTTCGGATATAACTAATTCCTCTATTCACTATGTTGACTATACCACTAGTGTTCCACACCCAATCTACACTAGTAGTCAACATGAACAAAGTCGGGAAGAGAAGGAACCTTTTCCTCCAACTTCTCCTATATTTTTGCAGTCACGAAAATGTAATCGGTGTAATTGAAAAAGAATTTGAATTAGATAAAAATCTTCTTCATAATGATTTTTACTCGACACTAATGAAAAAAAAGACTTTGGTTTTTCAAACATTTCTTAAATCAAAGAAAAAAAATACAAAAAGTTTATTATAAATTTGTAAATTTGCATAAAGTACACATATTATTTTTTGATTGGTTTGAAATGTATGCTTCAGAATAACAAAATTGTTTATCCTTTCAAAGCATCAAATCCCATTACTGTTAGAAAGAAAATCACCGAATGGAATCTTTCTGATAGTGATAGGACAATAGAATCTGAGCATCCACCTCTTAGGAGTTTAACCATCGACCATGGTGAACCTCCTGTTCAAATTAAAGCATCGCCTTATAAAATCCATAAAAAAACCCCAAACGGATTTAGATAGCATTATTCAACAGAATAATTTCGTAATGCTAATCTAAATACAATAGGAAAACTTTTGATTGTCTAAGATAGAAAACCAATTCCAAAAGTCACCATAATCAAGTTTCCAAGATTACCACAACAAAATTTGATTTTGAGAAAAAACTTAAAGAACCTATTTTCAAACCCTTTCGGGTTTCAAAACTACTCAAAAGCTTATTCATGAATCAAAAACAGATTTTACTAAAGCCATTAGAGAACAACTAGATAAGATAGAAGCCTCTTCTTCTCTCTTCTAGTAAAATTCAAATAGCTCCTGATAGTGCCCAATCTAGCAAGATTGGTGTACTAGAACAAGATCATATGTCTGTAGCCTCTTCTGATATAGAAGCCTTCACAAACAAACCCACTCCTAAAGCCAACAAAATCCATTGGGAATTAGCCCTTCCTACTGTCAATTCTCCACCAGACTTGACCATAGACAATAGGCCAAGTACATTAAACCAGTCACAATTTAATGCCTCCTCTATCTATAAATGGAATATTGATGCTATGTCGAATAGAATATCCTAGGATTGTTGCAACAGATGACCATTGCAGCAAATGCCTATAAAACCAAGCGGGAACCTCGACAAAGCCATTGCAGAGATTCTCATTGCTGGTTTTACCGGTCAACTGAAAGGTTGGTGGGATCATCTTCTCACTAAACAGCAGCAATTCGATATCCTAACTTCGATACAACCGATAAGGATAGAGCACCCATCCTTATTGAATTTAATAACCCTATTCAAGATGCGTTGCCACACCGATCCTCACTATATCTCTACATTTCATAGGTGATCCCGCACACTTTAGAGATAAAAATCTTTGAGTTACTACACAACCTAAGGTGTTGAAAACTTAGTGAATTTCAAAGCTACAAAACCACGTTCTTTACCAGGACTTTTCCTAAGGATGATGCAAATCATAAAACTTGGAAGGAGAAATTCCCTTGCAGTTTACCAACCCTATTAGGAGAAAAGGTCAGAACTCTATTAAAACCCTTTTTGACAATCGCATTCCTTATGATGAGCTCACCTACGGTGAACTTGTCGATTTTGTCAATAAGGAAGGACTAAAGATTTGTCAAGACATAAAACTTGAAACGCCTAAAATGGGAACTTAGGAAATCCAAACAGAATTAGCCGGTTTCAGTAAATAGTTTAATTATGACCCTTTTAAAACCTCAACCTCCAAAGATTGTAATGGTAAGTATTCTTCAAAACCTTACAAGAAACATTACAAGTCAAAAGGTTATAGAAAACCGTTTCTGGTTTTAGAGAATCTTCTTCTAAGCAACCTTCAAAACCTTATAAGAAACCTTATTTCTTTAAAAGAAAAGATTCCAAAACCAAATCAAAAGCCTCTTTTAACTACAAAGATGCCACATGTTTTAAATGTGGAAGGAAATGTCATCTTTGTAAAATTCTATAGAGTGAGCGTAAAGCTTCATGAGCTTGACGTTGATGATGAAATACTCTCTAAAGTGTCCCCTTTACTCGCAGAGTCCCTCGACTCGAGTCTTCCATGATGAGAGATAGTGAGCCCGCATGCAGTTGATGAGTTAATTGACTCGATTCTCAGATTCGATAATAGCAGTGATTCAAATGAATCCTACTTAAAGAAAATCAATGTGTTAACTAAAGATCAAGAAAATTTTCTTGAATTAGTTAAACACATTTCTGACCCTACCCTACCGAAAGAATACCTTGACAAGCTTCTAAAAACCTTAGAAATAGGTAATAAAGCAGAAACTTCTAAAACCCCAATTGTTAAAAAGAATGCCTATGACCTCACTGAAATTTTGGATAAAAAGAAAACAAAAAAAATCAAATCTCAATATCCAAGATCTTCAGAAAGAGATAAAAGACATTAAACTTGAGATCAAAATCCGAAAGAAAACAAAAAACTGATTCTGATACTATCCAACTCTTGTTACAAAAACAACTGGAAGATAATTATGATAAAGAAACAGATTCAGGTGATGATGATGACAAAGAAAAACAAAACCTTGAAAATGTTGAATCAATACCCAGTGATTTCCTTTTTGTTTTAAAACAAATCACCACAAGAAAATATTTGATTAAAATCACCTTGAATTTCTCTAAAGATTTTGCAATCAACACCATTGCCCTTTTTGAGACAGGTGCTGATCTAAATTGCATTAAAGAAGACATAGTACCCAGGAGATTTCATGAGAAAACAAATAAAAGACTTTCTGCCGCCAATAATTCAAAGTTAAAAGTCAGATCGAAAGTTAATGCCTCTGTTCACAATAATGGTTTTGAATTTCAGACTTCCTTCCTTTTAACAAATGACATACATCATCTTGTTATTTAAGAAACTTCGTTCATAAACCTCATTACCCCTTATATTGTCAATTATGATAGTATATCTTTTAAAGCAAAAACTAAAAACTGATTTTTCCTTTTATAGAAAAACCCAAAACAAGAAATTTAAATATCGTAAAAGCCATTGCTCATTTTATCAAAACTAAATGAATGCCCTTTTCAAATCAAAACAAAATGACTTAACTCATTTAAAAAAGGATTTGAGTTTACAAAGAATTGAAAGCCAATTACAAAATGAATTTATAAAAAGAAAAATCTCTGATTTTAAAACCCTCATTGAAAATGAAATATGTGCTGATCTACCATCTGCTTTTTGGAACAGAAAACAACATTTGGTTGATTTGCCTTATGAAAATTCTTTTGATGAAAAATAAATACCCACTAAAGCCCGTCCAATCCAGATGAATATGGAATTGGAACAACATTGTAAAAATGAAATAAAAGATTTAGAATCTAAAGGTCTCATTGTCAAGTCTAGATCTCCTTGGTCTTGTGCTGCTTTCTATGTCAATAAAAATTCTGAAATAGAAAGAGGAACACCCAGATTAGTCATAAATTATAAACCTTTTAATAAAGCATTAAAATGGATTAGGTATCCCATACCTAATAAAAAGGATTTACTCCAGAAACTTCATAATGCATTCATTTTTTCAAAATTTGATATGAAATCTGGATTCTGGCAAATTCAAATTCATCCTAAAGATGTTATAAAAGCTGTTTTTCTTTGTTCTATTTGGACAAGTATGAATGGACGATTATGCCAATCGCCTAAAGAATGCACCCTCAGAATTACAAAGGACCATGAATGATATTTATAATCCTTTTACAGAATTCTGCATTGTCTACATAGATGATGTGTTGATCTTTTCTCAAACAATTGATCAACATTTCAAGCATTTAAAGACTTTTTATCTCGCAACTAGAAAAATTTGGATTAGCCATTTCTAGTTCTAAGGTGTCTTTGTTTCAAACAGAGGTCAGGTTCCTTAGTCACTACATCTCAGAGGAACCATAACATCCATAGAAAGATCTCTTGCATTTCTTTGAAAAATTTCTGACAAAATTCTTGATAAAACTCATTGCAGAGATTTATAGGTAGCTTAAATTATGCTCTTGATTTCGGTCCACACATCAATAGAATGTCGAAACCATTGCATGATAGATTAAAGAAAAATCCTGTTGCTTGGACTGATGAACATACTAAAGTTATTAGATTAATAAAAAATTCTGTTAAAAATATTCCATGCTTGTTTCTTGTAAATCCTGCATTACCTAAGATTGTTCAAACAGATGTATCGATTTAGGTTATGGAGGTATATTAAAGCAAATTGAGAATAATAACAAAGAACAGATAATATAATACGTTTCTGCACATTAGAATGACTGTCAAAGATTTTATTCTACTATCAAAAAAGAGATTTTATCTATAGTTCTGTGCATATCTAAATTTTAAAGTGATTTGTTAAATCAGAAATTTTTACTTAGAATAGATTGCAAAGCTGCAAAACATGTTTCAGAGAAAGATGTCCAGAACATTGCATCAAAACAGATTTTTGCGAGATGGCAAGCTATTCTGAGTGTTTTTGATTTTGATATTGAGTTTATTAAAGGAGATACAAATTCTATCCCTGATTTTCTAACTAGGGAATTTCTCCAAAACAGATAATGCCGCCCAAAAAGAAAGACAAAGGCAAAGCCATTCTTAAAGAATCTGATTCAAAATCAATCTCCAAAGAACCTCAAACAACTCCCTCAAAAGACAAACTACTTTCTTCTGTCATGCCCATTAAATCATGGATTGACATGATAGAAGATGAAGAAGCAAGATCTAAAGCAATAGCCTCCCAAGAGCAGGTAAAAGAATGGATGAATTCCCTTACAAAGTCCCCTGAACTTTTATTAGCTTTAAAAGATATATCCCAAAAAGCTCTTTCTCAATTTCCTGAGGAAGAAAAATCTGTTTCTAAAGCAATTTTAAAACCTTCTTCTTCTAAAGAAATTGTTTCTTGTGAAAGGTCATCTTCAGAAATCATTGTTTCTCAATCGAAGCTTTCACAAAAGTCTTGATTGGGAGAGTAAAACCTATCAACAAAATATTTTGTCTGTTGAAGATGAGTTTTACCATTCTGATCCATTTCAAGCTCTTTCAAAGACTTTTCCAAAAGGCTGGTTTTTCAAATCTTGGGATTTATCAAAACCCCAGTCTTTCTATCAAGCTATTCTTGAAGTCACTGAGTCTGTAAAATTCAAACATTTTTTTTTCATTGAAGTTCATTCTGAGCCAGCCAATTCCACGCCTACATTCCTCAAAGTCTTAAACCCAAAGCTGTGGGGTGACCAACTCCACAAAACAAAGAATTTTCCGCTAATTTTAAAATGCGTTTAAACCATTGCCTATTTTTTTCCTATTGGAATTACCAACAGGCCTGGTTTAACACATTCTTTATTCAAAACCCTAAAAAGTCTCATTCATGGTTATTTTTCTTTAATTCAAAAATAACCGTTCAAAGCCTTCCAAATTGGTTCCAACAATGGTGGAACTATTTTGGGCCAACCCCAAATATTCTAACTCCAAATGTCATAAACTGTTTAAACCTCTTTAAAGCCCATTATATCCCTTCTGAGTCTGAGAAAAGGTTTCCTCCTTTTCTCTGTTTCTGTACAAATTTCTTCCTCCCTTGGATTTGGATGTGGAATTTCCAATACCACACTCAGGATACCCAACTCATCCTTCAAAGACATTTTAAAATCAAATGGTGATCCAAATTTGACCAAAAATCAAAGCTTTCGAGGCCACGGTCAGTCAGCTCTCTTCAAAGGCCTCCTTGCCCCTTCTGTTGAAGATGTCAAAGCCTAAAGCACTTTTCTCACCCAAAAGTCTAAGGCCCACTCTCTGTTGGGCAGCGCAAAAACTGAAAAGGAGTATTTCAAAGTTATGCAGCAGCTCCTTGCCTCAAGATCTGAGACGTCCGTTGCTAGTTCTTTAGATGATAAGGAGCCGTTTATTTCCCTCGGAGATGAAAACGAAGATGATTGATTCGGAATATTGTCTCCAATAAAGCATTGTAAATAGTTTATTGAGTTCACTCATATTGTAAAGCCTCCATTGTCGCGTTCACAAACAAAGACAAAAGCGTCAAGCATCTTATCTTTTGAAAACGTCCTTCCGGACACAAGTGTGGCTGCACATGTGCCATGTTTTCAAAAGATATTACTATTACCTCGTGATGCCTTAAAGCAAAAGTATCCATGACTGTCTTGCCTTCTGAAAACGCCTTTGGACACAAGTGTGGCCGCACATGTGCTTATGTTTTCAAAAGTCATGATTCCTTTTATCAAAAGATCAAGGACCCACTCACATGAAAAAGTCTACAAAGCTGAAGATGTTGTCTCCCACGTTCCAAAAGCATAAGTTGCTTTTACTGTTGATGGCCCCATTCTCCACCAACCCACGTGAGGACTAATTATAGCATTTTCTTTTGTAAAGAAAATTTTGTATATAAGGGTGATTGAAGACTAAGACTCAACATCCTTCTTGAACTACTTCCTCTCTCTCTCTCAAGGAAATCGGAGAAAGACTTAGAGGATCTAATCCTATCTTTCTAATTTTCCTTTTCTTTTGGTAAATTTCTTTTCTCGGATTCAAACAAAATCAAATGTAAGCATTTAATTATTTAAATCATTTTAAAACATTTAAAGTTTGTAACATTTTAATTTTTAAAGTTTTAGATCTAAGGGTGCATGAATATGTTCTTCCAAGGCATAGAGACCGGATATCTCCCCTTGGTCGTATTTCTCTTCTCCCTCCATCCATTCAGAGTACTATTTCTGGGATCCAGATCTAGTACTAGCTATGAGCCTTAAGTTGCTTAGGGTTGTTTAAAGCATTAATTTATTTTTTTAAAGAATTTTGGTATATCGGTGGAAACCGAGCATGCGGCATATTGATCTGTTCTAAGTCAGATATGGTCCGTAAGGCAGATTAAGTTCTGCATTGATTTGGTAAAACAACGCCACGTACCGATTTCTTTAATTAATTTACTTTATTTGTTTTTATTACAAAGTTTTCTACCGCAGGTATCCTAACTTCGATACAAACTGATGAGGATAGAGCACCCATCCTTGATGAATTCAATAACCCTATCCAAGATGCAGTAGCCACCCTGATCCTCACTATATCTCTACATTTCATAGGTGATCCTTCACACCTTAGAGATAAAAATGCTGAGTTACTACACAACCTAAAGTGAAGAAAATTTAGTGAATTTCAAAGCTATAAAACCACGTTCTTTACCAGACTTTTCCTAAGGGATGATGCAAATCATATAACTTGGAAGGAGAAATTCCTTGCATGTTTACCAACCCTATTAGGAGAAAAGGTCAGGAACTCTATTAAAGCCCTTTTTGACAATCGCATTTCTTATGATGAGCTCACCTATGGTGAACTTGTCAATTTTGTCAATAAGGAAGGACTAAAGATTTGTCAAGACTTAAAACTTCATAAACGCCTAAAATGGGAACTTAGGAAATCTAAACAGGAATTAGCCAGTTTCTGTAAACAGTTTAATTATGACCCTTTTAAAACCTCAACCTCCAAAGATTGTAATCGTAAGTGTTCTTCAAAACCTTACAAGAAACATTACAAGTCAAAAGGTTATAGAAAACCCTTTCCTGGTTTTAGAGAATCTTCTTCTAAGAAACCTTCAAAACCTTATAAGAAACCTCATTTCTTTAAAAGAAAAGATTCCAAAACCAAATCAAAAGCCTCTTTTAACTACAAAGATGCCACATGTTTTAATTGTGGAAGGAAAGGTCATACTGCAAAATTCTGTAGAATGAGCAGAAAGCTTCATGAGCTTGACCTTGATGATGAAATACTCTCTAAAGTGTCCCCTTTACTCGTAGAGTCTTCTGATTCTGAGTCTTCCATGTCGGAAGATAGTGAGCCCCTACAGATTGATGAGTTAATTGACTCTGATTATGTATCTGAATATAGCAGTGATTCTAAAACAGAATCCTACTTAAAGAAAATCAATGTGTTAACTAAAGATCAAGAAACTTTTCTTGAATTAGTTAAACACATTTCTGACGCTACCCTATAGAAAGAATACCTTGACAAGCTTCTAAAAACTTTAGAAATAGGTAATAAAGCAGAAACTTCTAAAACCCCAATTGTTAAAAAGAATGCCTATGACCTCACTGAAATTTCAAGAAAAGGAAAACAAAAAAAAAACAAATCTCAATATCTAAGATCTTCAGAAAGAGATAAAAGACATTAAACTTGAGATCAAAATCCTGAAAGAAAAAAAAAAGACTGATTCTGATACTATCCAACTCTTGTTACAAAAACAATTAGAAAATAATTCTGATAAAGAAACAGATTCAAGTGATGATGATGACAAAGAAAAACAAAACCTTGAAAACATTGAATCAATACCCAATAATTTTCTTTTTGTTTTAAAATAAATCACCACAAGAAAATATTTGATTTGGTAAAACAACGCCACGTACCGATTTCTTTTATTAATTTGCTTTATTTCTTTTTATTACAAAGTTTTTGAAAACACTATCGTCTTAGATTCTTTTCCTATTGGTATCATCAAGGATGGGTGCTCTATCCTCATCAGTTTGTATCGAATTTAGGGTTATTGAATTCATTTTAAAACAAAAAAATTGTTTCTTTGGTATCGATACCGGTAGGAAAAGGTATCAAATTTTTAAACGATAGTTTAATATTAAAGCCCTTTTCCTCTTTTGGTATCAGAGCCATGAGAGGGATAGTGTAATATAGATTAAAGACTCTAGGTTTAAAATTTTGTGTGACGGTTGAATATTACTGGTATGGTGAGAGTTACTTTTGGTATCAGAGCCACGGGAGGGATAGTGTAATTCATCAAGGATGATATATACTGTTATGCTCAAACACTTCATAAACATAAAAAATCACCAGTCAATCAATTTTCATCAATCAATCAATTTTAATAGTCTCAATAACATGATTAGAGATATTAATGCGAAAATTTTATCATCCCAAGTTCATGCCGAATTTTTGAAAATTATTCTCCGCAAAGAGGTTTTGCAAAAATATCAGCAAGTTTTTTTTTTCGTAGAGATAAACTCTAATACAATATCTCCTTTTTGAATATGATCTCTCAAGAAATGATGTCAAATTTCTATATACTTGATTCTATAATGTTTGTATGAGATTCTTTGATAGATTTATAGCACTAGTGTTATCACACTTGATAAGAATTTGTTCAAGATTAATGCCATAGTCTCTAAGTGTTTGTTTCATCCAAAGGGCTTGTGCACAACAACTGCCTGTGGCAATATATTCAGCCTCAGTAGTTGAGAGTGCAAACCAATTTTGTTTCTTACTAAACCATGAAACAAGTGAATGACCTAGTAAATGGAAAGTTCCACTAGCACTTATCCTATCGACTTTGTAATCGGCAAAATCTGCATCCGAATAACAAGTCAAATCTATATGAGTTCCTCTAGAATACCAAATGCCAAGACCTATGGTTCGACTCAAATAATAGAAAATTCTTTTCATAGCAAGTAAATGAGATTCCTTGGGACATGATTGAAATCTTGCGCACAAATATACACTAAATATGATATTGGTTCTACTTATGGTTATGTAAAGTAAAGAGCCGATCATACCTCGATATATTTTGATATCAACTTCTTTACCTTTTTCATCTTTGTAAAGCTTGGTTGCCGTGCTCATTGGAGTGCTCTTAGTCTCGAGTCATCAATGCCAAATCTCTTGAGTAAATCCTTAACATATTTAGCTTGGGTGATGAAGATTCCCTCATTGTTTTGTTTGATTTAAAGTCCAATGAAATACTTTAATTCTCCCATCATGCTCATATTAAATTCTTTACTCATACAAGATGAAAATTCCTTACGCAAAGACTCATTAGTAGAACCAAAGATAATATCATCAACATAAATTTGAACAACATAAATTTGAACAACAAGTATATCTTGGTTCTTATGCTTAACAAAGAGAGTAGTATCTTTTTCGGTGAAAAATCGTTATCCAATAAGAAATTTTTAAACCTATCATATCATGCTCTAGGTGCTTGTTTTAATCCATACAATGCTTTTGATAACTTATAAACATTATTTGGAAATTTTTCATTTTGAAACAGAGAGTTGTTTCACATAAACTTCCTCTATAACATAACCATTTCAGAAAGCACTTTTGACATTCATTTGAAATAAAATGAAATCTTTATGACATGTAAATGCTAAGAGCATCCTAATGGATTCTAATCTAGCTACAGGTACAAATGTTTTATCAAAATCAATTCTTTCTTCTTGGTCGTAACCTTAAGCCATTACTTTATCTTTATTCTTTACAACCACACCGGATTCATCCATTTTATTTCTACATACCTATTTAGTGCCTATAATCCCACACATTATTTCTTTCAAATTGATTTAACTCCTCTTGCATTGCTATAATCCAAGTTTTATCATTTTTCACATCGGCAAAGGATTTTAGTTCAATTTGAGATATGAATGCAAAGACGCTCACAAGTATTCCTAAATGATGATGTAGTTATTACGTCTTGTGAGGGATCTCCTAAAATTAAGTATTTAGGATGAGAAGAAACATACATCTACTCCTTGGGAAGTGATTGAGAAGTACCTTCATTTTACTCTTCATTTATTTCTTCATGTTGCTCCTCTTGATTTCCTGGTGTTGCTTCATTTTAGTTATCCTTTAATGACTTTTCTTATAGTTCTTCATCTGCATCATTATCAACAACAACTTTCTACGCAGAGGAGGGGTTAGATTTATCTAACGTAACATGCATAGATTTTTCCCAACTAAAGTTCTTTTGTTATAAACTCTATAAGCTTTGCTTGAGTTTGAATACCCAAAAAAAGATGCTAACATCATATTTTGGATCAAATTTGCCAAGATTATCTTTTGTGTTTAAAATAAATCATTTATATCCAAAAGCTTTGAAATAACCAATGTTGGGTTTTTTTATCTTTCCAAAGCTCAAAAAGAGTTTTATTGAGATGATATATAATCAACACACGATTTAAAACATAACAAGCAGTGTTGATTGGCCTCGGCCCAAAAATACTCAGGCAAAGAATTTTCATTCAACATGATCCTAGTCATTTCTTGAATCGACCTATTTTTTTCTTCCAAAACTCTATTTTGTTGTGGAGTTCTAGGTGATGAAAATTGATGCACAATGCCTAATTGTTGCAAAAGGTTTTAAATGCATGATTTTTAAACTCTCCTCGATGATCACTTCTAATGTATGCAATGCCATACCTTTTTTCATTTTGAATTTTCTTACAAAATACTTTAAAAGCATCAAGAGCATCATCTTTATTAGTTAAGAATAATACTCATGTATATCTTGAAAAATCATCAGCAATTACAAGAGCATAATACTTCCCACTCAAGCTACCATACATTAAAGGTCTAAATAAGTCTATATGAAGTAGTTGAAGAGGTTTTGAAATAGAAATATGATTTTTGCTTTTAAAAGAGGTTTTGATTTATTTACCAAATTGGCATGCTTAACAAATTCTATCTTTTTGAAATATAATTTTTGGAAGACCTTTAACTAAATCGTTTTTGGAAATTTTTGAAATTAAATCCATGCTTGCATGTCCTAGTCTTCTATGCATTAACCAACCATCATCATGCAATGTAGAAAACATTTATCATGGCTAGATGCACAATTTATATCAATGGTATAAACATTAACACATTTATTTCCTACAAACAAAATCTTGCCATCATATGCATTCTCAATAACACGTTTCAATTTATCAAAGATAACTCTATAGCCTTTATCACACAATTGACTAATACTAAGCAAATTATGTTTTAAGTTTTCAACCAAACACACATTTCCAATAAGAATAGAGGATACATTACCGACATTACCAATTCCAATAATCTTTCCCTTTTAATTATCTCCAAAGGAAACATTTTCACTGTTCTCAATCTTGGTAAAACTTGAAAACCAAGAGTAATTCCTGTCATGTCTCTTGAACATCCTTTGTTCAAGTACCATTTATTTTCTTCTTCTTTGATCCTTGCAGAAAACGTTTCTAAGCTTTAGATACCCAAAACTTTTTGGATCCTTGAGTGTTAGCAATGGTTCCTTTTGGAACCCAAACACACTTTACACCATAATATGCATTTCTTTTTCTTGAACATCTATATTTCATATGACCATTTTGATTACTGATGTAATGACAAGCAATTTTATGATCACTTGTGGAAGTGACTTTAACAAAATAATTCTTATAATATTTCTGTTTCAAGTTAGGTTTATACCCAAGTTCTCTTTTATCAAACACACATTTTTTAGAGTTTAGCAATTTTTCCAAGTTCTTTTGACCACTAGTGAATTTTAGCACAATTTCATTTAGCTGATTATTCTTCTTCTTAAGGATTTCATTCTCTTTTATCAATTCATCAACATGTGATTTTTCATGCTCATATGAAGTACTTTGTTTACCTTTAAAAGATGCAATCCTATCATACAACATTTTATTGTCTAATTCTAATTCTTTTATCTTTTCATTCAATAAATCATTACATTTTTGTAGGACATCTTTTTTATTTGTAAGTTCTAGCATTGTCTTTTTAAGGCATGCATTCTTTTTACTAATTTTTATCCACTTATCCTGTAGTTCTTTAAAGGCATTATGTAACTCATCATATGTTGGAAGATCACTTACCTCATCAAGGTCATCAAATGATTCTTCCCCGATTGCCATGAGAGCTAGATTTGTCATCTCTTTATGCTCTTCATGATCACTTGTTTCTTCATCACTGTCATCCCATGTGGCTACCATTGCTTTCTTCTTGAGCTTGTTGAGAAGAAGACATTTTGATCGCATGTGTCCAAGCTTCTTGCATTCATAGCAAGTGATTGGCTCCTTCTTCTCCTTTGATTCTTGAAGTTTTTGAATTTTCTCCACTCACTAGTTTTCTTGTAGAATTTTCTGAATCTTCTAGCTAGCATAGCCATCTTCTCATCGTCCAGCTCGCTCTCCTTATCACTTTCATGTTTTGAAGCTTTGAGAGCAATGCTTTTCTTCTTCTCCCCATGCCCTTTTTTGCTGCTAAGTTTTCTTCAAATGAAAAAGAAAGCCAATTACATAATCAATAGGTAAAGTATTTAAATTTTTGGCTTCTTCAATAGCGAGTCCTCTTAGGCCTCCATTCTTT
Source organism: Atalantia buxifolia (assembly GCA_030444775.1). Taxonomy (NCBI): domain Eukaryota; kingdom Viridiplantae; phylum Streptophyta; class Magnoliopsida; order Sapindales; family Rutaceae; genus Atalantia; species Atalantia buxifolia. The sequence goes on from CM059838.1 coordinate 9,863,675, forward strand.
TGGAAGTGACCTAATAATTTTCTTAACTTTCTCGCTATTAGAAAAAGTTTTCCTAGGGCTCTATGGTGTTCACTATATCCGTAAATCTTGTATACATAGAATACACACTTTCATTTTGTTCCATTTGGAGCAATTCATATTGACAAGTGTATCTACTAATTTTAGACTCTTTAACTTAATTTGTCCCTTAATAGATATCCTCAAGTTTATTCCATATTTCTTGAGCACTCTCACAACTAGATACTCTATGAAATTCTTTCTTATCAAGAGCATAAAATAAAGCATTCATTTCCTTGGAGTTTAAAGATATATTTTTCTTTTCTAACTCACTCCATTGACTCGACGATTTTAGAATATCATTGCCTACTTCATTTTTAGTCATAGGCATAAATGGACCATCATAAAAAACTTCCCAAATTTTATAATCTAAAGCTTGTAAATAAATTCTCATCTTAGTTTTCCAATATGGGTAGTGTTGCAAGATATTAATTCAAACCAGAGGAAATTGTACCAAAAATAGAGTTATTAGAATTAATCTAGTTTCCTAGAATAGCTTCGGGTATAGTTGTCAATTAGCTAGGATAGTTTCCTCAATTAGCTAAGATAGTTTACTAAATTAGTTCATCGTAAAGCTATATATTTATACTACTGTATTCTGATCAAATATACAGTAATACATGTTATTCACCTTTATGGTATCAGAGCAGGAAATTCTTTAATTCTGGCAACCCTATTGCGATTCGCTCTTTCTCTTTGTAGAAAACCTAGCCGTTCTACTACTTTCTTTTCTACCCTAAAATCAGTTTTGCCTCTACATCATGTCCGACGTTATTTCTGAGTCTACAAGCACCCTTGAATAGGCCCGAGAATGCTTTTACAACTTACCAACACATGCCGCCGCACCACCTAAAAACCAGGCCGACCACGAGAATCTCACTCCATTGATTACTACCATTAAACTGAATTGAGAAAATTTCTGCATTGGTCTCAATCATGTACGCATGTATATCGTGGTCGGGGCAAGATCTAGTATTTGACTGGAGAGACAAAAGAGCCTACAGTTGATGATGCAACCTATCTAACATGGGATGCTAAAAACTCAATGGTAATGACTTGGTTGGTAAACTCTATGGAGGAGGACATAAGCTCCAACTATATGTGTTATCACACCGCCAAGGAGCTTTGGGACAACATTTACCAAATGTATTCGATTGGGAAATCAATCTCAAGTATACGAGTTAACTCTAAAACTTGGAGAAATCCGCCAAGTTAAAGGCGGGATTATTAGGAGGAGGCGTTGCTTCCCTTTATTGGAGAAGTGTTTTTGAAGTGCACGGTGGGAGAATCGGCATCTTGTCATGCTTGGCAAAAGGAATCTCGGTAACACTATTGATAACTCGACCTTTGTTGCTAGTATTAATCTTTGGCTAAACTGCTACAAAGAAACCTGATGAAAAATCTCACGGTTGGTGTGATCACTGCAATAAGCCACGACATACATGAGAGACTTACTCAAGATCCATAAAAAACCAGCAAATTGGAAGGGTTCTCATGAAGGCAGGTTCACTCGTACTCCTGCTGTACATGAGGCCGAGTCTGTCCCCTTTAACAAAGAGCAGATGGATCACCTTCTGAAGTTGCTGAAATATAACACAGGATTGTTAAGTACACCTAATGCTTCTATTGCTCAAGTAGGTAGTAAATTAAATGCTCTCTCTTGTCATTTACCTGTTTATTATACTCCTTAGATTATAGATTCTGGAGCCTCTGATCATATGACAAGTTTTTCTTATTTATTTCATACTTACACCCCTTGTTCTGGTCATAAAAAGTTCGTATAGCAGATGGTTCATATTCCCCTATAGCTGGCAACGGTTTGATAAATCTATCTAAAATCATATCTCTATGTTCCTAAACTTGTAATCTGCTATCAGTTAGTAAATTATCTAGAGGCTCTAACTATCATGTTATTTTTTCCAAATTCTACTATGTCTTTCAGGAACAGAGCTCGGGGAAGATGATTGGCAGTGCTAAATTGATAGATGGTCTCTATTGTTTTGAAGATGAAGAATATAAGAATAAAAAAGCTCAAGGCTTCAGTAGTATCAGTTCTACTCAGGTTAAGGATCCGATTATGCTTTGGCACTATAAGCTAGGGCATCTTGGTTTTCCTTATCTTAAAAAATTATTTCCTAGTTTATTTAAAGGTTTGAATTATTTCGAATTCCATTGTGAACACTGCATTTTATCAAAAAGTAATAGAACTATCTATCATTCAAGGTCTTATCAAGCCTCAAAGCCTTTTTATTTAATCCATAGTGATATTTTAAGGTCTTTCAAAAATTAATACTTCTTCAGAAAAAAATGGTTTGTGACTTTTATTGATGATCATACTCACCTATGCTGGGTTTATTTAATGAAGGAAAAATCAGAGGTTCAGAACTTATTTAAAATATTTTACTTGATGATTGAAAACCACTTCCAAATTAAAATCGAAATTATTCATACCGATAATAGAACTGAATAGTTTAAACAAAATCTTAAAACTTTTTTTTGCAGAAAAAGGTATTCACCATCAAACTACTTATGTTGATACCCTCAAAGGCCAAAACGGCATTCTTTGAACGTAAAAATAAACATTTACTTGATGTTTCTCGTGCTATTATGTTTTCTATGAATGTTCCTCAATATCTTTGGGGCGAAGCGGTTTTAGCTGCATCCTAACTAATTAACAGGATGCCCATCCGCGTTCTAAACGACATTATACCACTTGAATGTTTTAAAAAATATTTTCCTAAATCACGAATTCAATCTAATCTTCCTTTGAAAATTTTTGCATGTATAGCTTATGTTCATATACTTAATAAAAATTGGTCTAAACTCGATCCAAGTGCTGAAAGATGTATTTTTATTAGTTATGCACCAAATAAGAAAGGATATAAGTGTTTTAATCCAAAAATTAGGAAAACTGTTGTTTCTATGGATATCACTTTTCTGGAAAATCAAACTTTTTTTCAAAAAATTTCTCTTCAAGGGGAGAACATAGGAGAAGAAGGAAATTTTTGGGATGTTATTTCCAATCCCCTACCTAAAACTGTAGATTGCATTACTAAACCTATACCTCAAAATGAGTTTTTAATAAAAGGAAATTGTTTTTCCTAATGCTGTTTTGGAAACTGGTGATACCATAACCATTTTACCAAACACTGCTGAGACCGCGACAGAGGGAGAAATACTACCTTCTATTCTCAAGGAACAAGATAGAGAGCTTCTTACTTATTCAAGGAGGAAACATACAAGGAGTAAGAGACCTACTATCCTTTAAGCACTGAGGCCAAATAGACACTCGATCAAGAATCGAAAGAAATACAGGTATTCTCAATACTTCCTCATATAATCTTGTTCCTAATCCTGATGAAATATATGAACTTACTTTTGATCCTATGCCTGATGTCAATTCTAATGATCATGATATTCCAATAGTAATCGAGAAAAGGAAAACGCTCTTGTACTTCTCATCCTATGTCCAAATATTTATCCTATGGTAAACTCTTCAAAAATACAATGCTTTTATATCTAAGATCTCTTACCCGTGTCTGCTAAGAAACATTCAAGAAGCGCTTAATGATCCCGATTGGAAATCGCGGTGATGGAAGAGATGAATGCTCTAAGGAAATATGGGACATGGGAAGTTGTTGACCTACCCATGGATAAAAGAATAATTGGATGCAAATGGGTGTTTACATTGAAGTGCAAGGCAGATGGAAGTATAAGAGAGATTTAAAGCTACACTCGTGGCTAAGGGGTTTACTCAAACACATGGGGTTACTATTATCCTTAGCAGTAAACTATAATTGGCCATTACACCAGTTAGAAATCAAGAATGCCTTTCTGAAAAGGAATTTAGAAAAAGAAGTGTTAATGAGAACACCGCCAGGATTTGAGAAGGTGTTCAGTCAAAACAAAGTCTTCAGACTTAAAACATCCTTATATGGCCTTAAACAATCTCCAAGGGCGTGGTTTGAACGTTTTGGAAGGGTTGTGAAGAGTTACGGCTATCACCAAAGCCAAGCTGACCATACAATATTCTATAAACACTCAGAGAAAGGTAAGATATCAATAATAATTGTCTATGTGGATGATATAATTCTAACAGGTGATGATCTTAAAGAGTTAGTAGATCTCAAGGAGAAAATGGGACGAGAATTTGAGATCAATAAATTGGGTGTGCTAAAATACTTTCTTGGTATGGAATTTGCAAGATCAAAAGAAGGTATCTTTGTAAACCAATGAAAATAAATCCTTGATCTTCTCAAAGAGACAGGTTTTTTGGGTTGTAAGGCTGTTGAGACTCCCATTGAAGTCAACTTAAAACTCAATCCTACTAAAGCTAAAGATGTGATTGATAGGGAGAAATTTCAGAGACTAGTAGGGAAATTAATCTACTTGTCACATATGCGTCCTGATATAGCCTTTGCTGTAAGCATGGCAAGCCGGTTTATGCACTCACCAGACAAGAACACTTTAATGCAGCCTATAGGATACTAAGATATCTAAAGGGAACCCTGGAAAGGGTCTTATATTTCAGAAACGGGACAACCTTCAAATTGAAGTCTATATAAATGTAGATTGGGCTAGTAGCTCAACTGACAGGCGATCAACTTCAGGCTACTGTACCTTTATTTGAGGAAATCTCGTTACACGGCGGAGCAAAAACAAAGCATTATGGCTCGTAGTAATGCTGAGGCAGAGGTCAGGTCTCTTGCATATGGAATTTGCGAGGCAATATGGATAAAGAGACTATTTACAAATTTAAAGATTCCAGAGTCTCTTCCCATAAAGATTTCTTGTGATAACAAAGTTGCCATCTCAATTGCCTACAATTTAGTTCTACATGATATAACTAAGCATATTGAGGTTGATAAGCAATTTATCAAGGAGAAAATTGAAAGTGGGGTAATCTGTGTTCCCTATGTACCAACCGCACAATAGATAGCAGACATACTCACCAAAGGACCACACAAGGGACATTTCAAACTACTAGTCAGCAAGCTAGCTATGGAAGACATCTACAAGCCAGCATGAGGGGGAGTGTTGCAAGATATTAATTCAAACTAAAGGAAATTGTACTAAAAATGGAGTTACTAGAATTGATCTAGTTTCCTAGAATAACTGCGTGTATAGTTGTCAATTAGCTAGGATAGTTTCCTAAATTAGTTCATCGTAAAGCTATTATATATTTTTACTATTGTATCCTGATCAAATATACTGAGAATACAAGTTATTCACCTTCAGGTAGCCATTACCATCAAGGAATGGTGGCCTAGTTGTGGATTGTCCTTCCCTAAAGATAGAGTCATTTTGGGTTGCCATGAATCTTTTACTCTAGATGGTTAAGTTCTAATAAGAGAACCTTGCTCTGATACCAAATGAAATACTATCTAAGCAACCCAAGAGGGGATGAATTGGGTTTCTAAAATATACAATGCTTTAATAAAATTTTAATGCAAATATTAAATAAATTTAAAACAATAACAAATAAATCAACCAAAATGTAAAAGAGACAAGGAAGAGAGATTCAAACACGAGAGAATTTTACGTGGTTCGGTCAACTTTGGCTACGTCCACACCTCCAAGCTCACCGGGCTTAAGGATTCCACTAATCAAACCTCCAAGACTTCAAGAACACTTACAATTGACTTCACAAGTATCAATCAACCTTTACACCAAGAGATTATCCCAAATCTCTTAACCTAATTCTATCCCAACACTTACAATCACTCAAAACAAATATTATAAATTTGTTATTCTCTCACACAATATATATGAATGCAAATGAATGATCAATATGTGAATAAATGTAACAAGAACGAATTTAAGACTCAATGAATGTTGTATTCTCAATTACAAGATCAATGATAACTCTTTGATCAACTCTTCTTTGAATTTGATTAGCTTATTTATAGTTGGAGCTGAAAAATGACCGTTATTGACTTTTTGCTAGAAATCGAATCACCGTTAATCTGTTATCGGTTAACCATTTTAACTAGTCCAAGTGACCGTTGAGTTGAATTTTAAATAATCGGTTAACCATTTGCCACTATAGGTTTTCGTTAATTTCAGAGACCTGCAAAATAAATTTTGGCTATCCGTTCTTACTAAACGGTTCAAGGTTAGCGTGAAATTTTATTCTCGAAATTATTGATTAGCCGTTTGCGATTAATGGTTATTTGGTTATTTCAAAGAACCTATAAAACAAAATAGGCTTATCCATTTTTGTTAAACTGCTCAAGGTTAGCACAAAATTTCATTCTATAAATTATCGATATTAACAGTTCACCGTTTAATTCGTAATCATAATTTTAACATAATTTCGCAGGCAATGATTTTCTGATTAAAGTTAATGATTATCCATATTTCATAAACATGTTTAGAAATATTATACGGCTTTTAAGAAATTGTTTATTAATGAAAACTCCAACATTTTTAATTAAAAACATATAAAGTTTGTTATCATCAAAATCAATACTATAAACATATACAAGTTAACAAAACATCATCGTAAAGATTTCATATAAAGATGTTTTAGTTAGAATGTTGAGGATTTTGCATTCGATTGATTAAGATTTAGAGAAACTTATAGAAATTCTTTACATATACAAAGATAGAAATAGATTTGACGAAGTGGTTCGTGATTATACATGTTATGAGAATAATGAGGAAAAACAAGTGACTTTGCTTTACTTGACAAAATTATTCCTTCCAAGGAGAATATTAATTGGGCATTCATGTCGCCATCAATTCTCCACACACAAACATTGATTTAGATCAACTGCCAAAATTTGATGACTATATTGATATTATAGAATCAAAGGAGGTAATTGTTCATACATCTTTTGGTCTTGTGGAGCAAAGAGAGGTAGTTATTTGTACAATCTCTTATTGTTCTCTTGATTTGCCAAAAGAATATAAAAAGGTTGTGATATTTTTCAATGGTTAGTAGATTATGAGAACAAATCATTTTTTATCAACTATGTTGAATTCACCACGAACAATACAAGAAGTTAATGTTAGAGAAATTGCTGATAGAAGAATTTATTTTACACTATTGGAGTGATTGGATGGCGTTGGAAAATAGAAGATTTAGCTGAGATATTTTTTAGGATTGCTAGTTGTTTATTTGTATGTAAATATAAATCAGGAAAGTAAGATATTAGGCTAGCTGGTGTAATTATTATTTCCTATGTTTATTCTGTGTAAGTAGGAAGCTGTTTAAGTTATTCAAGAGAAAATAAAAATAACAAAGACTTTGTTTTGTATCTTCTCTTCTAAGTCTATAAATGGTCATTATTACAAAAGTTAAAAAATTTAAAGTTCATTTTCTACATCAAAGCTCTATTTTGAAAATTAATCCTTATATATGTGAAGATATTCTTAGAGACTACAACAATCAAAATTCGAGGACAAGTTTTCTTCACTTGGCAGCAATGATGCAAAGAAAGAAATTGAAGAAATCATACTTAGATTGAAATTTATAATATTTAGGAATATTTTAATTAAATTTTATTATTGTTTGTTTTGATTACCTATTTTGATTTTTATTATTTAGGCATAGCTTATTTGACTTGTATTCTTAATTGAAGTATAAGTCTGATTAAAATAGGTTTTTTAGTCAAATTGTGATAAGTCAAAGTTAGTATAAATAAGTGTCTTTTGTAACTTTTACAAGCAGACCTTGATTATTTGTTATTGATTATTTCTTAGAATAAACTCTTGTTTTGAGTTCTATTCTTGTTATTTATCAGCATTCTGCGAAATCAACGAGTTTTAACACTTAGATTTGTAGGTATTCTTAGAATTAACGTGGATTTAGATTATTTCTTTATTTTGGTATTCTCAAGAACCAACGGAGTAATTGAAAATATACCCTCGTCTATCCATTACCCTTTAACAGTTTATCCTTTCGCTGCATCAATTTCACTATAGAGCTTTCTTTTGTAGAACCAGGCTGCATCACTATCTGATTGAAAATTATCCAAAAAAATCCATGTTAATCTTATGGTTGTTTGGATCGAACTATAAAAAGTAAAATATTAGTTTGTTTATCATACATTAATAATTAAGGTGATGCTTTTTTTTTTTTTGGGTCTAGAATTTGAATAAACCTGAATTAAACTGAATTCTGAATAAAGTTGAATAGTTGATTTTGAATGACAAGTTTGTTTTTTTGCTTTAATTTGTTAAAAATAAGTATTACGTTATCTTTTTTTTTTCAACTTAAAAAATCTGAAAACTATTACTTTTACATTTGTGTCCTTACAAATTTAAATGAAAAAAAGAATAAAAATCTCAATGGACATATTTTATCATAACATAAATCATATTCAAGTGAATATAATACTTTAATATTCTAAATTAGAACATGATATTTTGGAGAATTTTTTTAAAAATGTCATTCAGACTTTTTTAATTAACCAAAAAGTCAAAAAAATTAACATAATAATTTAATAATTGAAAATTTTCATTAAGTTGAAAAGACAAACAGACTTAGATGGCTTTTCTTCTGAAATCTTAATAGGTTTGAATTAACTTAAATTTTGAATGGAGCTGGATGTTTGAAACTGAACTATATGTTTATTTTTTTGTCTGAATTACTAAAAATAAATATTAAGTTATTTTTTATTTTAAAAAATATAAAAACTAATACTTTTATATTTGTCCCTTTTCAAATTATAAATGTGAAATAAATAATATACATCTCAAAGAACATAAATATGATAACATATTATCATAATATAAATCATATTCAATTTAATCCGATTTTAAAATTCTACATTATTATATCTTAATCAATTTTGTTGTAGTTTATGATGTTTTTGTATGAAAAATATTCATAAAAATTATGAAGATTAATAATGCTAATTTAAAGAAAATAAAAAGATGAAAATAATAATAATTTATTATTATATTATCACAAGTTATAAAGATGACATTCTCTAATTAATAATTAGACAATAATTATTAATTATTAAATTAATAATAATTATAAAGATGAGTAATAATTATTAAATTAATTAAGTAATAGGTATAAAGATGAGTAAGGATGAAAATTAATTAATTAATTAAAGAAGAATATTTTGGAGAATATTTTTAATGATATTATTTTGATTTTTTAGATTAAGAAAAAAATTAACTTAATAACTGAAAATTTTTATTGAATTAAAAAATAAATTTAATAATTTAACTAATTAAAATTAAATTAATTTAGTCATTAATTAAAAAGTAATCGGACTCTGGAAACCATACCAACCCCAGTCTCATACCCACCTTGTATTGAGAAACCATTCCGAGTCACTCCGTACATCTTGTGGGTGTCGGTTGCGACAGATAACAAAAAGCAAAAGAACAAACCATTTTAGTAGAGAAATAATTTCTTCCCGAGGTGTGGGTTGGGAGGAGTAATAATCTACTGCTTCTACCAGATACGCTGCCGTCTTGTGAATATTATAAAATAACCCCTCAAGGTTCAAGGCCCTAACCACAAACAAATTAATCAACAAAGAAAACGGCAAGAGAGAGACAGAGACCATGCTCGCCCCTTCGAACCAACACCACAAAATGGGAACTGAATCAGCTGAAGCTGATCAACTTCACGCGGTGATGTTCCCATGGTTTGCTTTTGGTCACATAAGCCCCTTCGTACAACTTTCCAACAAGCTCTCACTTCATGGAGTCAAGGTCTCTTTCTTTTCGGCTCCTGGTAACATTGCCCGCATCAAATCATCGCTCAATTTAACTCCCATGGCCGACATTATCCCTCTTCAAATCCCACACGTCGATGGCCTCCCTCCTGGTCTTGATAGCACCTCAGAGATGACACCTCACATGGCTGAGCTCCTCAAGCAAGCCTTAGACCTCATGCAACCACAAATCAAAACTTTGTTGTCACAGCTCAAACCCCATTTTGTGTTCTTTGATTTTACCCATTACTGGTTGCCGGGTCTTGTTGGTTCTCAACTTGGCATCAAAACAGTTTACTTCTCTGTTTTCTCTGCCATTTCACAAGCCTATTTCGTGGTCCCCGCCAGGAAACTCAACAACAGTTTAGCAGATCTAATGAAATCTCCTGATGGGTTCCCTGCAACTTCCATTACCTCGGTCGATGAATTTGTGGCTCGAAATTACTTGTATGTTTATACGAAGTTCAATGGCTGCCCGAGTGTTTATGAGAGAGTCAGTCAGGGCGTTGATGGCTGCGATGTTCTTGCCATCAAGACATGTAATGAAATGGAGGGTCCTTACATAGATTTCGTGAGAACCCAGTTCAAGAAACCGGTTCTTCTAACCGGTCCACTTGTTAATCCTGAGCCGCCATCCGGGGAGCTTGAAGAGAGATGGGCTAATTGGCTCGGTAAGTTTCCTCCCAAGTCTGTCATTTATTGCTCTTTCGGAAGTGAAACATTTCTCACCGTTGATCAGATGAAAGAGTTAGCCATTGGGTTAGAAATTACGGGATTGCCCTTCTTCCTGGTCTTAAATTTCCCGCCTAACGCCGATGGTCAGAGTGAGCTGGTCCGGACTCTGCCTCCAGGGTTCATGGACAGGGTGAAAGACAGGGGAGTGGTGCACACAGGATGGGTGCAACAGCAGCTCATTTTAAGGCATGAGAGCGTTGGATGTTACGTGTGTCACTCAGGATTTAGTTCAGTGACTGAAGCTGTGATTAGTGACTGTCAATTGGTGCTTCTGCCTTTAAAAGGTGACCAATTCTTGAACTCGAAGCTCGTTGCTGGAGACTTGAAAGCTGGAGTGGAGGTAAATAGGAGAGATCATGATGGGCATTTTGGGAAGGAGGATATTTTTAAGGCTGTTAAAACAGTTATGGTGGAAGTGAACAAGGAGCCTGGAGCTTCAATCAGGGCTAATCTGAAATGGTGGAGGGAGTTTTTGTTGAACGAACAGATTCAGGATAAGTTTATTGCAGATTTCGTCAAGGAACTCAAAGCCTTAGCTTAATTTAAACTAAAATAAATAACGTTCGGCCTTCTTGATTTAGCGTTTCTTGTGTAACTTTGTCTTCTCCGCAATTGAATGTGTTTATGTGCTTTGACCATCATGTCTGGCTGTCTCTGTCTGGTTTCGTTGTGCCGGTCCCAAATTCATAAAAATAATTTAAGGTTGTCGCTTCTGCTGGGCCCAGTACTACATTCATCTTTCACATTTTCAAATTCAGCTAATTTATTGAACATAAAGAACGATAAAAACACACTTAAAATAATCGGATTTTTTAAAAGAAAAATTATCCATCGTTTATTTTTTTATTATTTTTTAAAAGTATATAATTTTTTTATTAGAATTTACTTGAAGTATATTTATTTTCATTTTTTTACTTTCTTTTTGGAGATCGTTATAACTTTCTTAACATTATAAGAGTAAAATTTTCATTTTACAACGACACAATAATAAATAGGTGTAAATAATATAACATTAAGTGCAATTCTACAAAAAGAAAATTAAAAATTATATATTTATAAAAAAATATAAAAATAAAGGTGGTAATTAGGTGGATAATTTATCTTTTATATTTGAAGTTAAAAAGTCATTTAAATAATATTAGTTAGTTTTCTTAACTGATCTCTAAACTAAGTGAAAAAGTGAAAAAAATATAATTTCAAGTAGATTCCAGTAAAAAAAAAAGAATTATGTATTTTTAAAAAAATTAAAAAAAAGATGGACGGTAAATAATTTTTTTAAAATTATAATTAATATAATTTACAATTAAATAAAATTTACTTATTAATCCATCCGATCCCAGTGCTCTGTTATTTATTTTATACTGAAAATATCTAATAGTAAATTATAATAAATATGACTTGAGAAATTGGAATAATATAATCTTGGTGAATTTATATATTTATTTTTTTGTTGGACTAGAATTTGACAATCATTTTCTCCTGACATGCATGGCATAGGAGAAACAACTTTGTCATCAATGTCAGTATGCAGACAATTGGGTGCCGCCCACGTTGGAAAGAAAAGGAAATTGAGTGCCGCCCACGTTAACTTCTCCAATTGGGTTTGGAATCGGAGAAATAAGAGTGGAGTAAATTGCCCACCTACATTAAAATAGAAGTGTAGCATAAAATTAAAATCTCATTTATGTGTGTACATTCTTTTTTTAGAGTATGAATGAATTATTTTAAATTATATTTTTATTTTTATTTTAAAATTATAATTTTTATTACAAAGTAAATAAAAATATATTTATAAAATAAATTATTTATTTTAATTATACAAATTAATAAAAATTATTAATATTCTTAGTTATGTAAATCATAATTTTTCATAAATTTTAATTTTAATTATGTAAATTAAAAATTATTGATAACAGCAACACAAATGAAACCTTATTATTAATAATATAGTATAAAATTAACATTTTCTTAGAATAAACTATTTATTATTATTAATTATTAATATTAAATAAATATAATACTATTAAAATCAAATAAATATAATAACATTATATTTTCAAATAAAGATAGTAGATAGTAATAGTAATTCTCTATGAATATAATAATATTATTTTTGAGTAATTTTAACTTGTAAATTATTATTTTTATCTAAATATAATAAATTATATTTAAATAAGTTTAATTATATTATTTTCATATTCATGGAATATTATTTAAATAATATAATATTATTATTTAAACAAATTTAATATTTTTATTTTTAAATAAATGTAACACCATTTTATTGTAATAAATATAATTATATTATACTTAACAACGGAAGGGTACAAAAGAAAGTGGCGAGAGTCTCATCTCTCTCCATGGGAGTGGTGTTGAGTGTTAGAAAGTGTATATTTATAAAGGAGAAAATCGTCATTTTTGTCTTCAAGTTTTTACTAACATCTTTAATTTTCTTAATTTAAGTCTCTTGTTATTTAATTATGTGTGTTCTGTTTTAATTAAGTATTTTGTGTATTTTAGGGGTATTATGGTCATTTCACAATGAACGAGATTTCGGATAGCAAAACGGACGTCACTTTTGAACTCGGGACGATCGAAAACCTTAAGAGGAGCATAAAGGAAAATGGCACTGTTCACACGCGTCGGCACTATTCACATGTATGCATCGTTCATGGATATCGCATTCACGACATCGCTTGTTGACAGCGTTCGTTCAAACCGTGTGCAAACCGTATTTCTGTTCAAACCGCGTGGTCAAACCCGTGGTCAAACCGTGTTCTTGTTTCATGATGACGTGGCGCATCTTGTGCATCCAAACTATTTTTAATCCGATGGCCATGATTCACTCAATGTATCTATAAAAAGGGGGCCTCCCCCCCTAATTTGAGACCCCTGAATCCATTTTTGAGCTTAGTTTTCTGTAATTCCTTCTCCATCTTGTATTTTCTACGTATTTTAATAAAATTCCCATTTTACCCCTAGTTCAATAATGAGTAGCTAATTTTCTTTCAAGCTTGGGTTGAAGGTGAAGTCTCAACATGTGTCATGGGCTTTAATTGGTAAATTTATTTTCTCTTCCCCTCTAATTTCTGTGGAGGTTTTGACTTTTCGTCGACAAATAATAATAATCTTGTCTGCAATTACCCGGTTTTTCTAAGCACCCTAGTATAAGGTTATTATTATTTGGCACGATAAGCCCTTGACACCATATTGATTAGAGCGTGGTTCATGAGGTGTGGATTCCCCCCTCATGATTTAATTGGTATTAATAAGGATTATTTAGCCCATGATGCATGTTGATACGGATCCAGATACCCAAGTGCTTTATCTCAATAGTTTCCAATTTAATTATTTCTGCCAATCCAATTTAAATTCCAAAGATCATCTAAATCACTTCCACACAAATCCAACCACCCATTTACATAATCAATTCTACATATAATTAAAATCCACCTCCTCGTGGGATCGACACTCAACACCATTAATCTATTCTACAATAGATTCGTGCGCTTGCGAGTTCAACAAAATTTGCACAACAAGTTTTTTGGCGCCGTTGCCGGGGAGGTAAGTATTTTGATTTGTAGAATTAATTTTTTGTAAATAATTTTATTATTATTATTATTATTATTATTATTATTATTATTATTTTAGTTGTTTCCTTGTATTTTCTTTTCTTAATTAATTAAAAAAAAGTGAATTTATATTTTAGGTAAGAATTTCTTTTTCTCTTCTTTAAATTTCTGCAATTTAATTTTCAAGTTATTTTTCTTTGTAATTTTTCATTTATCTCATTAATTTATTTTTATTTTAATTCACGTATTTGTTTTAGTGTATTTTGTTTTTATAGAAAGGTTTTGATGCAATAAGGTTAGTATTGTAATTTCTCCTTTTTCTTTATTTTTATTTGTTTTGTTCTCAATTTATTTTCTTTATTTGCATGCATGGTCGTAGGTCATTATCACCTAATCTTGAACCTATAGACCTTGAATTAGAAAAAAGAACACTATCTATACACAAACACATTGCACGTAAAGATAAAGCGAAATGGATTTGCAACAACCAGGAACCACGGGAGAGGCCATTCAAGGACTACTTGATCCCTTAGCTAATTTGAGCACATCATGCATTAGATACCCAAATGTAGCTCTTTAGAAGTTTTGAACTAAAACCTAGTGTGCTAAATTGTCTCCCAACATTCTATGGCCTAGAAAATGAGGATCCATATAATCATCTGAATGATTTTCATACAATTTGTCAAACTTTTAAATATGAGAATTTTTCAGAAGATGATGTTAAACTTAGACTATTCCCATTTTCTTTAAAGGATAGAGCTCGTTCATGGTTCAATACATTGCCTGCTAATAGCATTACAACATGGGAACAAATGGTAACAAAATTTTTAAATAAATATTTCCCAAGTGTCATAAAACCAATGCTATTCGCAGGAAATTTCAGAATTCACGAGAGAGAAAAGGCAGTTTTGAAGCATGGGAGCGATTCAATGGGCTACTTTTGAAGTGTCCACATCATGGGTGAGAAATGGCACCAATGCCAATACTTCTTGGAAGGATTATTGCCAAATGTGCAAGAATGGCTAATGGCGACAAGTGGAGGAGAGCTAATGTCAAAAAGTGCATCGGAGATTTGGGATTTCTTCCAGCGACAAGCGGATAATTCCCAACAATGAGTCGATCTCTCGGGAATACTAGAAGAATTAAAGGAGTGAATGAGGTTCACATTGGCGAGTCGAGTTCGGGAATCAAAGAAGTCAAAGAGATGGTTGAAGGTCTTTCTCGACAAATAGCATCTTTGACAAAGCGCTAAATCAACGAGCCACATGACCATGAGTCGTATTCAGATCAAGCCAATGCCATCGGTGTCATGAGGAAGCCATCAAATTACAACCCATACTCCAACACATATAATCACGGATGGAGAGACCACCCCAATTTTTCATGGTCTCAAGGATTCCCCAAAGAATGGACCAGCAGCTCGGCTCTCACCAATGCAACCAATTCCTCAAGTTTCTCAAGCCTCTCAGCCACCATTTAGACCATACAATCAGAACCAAAACTACTCTCAACCCAGACAATGGGAGGATGCCTTCCAGAATGTCAAGAATGTTACTAACTCCATGATCGAAAGCAATGTAACCGAACCATTGATGGACTACGAAATGAGATGAGAGCAGGCTTCAACTCACAAGCCCAATCAGTTTCAAGCCTCGAGAAGATGGTGGGACAACTTGCTTCTTCAGTTCAGACTTTGGCAATGACTGTTGAGAAAGGCAAATTTCCAAGTCAACCAGTGCCTAATCCTAAAGGAGTACATGAAGCAAGTACCAGTTCACCACAACAAAGCATGAGAGGTCAAAGCCGTTATGACCTTACGAAAAGGAAAAGAAGTCGACAACAAAGTGGAGATGCCAGTGACAAAATCAACTCAGATTGTACCTGTAAATGCTGAGGACTCACCACCGGAGGAGAAAGAAGAAACCAACCCACGAGAGTATGTTCCTAAGGCTCCATTTCCTCAAAGGTTAGCTAAAGGAAAGAAGGAAAATCCGGGTGAGATTCTTGAAGTCTTCAAACAGGTAAGTGTTAACATCCCTTTACTTGATGCAATAAAACAAGTTCCATCTTATGCCAAGTTTCTTAAAGACCTTTGCACTAAAAAGAGAAACATTCATGTTCGTAAAAGGCATTTTTAATGAAAATGTTAGTTCTATACTCCAACACAAAATTCCTCTAAAATGTAAAGACCGGGCTCCCCACTATTTCATGTAGTATAGGGAACCACACAATTGAGAATGCTTTGTTGGATTTAGGAGCTAGTGTTAATCTTCTGCCTTACTCAGTTTTTGTGAAACTTGGATTGGGAGAATTACACCCAACTCCAGTGGTGTTACAGCTTGCAGATCGGTCCACGAAAATACCTCGTGGTATTGTGGAGGACGTGCTTATACAGGTAGACAAGTTTTATTTTCCTGTTGATTTCATTGTAATTGACACTCAACCAATACAGGATTCAAGGAAGCATATCCCCATTATCCTAGGCCGACCATTCTTGGCAACTGCCGATGCTCACATTCAATGCAGGACTGGAAACATGCAGTTGTCTTTTGGCAATATGACCATGGAGCTCAACATCTTCAACATTTCTAAACAACCTCACAATGCAGATGATGGAATTGTTGATGTGGATTTAATTGAAGCATTAGTTGATGATACTTTTATTTCAAACCTTAGTGATGACCCTTTACAAACATGTTTAACTCACTTTGGTTTGGATTTTGATGTTGACAGATCAGTTGATGAGGTCAACGCTCTACTTGATTCAGCACCATCCATGGACACTAATAAATGGAAGTCAAGAGTTGAACAACTAGCACCATCAGAGAAGAAAATCATCCCATCATCAGAGTCACCACCGAAACTCGAGCTCAAACCATTACCCAACACTTTGGAATATGCGTTCTTGGGAGAAGAAAGCACTCTATGCAGTAATCATCTCATCATCCCTAAATGACGAGCAAAAAGGTAAGTTGTTGGATGTTTTAAAAGAGCACAAAGAAGCATTAGGATGGACCATGCTTGACATAAAAGGTATAAACCCGGCAGACTGCATGCATTACATTCACCTTGATGAAAATGCTAAATTTACTAGGGAAATGCAACGTCGGTTAAATCCTAATATGAAAGAAGTTGTTAGAACGAAGTGCTTAAGCTATTAGATGCGGTATCATTTACCCCATTTCGATAGTTCATGGGTCGATCTGTGCAAGTGGTCCCCAAAAAGTCGAGTCACGGTAGTTCCCAATGCCGATAATGAATTGATACCCACTAGAGTGACTACTGAGGATGGCGTGTATGCATTGATTATAGAAAGTTAAATTGCCACACGTAAAGACCATTTTCCTTTACCATTTATTGATCAAATGCTTGATAGATTAGCGGAGCCACGAATTTTATTGCTTTTAGATGGCTATTCGGGGATACAATCGATTCCCATAGCACCAAAAGATCAAGAGAAAACCACTTTCACTTGCCCTTTTGGCACTTTTGCATATAGGAGAATGCCATTTGGATTATGTAATGCACTGCTACATTTCAACGTTGTATGTTAAGCATTTTTTCCGATATGGTTGAATGGTTTCTTGAGGTCTTTATGGATGACTTTTCTGTTTTGGAGATTCATTTGATCAATGTTTACATCATCTAACACAAGTTTTGCGAGAGATGTATAGAGAAGAATTTGGTCTTAAATTGGGAGAAATGCCATTTTATGGTAAAATAAGGTATAGTTCTCGGTCACATCATTTCATGCAAAGGTATTGAGGTTGACAAAGCCAAGGTGGATCTCATTTCTAATCTTCCTCCACCTAAAATCATGGAGAAGTACAATCTTTCCTTAGGCATGCTGGTTTTTATAGACGTTTCATTAAAGATTTTAGCAAAATTTCTAAACCCTTCTGCAATCTACTTGCTAAATATGTACCTTTTGTCTTTAATGAATCATGTCTTGTAGCGTTTGAAAAACTGAAGCATTTGTTGACAACATCACCTATCATTCAACCCCCAAACTGGAGTTTACCATTTGAGCTCATGTGTGTTGCATCTGATTTCGCAGTAGGAGCAGTATTAGGATAAAGAGTAGATCGAATTACCCATGTCATTTACAATGTTAGTATGACATTGAATGATGCACAGTTGAACTATTCAACCACTAAAAAAGAAATGCTAGCGGTAGTGTATGCATTAAAGAAATTTCGATCTTATCTCATTGGCTGTAAAATAATTGTATTCTGAGATCATGTGCTTCGAAATATCTTCTCACAAAGAAAGATGCAAAAGCTAGACTAATTCGTTGGGTGTTGTTGCAGGGAGTTTGACTTGGAATTCAAAAGATAAGAAAGGTTTCAAAATGTTGTGGTGACCATCTCTCTCGTCTCCACTTTGACATCAACACGTAACCCTTAACATTGAATGAGTCATTTTCGGATGAACAATTAATGAGTGTGGAAGTATTACCTTGGTATGCTGATATAGTTAATTATCTTGTTACAGGTAAACTTCTAGAGCATTGGACCAAGCAGGACAAGGCTAAATTCTTTGCGGAAATAAAGAATTTTTTAAGGATGACCCTATCTGTTTAAGTATTGTGCAGATCAAATTATTGACGATGTGTCCCGAGAGAATGAAGTTCATAACATCCTTTCGTTCGCCATGAACAAGCTTGTGGAGGCCATTCGGTAGCTAAGAAAACAGGGACTAAAGTTCTACAATGTGGTTTCTATTGGCCAACTATATTTCGAGATGCTTACACCTTTTGTTCTTCATGTGATAGGTGTCAACGAATGGGGAGCATTACACGAAGGAACATGATGCCACTAAATCCAATTTTAGTGGTTGAGATTTTTGATGTATGGGGTATCGACTTCATGGGACCCTTTCCCCCATCTTTTGGCCATCACTACATATTGGTTGCTGTTGACTATGTTTCGAAATGGGTAGAGGCAATTCCATGCAGAACCAATGATCATAAAGTGGTGATAGGGTTTTTGAAGAGCAACATTGTTTCACGCTTTGGATTCCCTCGAGCAATAATCAGTGATGGTGGTACCCACTTTTGCAATAAATCATTCAAAGCACTTTTGACAAAGTACTCCATCACTCATAAAGTGGCGACTCCGTATCATCCGCAAACCAGTGGCCAAGTTGAGATCTCCAATCGAGAAATAAAGCACATCTTAGAAAAGACCGTGAGGCGAGGCAGAAAAAGATTGGTCATTAAGACTTGATGATGCATTATGGGCATATAGAACGGCGTTCAAAACCCCAATTGGGATGTCACCCTACAGGCTAGTGTATGGAAAAGCTTGCCACCTACCTGTGGAACTCGAGCATCGTGCGTACTGGGCCATCAAGAAATTCAATTTTGACATGACAACAAGTGGCTCGAGAAAGACGATTAGTGTGGCAGAACTTGAAGAAATTCGTAATGATGCATACGAAAATGCTAAGGTTTACAAGCAGCGAATGAAAGTCTTTCATGATAAGCAGATTATGAGAAAATCTTTCACTCCAGGTCAGAAAGTACTTTTATTCAATTCTCGCTTGCACCTATTCCCAGGTAAGCTACGCTCTCGATGGTCTGGCCCCTTCATTGTTCATATTGTTTTTCCACATGGGGCAATTGAAATTAAGGACCCAAAAAACGGTGTCACGTTTAAAGTTAATGGTCAAAGATTAAAGCCATATCTAGAGTACCAATCACATGGAGAGGACACCGAAATAAATTTAAGTGACCCGAGATTTGAATTAAGATTTTTCTTTTCGGTGATTTATTTATTTATTTATTTATTTATTTATTTATTTATTTATTTTCTTCTGCTAATTGAAATCATTTGTGCATAAGTGTGTTTGTTTAACCATTAAGTTTTCTTTTATCACTTTTAATCATGAGACAGTTCCTCTTGAACATCCTTAGAAGACTTCAACGTGTCCAATCTCATCTTAGAGGCCAGATACGATTTTGTAAAACACATCGTATTTGGAAGCTACAACCACCGGAGTTAATATCCCACGTTGAGGATTTAGAAAGCCAACTCAGAGACATTGAGAGAAGTGTCTACAACATCCAGTTGGAGCTTGAGGTAAATTCTATAAGAGGACGATTGTGATTTTCTTTGTGTGTTTTTATTTGTTTGTTATTTCGTTTGTGTGTTTTAGTTTTTGTGTTTTAGTTTGTCACCCCGGTCAAGTGGCGGATAACGGTACTCCGTGACAATCAAGTCGGTTACTTCAGTTTCCCATAATTACTGATCTTCTGAGGCGAAGGTATGGATAGAAACGAGATCTTAGCAAAGCTTCATAGTCGATTCCCTTCACTTCCTCGAGAATGCCCTCTCGCAATCTATAAAGCTCGATCCGACGCATGCGATTGCTCATGAGGAATAACATACCATTGATATTATTTGGTTAATGAGGCTAAAAATACGCTAGCGGGTGAGTTGCCTCACAAATTTATTGCATACATGCCTGGTTGTGGTAAAGGAAATTATGCAAGAAAGCGAAGAGCTCGAAAGATTTCGGTTGCTTGTCATAAGTGTGCGAGAATGATATGCAATAAAAAGCGATGTTCTTTAGGAATGGTGTCGATATGAGAAGATAAGATTCAATTCATTAGGGATGGCTTGAATAAGGAGTCATTGGATGATATCCTTTTGTCTCTTGAAAGCATCCCGTCCGGTGGATATGTGCAAGGAGCGATTCTCGATTATGGCCATCATTCGAAAAGAGCATGCGATCTGATCTCGGGAATCGACTATAAGCGACCTGTTTGCCGGTTTATAAGAAAAGCTGGATGGGAAGCCTATCCTCGACCCATAGAGGCGTTGAAGCCGTTTACGGGCGTAAAACCGAGAGGAAGATGTGAGCCTGGTCGCAACTACCTGTAAATATCCTTTTACTTTCTTGTTGTTTTATTTCTTGTTGTTTTACCATTTGCATTATTGTCTTTAATAATTTTATATTTGTCATTACTTGCTTTTCCTTTTCTTGTTTCCTTTTTGACTCTCAAGCCATGTGCATTACATGATTAATTGACATAGACATGACACCTCATTCATTTGTGACCCATTTCGCCAAGATCCTTAAATATGATTCTTTTCGTTTACACTCACAAATTATTTTTGAGAAGTATCATAATGGCGGCTACTCCCGATAAACAATTCAAGAACATTTGTGTGCTTTCGGATTTAACTATGGCAAATATAAAAAGAGTTCTTTGAGGCGACCATTGATCTTGGTCGATCATGTGAGAGAGAAAATTACACTTAGTATACGGTGGAGGTGACCGAGGGTTATCAAAATTGGTCTCGAAGCTGCTTTTGTCGAGAGGAAGTCAAGTGTTAGGCATCATACCACAAACCCTAAAACCTTTAGGGCTTTGCTTGTCTAACTCACCGATTGGAGAAGAGTTAGTTGTCTCGGTATGCAGAAAGAATAATGAAATGCTTAATCATCTTTGATGCTTTTATTTTCTTACCAGGGAGATCTTGCAACTCTAGAGGCACTTATCACTTTAGCATCTTGGGCCCATCTGCACATTCATGAAACCCATCGGTTTGTTAAATGTCAATAATTTTTATGATGGCTTTATCGCATTTCTTAACCATGCAATAAAAAACTACTTCATTCCCTCTACGGTGAAAAAGCTTTTTATTTGTGCTCACACCTGCTAATGAGCTACTTGATGCATTTACAAGCTTATCGGCCGAGCGAGATCCCAAGACCTTGGTGTTGGAGTGTACAAATAACGATGGTAACAATAGCAGCGATAAAAGTACAAATTAGATTTAAATCTCACTTTGTAAATATTTTATTCTGTGTTGCACCACCCAGGTGATGTCTTCTAAACTCTACTTCTTTCCTTTAAAACATTGAGGACAATGTTTCGTTCTGGTTGGGGGGAGGGGATAGTTGACAATTGTGGAATGTTGGTTAAGTTTTTACTAATTTTTTGTTGTAGAAACTAACTGTTGTTAACTGTTTGTGTTGAAGATGGCTGAATATGGAGTGTAGTTACTCTAGAAACGCATCTTCTCAGTTAAAAAAAAAAAAAAAAGAAAAAAAAAGAAAAAAAAAATTCTTATTTTTCGTGTGATCTTTCTAACTTTTTGACTTCTCCTTTATAAATATGCATTTTCAAATTTTGAGTCGAAGATGGCTGAATATAGAGTGTAGTGCTTCTAGAAACGCATCTTCTTAGTTAAAAAAAAATCATTTTTCTATCATTTTAAGTGTAACATTTTCAATTAGTTTTTCTGCATCATTTTCACATTTCTGCATGCATATTTTCCTTTCATGTTTAGAATAGGTTGGGGGGGTAGAATGTTGTTTAAAAAAAAAAATAATAAATAAAAAAATTGTGTGATTTTGTTTTTATTTTTGGATGACATGATGATTTTCGAATTTTAGTATTTGTATTATCTTTGGTTTTGAGTGATGTTACACTATGTTTGCTACTCTACATGTTGATGTCGGAGATAAATATGAGTTGCTTGAAAGAATTGACATGTCATAATGAATACCAAGTGAGCTTTTGAGCCTATTATTTTTCTTGGAGAGTAACCCTTTTTGCCCATTCTTCATACAGCTTAGTAATATTATTATTTTATACATGATCTTTAGATTTCCTTGGAGTCAACCCTTTAAAAAAAAAAAAAAAAGTTAAAAAAAAAAAAAAATGCGTTGCTACATCTAAAGGTCCATTTAACTAGTAGATATGGAGGAGTATCTAGAGCCCTAAAAGATGATGGAAAGGCCGTCTTTGACCCGTTTGAGCCTTTCTAGCCATCCCTTATGTCAAATATCCATAGTTAGCCCTTTTGAGCCTTTTATTAAAAAAAAAACTTTTCTTTGTCAACTTATCGTCTTCACCCACTCCAATTTGGAGTATTACCCGATATCTTACAAGTTCTATCACCTATTCATGTTTGAGAAAAATATAAATAATTGTTTTGTTTAGTAAAGTTGTGCAATACCGAAAAAAAAAAAGAAAAAAAAAGAGAAAAAAAAAGAAGAAAAAAAAAAAGAAAAAAAAATTCTCTAAAAAAAAAGAAAAAAAAGAGAGAGAGATATAATACAATAATAAATAAGTAAAATGCACTTTTTAGTTTCCAAAAGATATTATTTTTCTCAAACATATATTTTGTTTCCTCTATTTTCCTTTCTTTGTTAGCCATGTCCCTAGCCTACGTTACATCCTAATAAAAGTCCTTCTTGATTTTAGGGAACTATAGTCTGAAGTAGAAGCTAGTTATATGGGCTAAAAGATGTTGTAATGCATAATAAAAAAAAAAAAGTAAATAAATTGGGTTGACTAGCATTTTGTTTGACTTGAGATCGTGTTATTTCTAAGTTGTGGGCATATTCTTTTCATCTTGGTGAGAGTGTGTGATATTATTTCTTTACTATCTTCACTCTATTTATCATTCATTAGTGACAATTTTTATTGGGTTTAATTTCTTTGTGAGAGTGTCACTATTAGGTGAGATTTTGGGGTTTGACATGTCATTTTGAAAGTATTTGTATTTACTTGGTTGATTCATGTGGATGGTTGATGTGGGTGTGATGTTTCTTTAGACTGGAGATAATCTTTATACTTTTATTTGATTCTTTATCATTAGTCTGATTGAATAAACAAGTTTGTGTAAAAAAAAAAAAAAAAATTTGGGTTTGAATTTTTTTTTCGCTTTATTTGCTAGGGACTAGCAATAAGCAGTTGGGGGTGTGTTGAGTGTTAGAAAGTGTATATTTATAAAGGAGAAAATCGTCATTTTGTACTTCAAGTTTTACTAACATCTTTAATTTTCTTAATTTAAGTCTCTTGTTATTTAATTATGTGTGTTCTGTTTTAATTAAGTATTTTGTGTATTTTAGGGGTATTATGGTCATTTCACAATGAACGAGATTTCGGAT
Organism: Atalantia buxifolia; assembly: GCA_030444775.1. Classification (NCBI taxonomy): domain Eukaryota; kingdom Viridiplantae; phylum Streptophyta; class Magnoliopsida; order Sapindales; family Rutaceae; genus Atalantia; species Atalantia buxifolia. The sequence continues at coordinate 9,887,634 of CM059838.1, forward strand.
AGCAAAACGGACGTCACTTTTGAACTCAGGACAGTCGAAAACCTTAAGAGGAGCATAAAAGGAAAATGGCACTGTTCACACGTACGGCACTATTCACATGTACGGTACTGTTCATGGATACTGTTCACGACACTGTTCAGACCGCGTTACTGTTCAAACCGTGTGCAAACCGTGTTACTGTTCAAACCGCGTGGTCAAACCCGTGGTCAAACCGTGTTACTGTTCACTGATGACGTGGCGCAATCTTGTGCATCCAAACTATTTTTAATCCGATGGCCATGATTCACTCAATGTATCTATAAAAAGGGGGCCTCCCCCCCTAATTTGAGACCCCTGAATCCATTTTTGAGCTTAGTTTTCTGTAATTCCTTCTCCATCTTGTATTTTCTACGTATTTTAATAAAATTCCCATTTTACCCCTAGTTCAATAATGAGTAGCTAATTTTCTTTCAAGCTTGGGTTGAAGGTGAAGTCTCAACATGTGTCATGGGCTTTAATTGGTAAATTTATTTTCTCTTCCCCTCTAATTTCTGTGGAGGTTTTGACTTTTTTCGTCGACAAATAATAATAATCTTGTCAGTTACCGCCACAGTTTCTAAGCACCCTAGTATAAGGTTATTATTATTTGCACGATAAGCTCCTTGACACCATATTGATTAGAGCGTGGTTCATGAGGTGTGGATTCCCCCCTCATGATTTAATTGGTATTAATAAGGATTATTTAGCCCATGATGCATGTTGATACGGATCCAGATACCCAAGTGCTTTATCTCAATAGTTTCCAATTTAATTATTTCTGCCAATCCAATTTAAATTCCAGCATCATCTAAATCACTTCCACACAAATCCAACCACCCATTTACATAATCAATTCTACATATAATTAAAATCCACCTCCTCGTGGGATCGACACTCAACACCATTAATCTATTCTACAATAGATTCGTAAACATGAGTTCAACAAAATTTGCACAACAAGTGGGAATCCCACTCCTTACTCTAAAATGAGGTGGACTCCCACTCACTTCCTTAAATGAGCAAGTAAACGCTGGAGTAGGACAAATTCACACCGTTCACTTCCACTTCAGTAAGAAAACATAACTTTATTAGTAAAATAGTTACGTGAATGCCCTTGTTTTTATAAATACACTTTTCTTTTAGGTTAAAAAAAAAAAAAGAAAGGGTTTATATCTATTTTAGATAGGGGTAGTAAAACGAATAAACGAATCGAATTCAAATCAAATCGTAAAATAAATTGGATTAAAATTCTACTGACTTGCAGTCAATTCATTTAATAAACGAATCAAAATCTCAAGATTCGAATTCGATTCATTTATTAAACGAATATTTGTTCGATTCATTTAATTCTTTTAATAGAACTAATAAACTAAATGAATCGAATCGAATCGAATCTAGATTCGTTTACAATTCGTCTACAAATTACAATATTAACCTTCAAATTTTAAAAAAATTTCAAATAAATTTAAGGACAAAAAAGTAATTTAATTAAACGGATAATAAACGAATTTTTAAACAAATGGGTTATATTTGATTCATTTATGACCCATTTATTAATCCAATCCTAAATGAATAAACGAATCAATATCTTCAAACCCAACTCGATCCGTTTGATTAGCGAATCGAATTGAATTCACCCATTTATTAAACAAATCAATTTTTTCAAACCCAAATCCTTTTAATTTGTATCCAATCGAATTGAATAAACAAATCCATTTTAGAATACATAAGGAGATATTTGGATCCCATAAAAATCTATGTGACTATTTTATTTTATAAAATAAGAACTCTCTCTATTGTATGATACCATAAGTGTTCATATCTTTTTCCTAAAATGATTGAAATTAAGTCAATTAAGTCATTAAATCAAAAAAAAAAAAATAGCTGTTTAATCACTTAACTGATTAAAATTAGGTCATTAAGTTAGAAAAACAAGCACTTGCTGTATTTTAACAAAAATAGATACAAAATAGGGGCATGTTAGAGAATTTTTAAAAATATGTGTACTAATTGAATTAAATCCTAAGAACTAAAAGAATAGTGGAGTTGTTTAAACCCATTAAAATACTCATTAGAGTCACATTTTAATAAAATTTAATATTACTAAATTGCATATAGTATAAATTACTATAATGGGCAAAATAATTTATTAAAGCTAAATTTTACTTTGTCCTTATTGTTGAACCCATTTTTAAGTCTATTAATAGTGAAACATATTTACAATATTCATCTGAATCTATATCTCCAAAAAATTACAAAAATGGTTCAGAAATTCAATTCAACTTAAAATTGACAACATATAGGCCTTGAAGAATACAAGTTAAATTCTAATTAGAAGCTTCAATTAGATTAATTGTTCACTGTTGAGTGTTAGAAAGTGTATATTTATAAAGGAGAAATTCATCATTTTACACTTTAAATCTCACTAACATCTCTAATTTTATTTATTTAAGTCCTTTGTTATTTAATTATATATGTTTTATTTTTATTAAGTATTTTGTGTATTTTAGGGTATCATGGTCATTTCACAATGAACGAGATTTCGGATAGCAAAACGGATGTCACTTTTGAACTCGGGACAATAAAACCTTAAGAGGAGCATAAAAGGAAAAATGGCAGATTGTTCACACGCATGCGACACTATTCACGTACGGTCATTGTTCATGATATCATTCATAATCGCTCGCAGCGTTCTTGTTCAAACCGTGTGCAAACCGTGTTCTTGTTCAAACCGCGTGGTCAAACCCGTGGTCAAACCGTGTTCTGTTCACTGATGACGTGGCGCAATCCTGTGCATCCAAACTATTTTTAATCCGATGGCCATGATTCACTCAATGTATCTATAAAAAGGGGGTCTCCCCCCCCTAATTTGACACCCCTGAATCCATTTTTGAGCTTAGTTTTCTGTAATTCCTTCTCCATCTTGTATTTTCTACGTATTTTAATAAAATTCCCATTTTACCCCTAGTTCAATAATGAGTAGCTAATTTTCTTTCAAGCTTGGGTTGAAGGTGAAGTCTCAACATGTGTCATGGGCTTTAATTGGTAAATTTATTTTCTCTTCCCCTCTAATTTCTGTGGAGGTTTTGACTTTTCGTCGACAAATAATAATAATCTTGTCTAGTTACCGCCCTGGTTTTACCGGCACCCTAGTATAAGGTTATTATTATTTGCGATGCCCTTGACACCATATTGATTAGGCGTGGTTCATGAGGTGTGGATTCCCCCTCATGATTTAATTGGTATTAATAAGATTATTTAGCCCATGATGCATGTTGATACGGATCGGATACCCAAGTGCTTTATCTCAATAGTTTCCAATTTAATTATTTCTGCCAATTCAATTTAAATTCCAGCATCATCTAAATCACTTCCACACAAATCCAACCACCCACTTACAAAGTTAATTCTACACATAATTAAAATCCACCTCCTCGTGGGATCGACACTCGACACCATTGATCTATTCTACAATAGATTCGTGTAAAGCCATGAGTTCAACAAAATTTGCACAACAAGTTTTTGGCAGTTTTATGGGAGGTAAGTATTTTGATTTATAGAATTAATTTTTTGTAAATAATTTTATTATTACTATTAGTATTATTATTATTATTTTAGTTGTTTCCTTGTAATTTTTTTTAATTAATTAAAAAAAAAGTGAATTTACATATTTTAGGTAAGAATTTCTTTTTCTTCTTCTTTAAATTTCTGCAATTTAATTTTCAAGTTATTTTTCTTTGTAATTTTTCATTTATCTCATTAATTTATTTTTATTTTATTTCACGTATTTGTTTTAGTTTGTTTTTTTTTTTTTTAGAAAGGTTTAGAATAAATTGTGATAAGGTTAGTATCATAATTTCTCCTTCTTCTTTATTTTTATTTGTTTTGTTCTCAATTTATTTACTTTATTTGCATGCATGGTCGTAGGTCATTATCACCTAATCTTGAACCTATAGACCTTGAATTAGAAAGAACACTTCGCACACACAAACACATCGCACTTAAAGAAAAAATTGAAATGGATTTGCAACAACAAGAACCACAGGAGAGGCCATTCAAGGACTACTTCAGTCCCTTAGCTAATTTGAGCACATCATGCATACGATACCCAAATGTAGCCGCTAGGAGTTTTGAGCTAAAACCTAGTGTGCTAAATTGTCTCCCAACATTCTATGGCTTAGAAAATGAGGACCCATATAATCATCTGAACGATTTTCATACAATTTGTCAAACTTTTAAATATGAGAACTTTTCAGAAGATGATGTTAAACTTAGACTATTCCCATTTTCTTTAAAGGATAGAGCTCGTTCATGGTTCAATACACTGCCTGCTAATAGCATTACAACATGGGAACAAATGGTAACAAAATTTTTGAATAAATATTTCCCAGTTCATAAAACCAATGCTATTCGCAGGGAAATCTCAGAATTCACCCAGAGAGAAGACGAGCAGTTTTTCGAAGCGTGGGAGCGATTCAATGGGCTACTTTTGAAGTGTCCACATCATGGGTACGAGAAATGGCACCAATGCCAATACTTCTTGGAAGGATTATTGCCAAATGTGCAAGAATGGCTAATGGCGACAAGTGGAGGAGAGCTAATGTCAAAAAGTGCATCAGAGATTTGGGATTTCTTCCAGCGACAAGCAGATAATTCCCAACAGCGGAGTCGATCTCTCAGGAATACTAGAAGAATTAAAGGAGTGAATGAGGTTCACATTGGCGAGTCAGGTTCGGGAATCAAAGAAGTCAAAGAGATGGTTGAAGGTCTTTCTCGACAAATAGCATCTTTGACGACTGCCAAATCAACAGAGCCACATGACCATGAGTCGTATTCAGATCAAGCCAATGCCATCGGTGTAATGAGAAAACCATCAAATTACAACCCATACTCCAACACATATAATCCTGGATGGAGAGACCACCCCAATTTTTCATGGTCTCAAGGATTCCAACAGAATGGACCAGCAGCTCCAGCTCCACCAATGCAACCAATTCCTCAAGTTCCTCAAGCCTCTCAGCCACCATTTAGATCATACAATCAGAACCAGAATTACTCTCAACCCAGACCATGGGAAGATTCATTCCAGAATTTCAAGAATGTTACTCAATCTACAATCGAGCAACAGAACCGCACCATTGATGGACTACGGAATGAGATGAGAGCAGGCTTCAACTCACAAGCCCAATCAGTTTCAAGCCTCGAAAAGATGGTGGGACAACTTGCTTGATTGACAAACTTTGGCAATGACTGTTGAAAAAGGTAAATTTCCAAGTCAACCAGTGCCTAATCCTAAAGGAGTGCATGAAGCAACTACCAGTTCACCACAACAGCATGGAGAGATCAAAGCTGTCATGACCTTGCGAAAAGGAAAGAAGTCGACAACAAAGTGGAGATGCGGCGACCAAAAGAAAATCAATTCAGATTGTACCTGTGAATGTTGAAGACTCACCACCGGAGGAGAAAGAAGAAACCAACCCACGAGAATACGTTCCTAAAGCTCCATTTCCTCAGAGGTTAGCTAAAGGAAAGAAGGAAAAATCCACAGGTGAGATTCTTGAAGTCTTCAAACAGGTAAGTGTTAACATCCCTTTACTTGATGCAATAAAACAAGTTTCATCTTATGCCAAGTTTCTTAAAGACCTTTGCACTAAAAAAAGAAACATTCATGTTCAGAAAAAGGCATTTTTAACTGAAAATGTTAGTTCTATACTCCAACATAAAATTCCTCTAAAATGTAAAGATCCAGGCTCCCCCACTATCTCATGTAGTATAGGGAACCACACAATTGAGAATGCTTTGTTGGATTTAGGAGCTAGTGTTAATCTTTTGCCTTACTCAGTATTTGTGAAACTTGGATTGGGAGAATTACACCCAACTCGGTGGTGTTCTGACTTGCAGATCGGTCCACGAAAATCCCTCGTGGTATTGTGGAGGGACGTCTTTATACAGGTAGACAAGTTTTATTTTCCTGTTGATTTCATTGTAATTGACACTCAACCAACACAGGATTCAAGGAAGCACATCCCCATTATCCTAGGCCGACCATTCTTGGCAACTGCGGATGCTCACATTCAATGCAGGACTGGAAATATGCAGTTGTCCTTTGGCAATATGACCATGGAGCTCAACATCTTCAACATTGCCAAACAACCTCACAATGCAGATGATGGAATTGTTGATGTGGATTTAATTGAAGCATTAGTTGATGATACTTTTCTTTCAAACCTTAGTGATGACCCTTTACAAACATGTTTAACTCACTTTGGTTTGGATTTTGATGTTGACAGATCAGTCGATGAGGTCAACGCTCTACTTGACTCAAAGACCATCCATGGACACTAATAAATGGAAGTCAAGAGTTGAACAACTAGCACCATCAGAGAAGAAAATCATCCCATCATCAGAATCACCACCGAAACTCGAGCTCAAACCATTACCCAACACTTTGGAATATGCGTTCTTGGGAGAAGAAAGCACTCTACCAGTAATCATCTCATCATCCCTAAATGACGAACAAAAAGGTAAGTTGTTGGATGTTTTAAAAGAGCACAAAGGAGCATTAGGATGGACCATGCATGAGACATAAAGGTATAAACCCAGATTGCATGCATTACATTCACCTTGATGAAAATGCTAAATCTACTAGGAAATGCAACGTCGGTTAAATCTAATATGAAAGAAGTTGTTAGAACGGAAGTCCTTAAACTATTAGACGCAGGTATCATTTACCCATTTCGATAGTTCATGGGTCGATCTGTGCAAGTGGTCCCCAAAAAGTCAGGAGTCACGTGAGTTACCAATGCGATAATGAATTGATACCAACTAGAGTGACTACGAGGATGGCGTGTATGCATTGATTATAGAAAGTTAAATTCTGTCACACGTAAAGACCATTTTCCTTTACCATTTATTGATCAAATGCTTGATAGATTAGCGAGCCACGAATTTTATTGCTTTCTAGATGGCTATTCAGGATACAATCAGATTCTCATAGCACCAAAAGATCAAGAGAAAACCACTTTCACTTGCCCTTTTGGCACTTTTACATATAGGAGAATGCCATTTGGATTATGTAATGCACCGCTACATTTCAACGTTGTATGTTAAGCATTTTTTCGATATGGTTGAACGGTTTCTTGAGGTCTTTATGGATGTCTTTTCTATTTTTGGAGATTCATTTGATCAATGTTTACATCATCTAACACAAGTTTTGCGAGAGATGTATAGAGAAGAATTTGGTCTTAAATTGGGAGAAGTGCCATTTTATGGTAAATCAAGGTATTGTTCTTGGTCACATAATTTCGAGCAAAGGTATTGAGGTTGACAAAGCCAAGGTGGATCTCATTTCTAATCTTCCTCCACCTAAAAACTTGATCAGAGAAGTAAGATCTTTCCTTGGGCATTGGTTTTTATAGGCGTTTCATTAAAGATTTTAGCAAAGTTTCTGACCCTTATGCAATCTACTTGCTAAGGATGTACATTTTATCTTTGATGATTCATGTCTTGTAGCATTTGAAAAGCTAAAGCATTTGTTGACGTCATCACCCATCATTCAGCCACCAAATGGAGCTTACCATTCGAACTCATGTGTGATGCATCGATTATGCGGTAGGAGCAAGTATTAGGACAAAGAGTAGATCGAATTCCTCATGTTATTTACTATGCTAGTATGACATTAAACGATGCAGTTGAACTATTCAACTACTTTGAAAAAGAAATGCTAGCGGTAGTGTTTGCATTAGAAAAATTTGGTCTTATCTCATTGGTTGTAAAATTATTGTGTTCGAGATCATGCCTCTCGAAATATCTTCTCACAAAGAAAGATTCAAAAGCTAGACTAATTCGTTGGGTGTTACTTTTGCGGGGAGTTTGACTTGGAATTCAAAGATAAGAAAGGGTCGAAAATGTTGTGGTGACCATCTCTCTCGTCTCCACTTTGACATCAACACGTAACCCTTAACATTGAATGAGTCATTTCCGGATGAACAATTAATGAGTGTGGAAGTATTACCTTGGTATCTTTGATATAGTTAATTATCTTGTTACGGGTAAACTTCCGAGCATTGGACCAAGCAAGACAGGGCCAAATTCTTTGCGGAAATAAAGAATTTTTTTAGGATGACCCCTATCTGTTCAAGTATTGTGCGAGATCAAATTATTAGACGATACGTCCCGGAAAATGAATTTCAGAACATCCTTTCGTTCTGCCATGAACAAGCTTGCGGAGGCCATTTCAGCGCTAAGAAAACAGAACTAAAGTTCTACAATGTGGTTTTATTGGCCAACTATATTTCGAGATGCTTACACCTTTTGTTCTTCATGTGATAGGTGTCAACTAATGGGGAGCATTACACGAAGGAACATGATGCCACTAAATCCAATTTTAGTGGTTGAGATTTTGATGTATGGGGTATCGACTTCATGGGACCCTTTCCCCATCTTTTGGCCATCAATACATATTGGTTCTTTGTTGACTATGTTTCGAAATGGGTAGAGGCAATTCCATGCGGAACCAATGATCATAAAGTGGTGATAGGATTTTTAAAGAGCAACATTGTTTCACGCTTTGGATTCCTCGAACAATAATTAGTGATGGTGGTACCCACTTTTGCAACAAATCATTCAAAGCACTTTTGACAAAGTACTCTATCACTCATAAAGTGGCGACCCGTATCATCCGCAAACCAGTGGCCAAGTTGAAATCTCCAATCGAGAAATAAAGCACATCTTAGAAAAGACCGTGAGGCGGAGACGAGAAAAGATTGGTCATTAAGACTTGATGACGCATTATGGGCATATAGAACGGCTTTCAAAACCCCCGATTGGGATGTCACCCTACTGAGCTAGTGTATGGAAAAGCTTGCCACCTACGTGGAACTCGAGCATCGTGCGTCTTGGGCCATCAAGAAATTCAATTTTGACATGCGGCAAAAGTGGCTCGAGAAAAGACGATTACGGTGGTGAGAACTTGAAGAAATTCGTAATGATGCATACGAAAATGCCAAGGTTTACAAGCGGCGAATGAAAGTCTTTCATGATAAGCGAGATTATGAGAAAATCTTTCACTCCAGGTCAGAAAGTACTTTTATTCAATTCTCGTTTGCACTTATTCCCAGGTAAGTTGCGTTCTCGATGGTCTGGCCCCTTCATTGTTCATACTGTTTTTCCACATGGGGCAATTGAAATTAAAGACCCAAAAAAACGGTGTCACGTTTAAAGTTAATGGTCAAAGATTAAAGCCATATCTAGAGTACCAACCACATGGAGAGGACACCGAAGTAAATTTAAGTGACCCACCAGATTTGAATTAAGATTTTTGTGTCTTTTCGGTTATTTGATTTTTTTCTTTATTTTTATTATTCTTTTGCTAATTGAAATTATTTATGCATAAGTGTGTTTGTTTAACCATTAAGTCTTCTTTTATCACTTTTAATCATGAGACAGTTCCTCTTGAACATCCTTAGACGACTTCAACGTGTCCAATCTCATCTCAGAGGCCAGATACGATTTTGTAAAACACATCGTATTTGGAAGCTACAACCACCGGAGTTAATATCCCACGTTGAGGATTTAGAAAGCCAACTCAGAGACATTGAGAGCAGTGTCTACAACATCCAGTTGGAGCTTGAGGTAAATTCCATAAGAGGACGATTGTGATTTTCTTTGTGTGTTTTTATTTGTTTGTTATTCTGTTTGTGTGTTTTAGTTTGTGTGTTTTAGTTTGTCACCCCGGTCAAGTGGCGGATAACGGTACTCCGTGACAATCAAGTCGGTTACTTGGTTTCCCATAATTACCGATCTTCGAGGCGAAGGTATGGATAGAAACGAGATCTTAGCAAAGCTTCATAGTCGATTCCCTTCACTTCCTCAGAATGCCCTCCTCACAATCTATAAAGCTCGATCCGAACGCATGCGATTGCTCATGAGGAATAACATACCTGCTGATATTGGCTAATCGAGGCTAAAGTACGCTTAGCGGTGAGTTGCCTCTAAATTTATTGCATACATGCCTGGTTGTGGTAAAGGAAATTACGCAAGAAAGCGAAGAGCTCGAAAGATTTCGGTTGCTTGTCATAAGTGTGCCAGAATGATATGCAATAAAAAACGATGTTCTTTAGGAATGGTGTCTGATAACAGAGAAGATAAGATTCAATTCATAAGGGATGGCTTGAATAAGGAGTCATTGGATGATATCCTTTTGTCTCTTCAAACGCATCCGGTGGATATGTGCAAGGAGCGATTCTCCGTTATGGCCATCATTCCGAAAGAGCATGCACGATCTGATCTCGGGAATCGACTATAAACGACCTGTTTGCCGGTTTATAAGAAAGCTGGATGGGAAGCCTATCCTCGACCCATGTAGAGGGCGTTGAAGCCGTTTACGGACGTAAAACCGAGAGGAAGATGTGAGCCACGATCGCAACTACCTGTAAATATCCTTTTACTTTCTTTGTTGTTTTATTTTTGTTGTTTTACCATTTGCATTATTGTCTTTAATAATTTTATATTTGTCATTATTTGCTTTTCCTTTTTACTGTTTCCTTTTTTACTCTCAAGCCATGTGCATTACACGATTAATTGACATAGACATGACACCTCATTCACAGCTGTGACCCATTGCCGCCAAGATCCTTAAATATGATTCTTTTCGTTTACACTCACAAATTATTTTTGAGAAGTATCATAATGGCAGCTACTCCCAATAAACAATTCAAGAACATTTGTGTGCTTTCCGGATTTAACTATGGCAAATATAAAGAGTTCTTTGAGGCAGCCATTGATCTTGGTCGATGCATAGCAGAGAGAAAATTACACTTAGTATACGGCGGAGGTGACCGAGGGTTATCAAAATTGGTCTCAGAAACTGCTTTTGTCAGAGGAAGTCAAGTGTTAGGCATCATACCACAAACCCTAAAACCTTTAGGCTGCTTGTCTAACTCACCGACTGGAGAAGAATTAGTTGTCTCAGGTATGCAAGAAAGAATAACCGAAATGCTTAATCATGCTGATGCTTTTATTTTCTTACCAGGAGATCTTGCAACTCTAGAGGCACTCATCACTTTAGCATCTTGGGCCCATCTGCACATTCATCAGAAACCCATCGGTTTGTTAAATGTCAATAATTTTTATGATGGCTTTATCGCATTTCTTAACCATGCAATAAAAAACTCCTTCATTCCTCTACGGTGAAAAAGCTTTTTATTTGTGCTCACACTGCTAATGAGCTACTTGATCTGTTACAAGCTTATCGACCAGAGCCAGATCCCAAGACCTTGGTGTTGGAGTGTACAAATAACGATGGTAACAATAGCAGTGAGTAAGAAGTACAAATTAGATTTAAATCTCGCTTTGTAAATATTTTATTTTGTGTTGCACCACCCAGGTGATGTCTTCTAAACTCTACTTCTTTCCTTTAAAACATTGAGGACAATGTTTAGTTCTGGTTGGGGGGAGGGGATAGTTGACAATTGTGGAATGTTGGTTAAGTTTTTACTAATTTTTTGTTGTAGAAACTAAGCTTGTTGCTTGCTATTGTTTGTGTTGAAGATGGCTGAATATGGAGTGTAGTTACTCTAGAAACGCATCTTCTTAGTAAAAAAAAAAAAAAGGAAAAAAAAAAAATTTCTTATTTTTCGTGTGATCTTTCTAACTTTTTGACTTCTCCTTTATAAATATGCATTTTCAAATTTAGAGTCGAAGATGGCTGAATATAGAGTGTAGTGCCTCTAGAAACGCATCTTCTTAGTTAAAAAAAAAAATCATTTTTCTATCATTTTATTTGTAACATTTTCAATTAGTTTTTCTGCATCATTTTCACATTTCTGCATGCATACTTCCCTTTCATGTTTAGAATAGGTTGGGGGGAGAAAGGTTTTTAAAAAAAAAAAAAAAATAGTGTGATTTTGTTTTTGGATGACATGATGATTTTCGAATTTTAGTATTTGTATTATCTTTGGTCTTGAGTGATGTTACACTATGTTTGCTACTCTACATGTTGATGTCGGAGATAAATATGAGTTGCTTGAAAGAATTGACATGTCATAATAAATACCAAGTGAGCTTTTGAGCCTATTATTTTTCTTGGAGAGTAACCCTTTTTGCCCATTTTTCATACAGCTTAGCAGTATTATTATTTTATACATGATCTTTAGATTTCCTTGGAGTCAACCCTTTAAAAAAAAAAAGTTAAAAAAAAAAAATGCGTTGCTACATCTAAAGGTCCATTTCACTAGTAGATATGGAGGAGTATCTAGAGCCCTAAAAGATGATGGAAAGGCCGTCTTTGACCCGTTTGAGCCTTTCTAGCTATCCCTTATGTGAAATATCCATAGTTAGCCCTTTTGAGCCTTTTTAAAAAAAAAAAAAAAAAAAAAAAAAAAACTTTTCTTTGTCAACTTATCGTCTTCACCCACTCCAATTTGGAGTATTACCCGATATCTTACAAGTTCCATCACCCATTCATGTTTGAGAAAAATATAAATAATTGTTTTGTTTAGTAAAGTTGTGCAATACCAAAAAAAAAAAAAAAAAAAAAAAAAAAAAAAAAAAAAAAAAAAAAAAAAAAAAAATTCTCTAAAAAAAAAAAGAAAAAAAAAGAGAGAGATATAATACAATAATAAATAAGTGAAATGCATTTTTTTTTAGTTTCCAAAAGATATTATTTTTCTCAAACATATATTTTGTTTTCTCTATTTTCCTTTCTTTGTTAGCCATGTCCCTAGCCTACGTTATATCCTAATAAAAGTCCTTCTTGATTTTAGGGAACTATAGTCTGAAGTAGAAGCTAGTTATATGGGCTATAAAGATGTAGTAATGCATAAAAAAAAAAAAATAAAAAATAAAAAAATAAAAATAAAATACATTGGGTTGACTAATATTCTGTTTGACTTAAGATCGTGTTATTTCTAAGCTATGGGCATATTTCCTTCATCTTGGTGAGAGTGTGTGATATTATTTCTTTACTATCTTCACTCCATTTATCATTCATTGAAGTGACAAATTTTATTGGGTTTAATTTCCTTGTGAGAGTGTCACTATTACCGGTGAGAATTTTGGGGTTGGACATGTCATTTTTGAAAGTAGCTGTATTTACTTGGTTGATTCATGTGGATGGTTGATGTGGGTGTGATGTTTCTTTTAGATTTGGAGATAATGCTTATACTTTTATTTGATTGCTATCATTAGTCTGATTGAAAAAACAAGTTTTTTTAAAAAAAAAAAAAAAAAAAAAATTTTGGGTTTGAATTTTATTTTCGCTTTATTTGCTAGGGACTAGCAATAAGCTGGTTGGGGGGTGTGTTGAGTGTTAGAAAGTGTATATTTATAAAGGAGAAATTCATCATTTTACACTTTAAATCTCACTAACATCTCTAATTTTATTTATTTAAGTCCTTTGTTATTTAATTATATATGTTTTATTTTTATTAAGTATTTTGTGTATTTTAGGGGTATCATGGTCATTTCATAATGAACGAGATTTCGGATAGCAAAACGGATGTCACTTTTGAACTCGTGACATCGAAAACCTTAAGAGGAGCATAAAAGGAAAAATGGACTGTTCACACGCACGGCACTATTCACATGTCTGCATCGTTCATAGATATCGCATTCACGACAATCGTTCGCACCGCGTTCTGTTCAAACGTGTGCAAACCGTGTTACTGTTCAAACCGCGTGGTCAAACCCGTGGTCAAACCGTGTTATTCGTTCATCGATGACGGGCGCAATCTGTGCATCCAAACTATTTTTAATCCGATGGCCATGATTCACTCAATGTATCTATAAAAAGGGCCTCCCCTAATTTGACACCCCTGAATCCATTTTTGAGCTTAGTTTTCTGTAATTCCTTCTCCATCTTGTATTTTCTACGTATTTTAATAAAATTCCCATTTTACCCCTAGTTCAATAATGAGTAGCTAATTTTCTTTCAAGCTTGGGTTGAAGGTGAAGTCTCAACATGTGTCATGGGCTTTAATTGGTAAATTTATTTTCTCTTCCCCTCTAATTCTGTGGAGGTTTTGACTTTTTGTCGACAAATAATAATAATCTTGTCTAGTTACCGCCGGGGTTTTCTAAGCACCCTAGTATAAGGTTATTATTATTTGGCACGATAAGCCCCTCTTGACACCATATTGATTAGGCGTGGTTCATGAGGTGTGGATTCCCTCATGATTTAATTGGTATTAATAAGGATTATTTAGCCCATGATGCATGTTGATACGGATCCAGATACCCAAGTGCTTTATCTCAATAGTTTCCAATTTAATTATTTCGCCAATTCAATTTAAATTCCAAAGCATCATCTAAATCACTTCCACACAAATCCAACCACCCACTTACAAAGTTAATTCTACACATAATTAAAATCCACCTCCTCGTGGGATCGACACTCGACACCATTGATCTATTCTACAATAGATTCGTGCGCTTGCGAGTTCAACAAAATTTGCACAACATTCACAAACCAACAAGCGCGTAGATCAGCTGGCATGGGGCTGTTCTAACTTAACCAAGGTCCTCGGTTCGAAGCTTGGGAATGCAACTGCGTTAAATATTTGTTGGGAGAGCTTTACTGCCCTAGCGGCTCGAATTTGAATTTGTCAAGGCCCAATGTAGTCTTTAGATACCAAATGGCCTCTTGTACCCAAAAAAAAAAAAGATTAATTGTCCACAAACTAAGCCTTCCGCACTATAAGAAAACTAGTAATAAATGACGAAAAAAAAATTGTCATAAATGAGAATGGATGACAGAATATCTATCTATCATTTATATATATGTTACTCTTTTATGAAAAAAAAATACATCATACAATTTATGATAGGTTTTACTGGGGATGACAATGAGATGAGGTGGGGATGAGGAGACCTACTTCATTCCCTAACCCATTAAAAGTTTTGTCTCTATTACCCACCTCATCCCCAATAAATTTAGTGGATTGGAGATAGGGAATCCTCACCCCATTCCCGATTTGTTTATTTTATATTATGTATGGATAAATAATTTCGGTAAATTAAAAACAGGAGACTTCAATAAAATTATTACTATATTGTAAAGTATTTAAATTATTTAAAAATCTCTAAAAGGTTGAAACAATATCTTAAAATGATATCAAAACTAAAAATGTTTGAAGAGAACAACACCTTAAGAGAGAAAAGAAAACATAACAATGTTTTACGGTTGAATAAGAATTATACTGTAAGGCTTTCTTTTAGTTATAACATATTTATGTTAAGTAAAAATAAAAAGAAAATTTAGAAAACCAACATTGTAATTGACAAAACAAAAATTATTGAACAAAAATTAAAACAAATATTTATATATAATAGAGATAGGGGTGGAGTGGGGAGTACAAAACTAAACCCTGCTCCATTAAGAATTTGGGGACTATTTTTTCCCCATTCCCTACCCCATTTTACAAAAATATTCAAAATTGGCCCCATCTGGGGTGAGGACCCATGGAGATCTAAACTCATAGAAGATTTTGTCATCCTTAGGTTTTGCAAGTCATATGTCTATCACGAAGGATTGAGTGAAAATTTAATTTTTTTAATTAATTTTGCAGAAATTTTTAAATGTTTTTGGCAGAAAATTTGATTTTTCTGATAAAGAATTTAGTTTTGGTGGAAAATTTAAATTGGATTATGACATATTTTATGACTTGTATTTTCAGTCATATATTTCATAGAAAAGTTTCTAAATTTTTGTAATTCTCCATGCTTCTTTTAAAATTTAAATTCTAAAATTAATATACAACAAACTAAAAATAAAATTCAATCAAATCCAAAAGTTTATAATGCTAACAAAATATTAAGTCCCATACAAAATCTCAATTGCATTAAACCAAATAGTATAGTTAAAATGTATACTGAAACTACATCAACAAAGTGACATTTTGTAATCACCGTTTAAATCCTGCTTGAAAGTTGAAACTCAATTTTTCCATTAACATCAAGAATACAAGCTGTCAGTCGTGCCACAAGTTCCGTAACTCCAAATGTTACTCCTGTTCAAATAAAAGAAGTAGTAAGCGAGGAAACTCAAATTAAAGAATCAATACCATTTAACTATCATTGAGGAATGATTCATTTAAAAGGCTTAAACTTCTAACAATGGCTCATACATATAAAGATGACATATGCAGAGTATACAAGCTAAAATTTATGGCACAAAAGTCCAATGTCAAGTATAAGGAATAAATGTATGCACCCATTCTAGTCAATAAGAAAATAAATATTCTGAATTATTTGATTGAACTATTCTTCACTTCATTTGAAAGTTAATTAAATTGCATATCTTTGAATATCATTTACCTTCCAAGGCTAGATTGACTGTGTGACAACAAGAGAATTGTATGATTCTTGCTCCACGTATGTACTTGAGTAAGGTGCAGCGGCCTCCACAACCAATGGGCCATTTCTGTGCCTATTCATAATTAATTATATCAAAGAAATTATGTTCAGACCTTTCCTAGTTATTTTAAACTTAAAAAAATTAAACTGAACTTCGAATTGAGAATATTTCAAGGTATACGAGCTAGACGAAAGAGATAAATTTACCTGGGGTTGGCACGACAGTTATTGCAATGTAAATGGTGCAGAGGCTAATGGAGACCGGAAGGGACCATTGTACCTCAAGGCATTGAAAAAATTTTGAAATTTTAAAAGGAAATATTAAAAATTAAATATAAACAGATTGATTTGGCCCCTACACAAAATAGAAAATAGTCTTTTAAAATTTTGATAAAATTTAGACTTAACTCTTTGATTTTTATTTTAATAATTATTTTTCTTTTTCTTTTTTCACTTGAATAGCAGGCTCAATTATCAATTAAAATCTCTACAGCTACAAGTCAAATTCCTAAATTTCTTTACACCACAACTATAAATGGGAAATCCCTTTGAAAATTAATCTCGTACTAACACTTGAAGTTTGAACTTGGTTCCCCTGAATATTTTACTCCGAAATCTGCCCCCAGTCCCTTAAATTGGACATATCAAAAGATTCTACATCCGGAATAAACAAGCTGGCTCTCTGCACCTAATAATCTACATGTGCTCTTTGTAGACCATAACATTAGTGACAATGAACACAAGTCTCAAGCAGCATAATTCTTTTTAACAGCAAGCAATAATACACGAGAGTGATTGTATCAAATCGACTCTTTATCACTAATTGCAGACTATGTTTAATACCAAATTCTCGTACTGAAACGCTTGGCCTTTCATTCTCTCTTATTGCCTATGTCAAAATTAATTGGTGAACCGTTAGAAGAGCTTTCACCCCTTTCAATTATTGTCACTGTACTGTTTCATTATAAAGTGACTTCAAGATCTTAATATCTTGTTCCAAGATCCTGAACAAGGCATTTTATTTTTTCATCAGCAATCAAACAGGTACAAAATTGACATCGGTATAGGCACAAAAAAAAAAAAGTCGAGATCGATTCTACTTAGTGAAGGACAACATTTGTCCAAGAAATAGATTACTGCACAAACAGTTTCTATTTTTGCACGATTTGAAATCCTTAAAACATCTCAATTGCGATGCCTCTAATCAGTCCACACTTAGAAATGTTCCAGGAGTTCATAGGATTTGAAATCACCAAATTTCATTTTGAAATGAAAGAGATAATGAAGAAACATGAATACTAGTTCATGATCATTCATTCCACCAAATAAAGCCATTATCTTTTCAATAATGACATCAAACATTATAATGAGTTAAACCCACCCACTAAGCCCTTCTTTATTTAATGTTATCTTATCACTCCAATAATTTATTTAATCAAATTAATTTTGAATAAATAAGTAGCCCAATTAATTAATTTTGTCTTTAATTAATTAAGCCCATTTTGATCAAATCAAATGGTTAATTGTGGGCTTCTTTTGTGACATATTCTTATGCTTTTTCCTAATCCATATTAGGTCCAATAAAAGCCTAAAATTCAAAACCCAAAATTGGTCTAGAAGTCCATAATCATTTATGAACCGAAACATGTCCAATATAGTCATTTTACGTGCTCGATCTTATAGTTAATGTTTGATTATGGATTTATGAGATTTATTTTGTTCCCTAAATTATTTATGGAACATCAAAATTTCTATCTTAAATCACATTATATATGTATATATATATATATATATATATATTCATTCTCAATGAATTATAATATAAATATTGATTTTCCTAAAATTAGGAAATTTAACTCCTCATTTTCTAGTAACTCCTTTTTCATTTCTATTAGGTGTGTGACCTTTTAGGTTATTTGTTATTAGGTAGTAGAACTATTTTAATAATAACTCTTTATTCATTAAATGATACTAAATTCTTTAGTCATCAATTAGAACTTTTCTAATGACCTTAAGATGCATTGCTAATGAGCTTTATCAATAATGATCTTAAAGTTTCTACAAGTCATGAGTGACACCTAACAAAAGATTTCACAACCACCCAAATTACAAGAATTGTTGGATCTATAAAATCTATTCCATTGTTTCTCTATGTCCTGGTCTCTTCATCATCCATTTCCAGAGAAAAGCATGGCTTATGGTTTAGTGTGTTAGGCATTTATGCTTTATCTCAAAATTAAATCTAAATGAACTATATAATTTAACTCCTTCAAATATATTCCACCTTGGCCAAGGATTTCTCATGCCAATTCATATTATCTTACAGGGACATCCTTTTTGTTTATTATAAAGTGATGAATTCCATATTGATCATACATTTGTCTCCATACATAGCCAATCATGACATCTATTGCTTATGCTTATGCTTTCACATATCGTAGAGATGTCTATGTACAAGACAACCGTGATGCCTCGGGTGTAAAGACCATTACTAAACATAGTGTCTATCATAATGTATAATAAGCCATTAACACTCAAAACCATATGACTTATTATTATTAGGTCAAGTTCAGTAAACTTGTTCTCGCAATAAATACCTATGTGTTTGATTTGACATCTCATGTCAATGATATGAAACTCACCATCCATTTTAGTATCACATATCATAAAGAGTCATAACACATACTAGTGTTTATAAGAATTTTTAACGTCCAATCATAAATCCACCATTAAGAACTATTTTAGAAGTATAGTATAAAGAATACACATTTTATATTCTCGACAAACTCGAGAATGTGTTTCTTTACTAGTTTACTTCATGTACTATATTCATTAAATTAATTTATAAATGTTGATAACTTTTCCATTTTATAAATATCAAAATGCTAATCAAATACAATAATTCCCTAAAAGCAAACATCATTCGATTGGCTTTTAAGGCACATCACTAACAGTTAGTACATTGATTCGGAGGGGAAAAAAACACAACCAATCACCCAATTCGTATCTTAATTCGCATGACTCCAAATCTGGTACAAATTAGCATACTATATAATTACAAACCAACTAGCCACCAAAAATGAAAGATGACTTTGTAAACACAATAGTCAACCAGGACTTAAAACTCCACAAAATAAGTCTAATCCAAAAATAGCCTCATCACCAAGTGACGACATAAATTAACATGTTAATCAACATAATTAACAATTCACATTAGATACGAGAGAAAGAATCAAAGTTGCTTACAAGCTAATAAAGGTACTATAATATCACGGACCGCCCAAACTTGCCACTAATGAAGGCTAAATTGGTGCACACAAGTACGCTCAATAAAAGTCCGCCCAATAGCAGAGTAAGCTTAGCAGTAGAGTGTGCTCAGCAATAGGCCGTCTTATACAACTAGCGACCAGTGATGCGCTCAATAGTGGATGTACTCAGTAATGATGGGCTACCACAACGCGAGTACGCTTAGAAGCTCGCCCGATTTTAGAATTCAGTATAATTTGTAATCACCTAGAAATTTCTACACTTTTGCATTCTATTCCTTACTAGATTTCTAGGCAACTTGCCTACTTGTTAGGAAAATTCATGAGCTAGGTATCCAACTCTACAAATAGGACCTAGCACCTACCATTTGGCTCAACACAACACACAACATCACACCAGGACACACACACAAAGACACTTGGCATCTCAAGTACCCTTGTAAAATGCTCTCTTGTATATTTTCTCATTTGAGTAATAAAACTATATTTGGTCATATTGCTCATTCTTCTCTCTAGCATTTTCGCAATCATCCTTGCTTGGCTAGCTTGAGAAGTTTTTTAAAACTTACTTAGCAACTTTTGTGCTAGAAGTTGTCTAAGTGTCACACGCGTTGCTACCCAAAATACTTATCTCGTGACAATCAATACTAAAACCTCTCATAGTCAATTCATCAAGCATTTCAACTGCATCAAAAGATTTTCCCTCTAAGCACGTAACCTAGAAATTCAAAGCTACAAGTAGATCAATAATATATGAAAAGATAAACCAAACTAAGAGCGAAAACCAACACCATGCATTTGTATCAATAGTCACCTTTTGCCTCAATGCCTATGCAAAAAGGCCTCAACCCATCCTTTTTTCTTTTATGTGTTATATATGACAAAGAAAACAAGACATGAAAATAAAATCTAGTGTTATTGTGTTAGTAAAAACAAGATATGAAAAGAAAATCTAGTGTTATTGTGTTAGTAAAGTAAAAAAATGAAGGAATAATAATATATACTTATAAAAATAAATTATGATCTAAATTATCCTTAATTCATTCAACCTGAAGCAAATTAAAAAGCAATCAAATTCAGGAAAATACATTAGTCCTAGTTTTATTAAGAAAATCGCACAATTTGAAGCCAAAGGCCACTAAAAATCACACACCTAGGGATTTAAAGATGAAAATGAATAAAGAAGTTTGAGATCGTGCAAAATTCAATTCAAAATCAAAGAGTATCAACTATAAATCACACCTAGGGTTTTAAAGATACGAGAAATTGAGAGGCAATAGATGGAAGTTCAATTTACCATTCACACAAATCTCATTCTTGAGCAATGACTTCGGACATGACAAATGAGGTTGTCTTTTAGAATTGGTCCTTTACTTCATCAAACATTGGTTTGAAAGAGTGAGGGTTAGTGATGATTGATTGTAGGTGATTGCTTTTATTATCTGGTGAGTGTTATGTGATGAGTTTGGGTACTTGAGAAAAATTTGAGTGTTGTGTGATAGGTTTGGGTACTTAAGAAATTTTTTGTTTTTGTTAGGTTTGGTTTAAACGCACCGTTTTGGTTTCTTTATATATATATATATATATATTATTTGACGATTTAAAACATGAAACTTTGATTATTTTTAATAAAATATGAATTCAAACACGGTCAATATTAAATTTAGATGAAAAAAATTTTATGAAGTAAATTTCTATCACTACTCTATCATAAAATCTTGATAGATAAAAAAAAATCTATCATAAGTACATCATTAGTCGTTTAATAGACTAAAATTCTATTACGACTACATCATACTTACATGATAAAATGATTTTTATCATAAAGTAGTTGTCATCTGTTGTCGATTTTTTTGTGGTGGCGCCAATTTTCTTTAGGGGTATTTTAACTTGGATTTTGATATCATTTGCAAATTGAAGAAAGAACAATCGGAGAAAGAAAGTACTACAAGAAAATGGTCTTGATGACACTTTGTTAACAAGTATCAGTAATTACATACATTTAAGTCATTTTCTGTATATAACAGACAAGTATCATAAATTATTGATTCTATGGTATCTATAGATTAAGCGTCAGAAATTATTGTCACCGGATTATTAGTATCAAATAAATAAAGTACCTCTAAACTGAATTTTTTTGTTTGTTTAAACAACAAACCACCGGGCCAAAGTAATAGTTTATTTTATGTTATAAATATTATATTAAATTGATATAAAGAAACAACAATATAAAAGCAAAACCCAAAAAAAACTAAAATCAACATAAACCGAAGAGTAATGATATAACCACAAACTCTTGTATAAATTTATTTTGTACAAACTTATGTGGTATGATAAAACTGGTTGAATTAAATATCTCTTATCCCACATGATTTATTTTTATTATTTTATATTTTCATTCAACTAATAAATTAATGTCACATCAGTTTGTACAAGATAAATTTGTACAAGAGTTTGTGGTTGTATCATCACTCATAAACCTAAACTTCTCTAACTTTGAATTAGGGCAGCCACCTTATCTCTCTAACCATCTCTCTAATCAGTGCTCAAATTATTAGTGCTCAAATTCTAAAACCCATACCATATAAAACCCTAACGAGCTGCATCATCTTGCGGAATATCCACCATGCCGCCACGCTAAAAGCTCACAAAACCCTCTTTAAATCTACACATTTTGCCCTGATGGCCACCATGCTCAAGTGTGCATCACTCGTCGTGCTTCAGCTTCTCCGGATTTCTCGTTAGCTAAACTTTCACCTTCTTTTATTAATTCAATCTTGTGCCATAAATTAACTCTCCAAATTCAAGGAATTATGATCAGACCAGTTTGCTTGTTCGAATCGGTGAGTTAGTGTCCTAGTTCGAGCTTCAAACTCCATCATGGTGGAGAAATCATGTGCGAGACTCAAGACACTACCGTCAAAGGTCATATCACTATTTTAGCCTCTGTTGAGATTTTAGCTTTATTTATCTAATTGGAAAATTAATGCTTTGAATTGTATTGTGTTTATTTTGTTATACTTGAGTTGTGGCTAAATTGATTTTTTAGTTAAACTTATAATCATGTTATGATATTATAGGGTTCAATTCTTGCATTTACTGTAACTATGAAAGTTTTGTGAGTTGTTTTGTTTTTGAAAGATTGAAGTTATTAATTTTTATTGACAAAACAATCAAGAAAAACTATAGCATGTAAATAGGATGGGTACTTAATTTCTATATATGACTAGATTGGTTATTAACATTTGAATGATTATTCTTTTTTATGAATGCAAATTTCAATATTTTTGCAGATATGCTTATAGTTGAGGATGATGATTTTTTAGATTAACTTATGTTGTTTTGGTGTTTGTTTGGCTGGAAAAAGAAAGAATTTTAAAGCGAAAATTATGAAACTTCTATGAGGATTAGAGGACTCTTGTTGTAATTTTAGTTGTTTGAAAACTTGACTAAATGATTTTCAATTGACTAGAAACTTTGAAAAACTAAAGTTGAATGTGTACGATTTAGTTTTGAAAATTTAGGAGTAAATTGGGTTTATCTTTGATTTTTAATAAATTTTCAAAATGGTTAGTTGCTGTCTAATTTTATCAAGAATTACTCATGTACCATGTTTGGTGTTGCAAATGAATAGTCTAATAACATCAAAATGAGTTGAAATTTGAATAAACTAAACTTGTATATGCATACTCCAAATCTGAAAACTTTCATGTTGATTGAACTTATAGCTTGGTTTTAATGATTTTTCAAACTTTACTGCCTCTACGGCAAGTTCTATTAACAGAATTGTTCGTTAACTTTTGATCTTACAAAACACCTGCCTAATGATATCAGAATGACCTTAACTTTTAGGGAAATTATCATTTGTATACTCTTAGTTTATTTCGTTATCAAAACTACTACAACACTTTGAGGGTGTATCAATCGCACCCTAAGTTGATAAAATGTATCACCAACCACCACACTGTTAGTTGCCGTTTAAATATGATGACGTCGGATGGGTAATCTGGTCTTTTCATATGATACAAGTGATAATTTAAGAGTATACAAGTGATAATAAGAAAATTTAAGGGTATACAAGTGATAATTTTTTTTAACTTTAATTTAAATTTTAAGGGTAAAATCGTCAATTCACTGTAATTCCGTTAACTTTCAACGTCAACTAACGGTTTGGTGGTCGACTGATACATTTAGTCAAATTTAGAGTGGATGATTGATACATCCTCAAAATATTGTAATATTTTTTATAACAGAATAAATATAAGGTATACGAAAGATAATTTTCCTAAATTTTAATATGTTGTTGATTCATGTGTAGTTAAATATCCAAATGACTTGAATTTTTTATATGTGGTGTATTTATGTGTCTAATTATATTTTGAAAGTTTTTATAAAATTCTGAATAATATTTAATGTTAAGAAAATCTAAAACTCACATTGTCAATGTTTCCTGTTAAATTTAACTAGTGATAGACTTTCTATACCATGATGAGTGGCTCAGTGTCGAGAAGAATAAAAGAACAACTATTGGGCCTTTCCAAAGGTCTTTCTTTCATCTTTTTTTTTTAATGGTATTTACTTGTCAATATGGGTATAATTCTTTTTGCATTAACTTTCAGATAAATGTGACTTTGAATAATTTTTTAATTTAATTACATGCATGGCATTGATATGAATTTGACCTTTTTTATGGATTTGCTTCTAATTGATCTATGTTCCAATTTGGTTGCTTGCTATGTCCAAATTTCATTTAAGTAGTTTATTAATCCTAGCTTAGTTGAATTAATTTTTATTAATCATAACTCTTGTAGTTTTATGTTTTTTCTCTATTGGTTATTTTAAAATTAGTTTTTAAGATTTTTTTAATTATAGGGACAACACAAAAAAAGGTGCAAAAGTGGTGGCCAATATCTCTGGTTGGAAATTAAGTACAAGTAACCATTGACAAATTGATTTTATTGTTGAGCTAATTTCTTGTGATATAAATATTCGACTATATTTATTTGAAGTAAATGCATATGTTTATTAAGTTCATATATACATTGAGATTTTATGTTTTTATTTGGATAAAAATAGCTAGATTGATTACATTAAAATTCTTAGCCTTTTGTTCTCGCTAAGCTAGTCTCATCTTATCTTTAATCTATGCGTTGCAATTGAACCATGGATGCTAAAGCTAATAAAGTTGGGAACATTTTCATGTCAAATGTGAATATTTTATAAAAAAATGCAAAAGAGATTGCTTCGTTAGAAATCGGATCACCTAGTTAATTGTTACCGTTAACGTTTTGACTGGTCTAAATGATCGTTGAGTTGAATTTTAAATAATCGGTTAACCGTTTGCCATTATCGGTTCACCGTTAATTTCAGAGACCTGTAAAACAAATTTTGGCTATCCGTTCTTGGTAAACGATTCAAGGTTAGCATGAAATTTTATTCGAAATTATCGATTAGTGGTTTGCGATTAACGGCTTGCCGATTATTTTCAAGAACCTACAAAACAAAATAGGCTTATCCATTTTTGTTAAATAGTTCAAGGTTGGCACAAAATTCCATTCTCGAAATTATCGATTAACCGTTTCGATATTAACAGTTCACCATTTACTTCGAGTAATCACAATTTTAACAATTTCGTAGGGAATGATTTTCCAATTAAAGTTAACAAATATCTAGATTTCATGATCATATCTAGAAATATTATAAGGCTTTTAAGAAATTTTTTATTAATGAAAACTCCAACATTTTTAATCAAAAACATATAAAGTTTGTTATCATTAAAATCAATACTATAGAAATATACATGTCAAAGAATCTCCCTTTTTATGACGACAAACTTTCCAACATTTTACTCCCCTCTAAATGTATGCTCCCCCTAAATATATGGTCAATCAAATTTTTAACCAAAATGAATTTAACCATATTTATGAAAACCAAAATATTCATGAAACCAATATTTATCTCCACTTCATCATAAAATATATATATAGGTGCAAGATGAAGATATTACCCATTTGTGTAAGCAAACATTTCGGCAGAGTCTCCTTTTAAACATGAACATATCCTCAAATACAAAACACGGTTAAACACTTCCATATAAGCTTAAACAATTGTAACAAACCAACAACTCCATCAATTCATCAAGCAACACACATACAACCATCAATCATCAAAATCATCAAGAAATATTTATGCAATCCAAAAAGAAATAGAGAAATACATATGTCAAAATAATATGTTCTAAAAACATAGCATGAAATGTATGTGCGAAACGGATAGATAAAAACTAAGAGGGAGGCTGCGAGGAGGAATTGCCAAGGAAAAAACCAAAGTAACCAAGGAGGCATCGCTGACCAGTAATTAGTTCTTGCTGCTAGTCTAGAATCTACTACTGAAATGTTTAAAATTGGAATTAGAGCTGCTGCTACTGTATGGAGAGGGTATCCATTTTGGCAAAAAGTTGTTATTGCTACTCGAAAATACCGTGAACATCATTAACCAACTTCTGTAGGAGGTCATCCGAATCTGGTGGATGCTCTGGAGTTGGAGGGTGATCAGTGGCCATCTCACGCTCCTCAGAGTCAGAATCGGCTGGGTGCAGGCGACAACGAGGAGGTAAAAGGTGAGCTCTTAGCCTAAAATCCGGAACCTGATTGGGAGGATAAACATCGTTAAGCATGCGATCATCTTTCGGAGCAACAAGAGTGTCTCGGTTACTAGAATTAGAGGTCATGATCCATTCCCGTTCTTCCGAGAAAACCAATGCTCGTCATAGCTTCAACCAATTCGTTTAGTCTCCTTATAAATCAGTATCCCGAAGAGGCACTTGGAAGTGCCGTGGTATCTTAGAAATGATACTTGCCATATGGGAGCAAGCGGTGGTTAACCGCAGAGTACTCAAAGAAATAATATACCCAAGATTAATGGGTCACCCTTAATAAGACTATCCAATAATCTCACATCCAACCTCGTCACTTCATCCAAATGACCCTTCTTAGGAGTAATAATATGTTGTAAAATGGTGTGAAGGATCCCAACTTGTAAAAGTAATAGTTGTGATTGGAATAAAAGAGCACAAATATCACTTGTTAGGTCTCGACGCCTACAAATATTCCGAACACTATGAAGATGAACAAAATCAGCAAAAGAAAGTTCTTTCCTAGCAAAGTATAAATCTTATGACCGGCATTCAGAATGCCTAGGATGTTGTTCAAATCCTCAACATCAAATTCTATAGAACGCCCGACATAAGTAACTATCCTATCTAACTAGTTGCGGAAATTTCCATGTTCGAGTAAAAACACAGACTAGATTAGGATATAATCGGTCATCAAAATCTAAAGCCGTTCCCAAGTAATAGCATGTTTCTAACACTTCTACCACATACAATCAACTCCTTAAAATCCTCTAAATCCACATAATAAGAATCAATTACCTTTCGTCCCATAAAGCCGTCTTCGAAGCATTTGACCATCTGAGTGTGGAGAAATAGATCCTTTCAAATTCAGAGGTTTCCTGTGGTGGTTTTGGATTCCTACCGGGAGTACTTTTTCTCTTCTGAGTACGCCTTGATGATTCAGACATGGACACACTCGAGGAAATTGGGAATTTTTAAAAAGGATGAAAATAAAGGAAATGAAACCAATTAAAGTGATAATGGAGAGTAGAGAATGTGATTAGGAAGCTCAATCTGGCCAAAAAATGATAAAAATCTAGGCAAAATCGAAGAAAACTGTTCGACTGCGCGCCCTTAGGGTTTTGATTTGGGAATTTTTGATTTGGGGCTTGATTTTTTGTTTTGAATCGGTGAAAGTAGTCTAAAGATGTGTAGAAATGTTTCTATCGAGTAATTTGGAAGGAAAGTGCAAGAAAAATGAAGGATTGAGAGAGAGAGAGAGATATATATATATATATATAAGATGCACTCAATTGCATTCCTTGATTTTATTGCAGGATATTACGTACTCACAAGGATTATCTTTATTTACGTCTTTCACTGCATCTAGTGATAATTGATTAGAAATCTTTGCTTTGAAGTATTCAAATTCCTTAATTTTTAGTTCCATCTGCATAAACATAAAATATTTTAATTATAATATAAAACGACTGAAAAGTTGCATAATAATGTATTTTAAACCAATCAAAAAAATTACACGACACACCAGTCGAGTAAAGCATTCATTACACGACTAGAACGAGTAACAAATAAGTTTTGACTTCTACATCTCCTTGGATTTAAATCCTTTCATGATAAAACATAATACTTACAACATAAAACTAAATAAAAGCTAAATATGTTTTGACTTCTATATCTCCTTGGATTCAAATCTCTGTACAGAATTTTAAGTGAATGACAAGAAGGAAACAATTTACTTTTAATGGCTTGTCAACGAATAGGGACAATGAAAATTTTGTTTATTATAAAAAATATATTGATGGACCATTAAAAAGCTAAATGGACATTTAATCATTAACATATTATTTGAAATCCATTCAATATGGGTAAGAAATAAACTAGAATTGCAAATTGAAGGTTTTTTAGCAAATAATAAAGAAAACCAAGATTGTAGCATAATGAATGCATACACAGCTGAAGAAAATTGATATATAATTCCCATGGATGAAGTTCAACTACAAACAACAAGTAAAATCATACAGAGATCTAATACATAAACTAGTGTAGCCATAACCGAGTAGTCACAAGGATAATCTTTGTTTTATCCAATTCTCTTTGAATATTTAATTAGGAACTCCCACAACCATTACACAGAGCCTTGAAATCACTATCTTCCATTTCAATTCCACTATTTCAAGAAGTTTCATTACATTACCAGGAAGAAACATTATCAGCAAACATGCAAGTGAAACAAATAACTCGACCAACTACAATAATGACCAAAATCATGTGGGTAATTTGTTTTTTAAAACCCTAATGCATATAAGCCTAACAATTATGCAACCTAAATTCTCGTTATGAAGTAAAAATCAAGTGTAAATGTGGTTAGTGACCTTTAGTTTGGTGAATTTCCAACCTTTAATTCGGTGATTTTTCGATTAAAGCAGTGGATTTGTGGTGTTAGAACTTGCAGTAGAAGAAGCACGAACTTACAGTAGTAGAAGCATCCTGGCGTTGTAATATCTGATTTTGAATTGGGTTAATTATGTAATTGCATAGTGAAAAAAGCATATATGAGAAATTTTGAATTACGAGGATGTATTTAGGTAAATCCCCTACTTTTGGGGTATGGCGTGGACACCCATTGGACAATGGCATGTATAATTTCCGAATGTGTTCTTGCAAGTTCCTTCACAACGGTACCTTTCTTTATCTTTGCGCGCGTCAATGTCTGTCACACACACACACACATACATAAACATATGCTGACAAAATCTTAGTAAAACAAATTGATTAAAAGATTGATCATTGAAACCAAGTATAGGAAGAAGCGTACCATGACATCCAAGATAGGGGTTTCCCGAAATCCAGGCTTGCATAAGCAACGGTAACTTCGCCATTTTCAGAGTAATCACAGTTGGTATTGTCACCGCAGCCGTAAACGTTTGAATTTTGATCATCTGGACACTTCCTTCTTTAACAACCCATTCAATCGTTACATTTGAACTTGACTTATCGTAATCAGCGAGGTGAAAATCTGATAAATTAAAGGTTTCCTCTGCTAAGAGTGCGTAATCACACGGCATGAAATTTCCTATTCTACTGTGATTATTTGCGCTACGAAGAGTGAGATTCAACGACTTGATACTTTGGGGCAGCGGATTGTGGCAGCAACCGATGCCTGAGCAGGAATTTTCGGCTATCTTGGCAGATTCATTATTGCATATAGAGAAACAGCCACTCCAGCAACTCCCAACAATGTCATCCATATAGGCAAAGGTGTCACAGCCGAAAGCCGTGAGCTTGTTTCTGGTGTCTGAAAATCTGAATGGTCCCTCTCCTAAGTCGATACGAACATCTGAATTGTTATATTCTCCCAAGTCATTATAGCAGCGCTGTGCCGTCCAAATGCTTCCGATCATGGTGCCATCTTCAATTGATATATTGAAAACCTCCCATCTTTTTATTTTCTTTTCCTCATTTTTTTTTTTTACTAAATTTAATTTGCTATCTTTTCTATCCGATCTCTTTTCTCTTCTCTCTCGTTTAGCATATTCCTCGTAACTCATTCAAAGAAAACGATATTCTTGTCGGAGACTTGGTAATGTTTCCACCGCGGGACAAATTTTGAAGACGAAGATCAATTGTATCAAACGCCAAAAGCTATTGTTGACTTAATTCAACCATGACTCATCGACCAAAGTCTTATGAAGACAAAATGGGGCACAACACAACTATTAACTCGCACCGCCAAAGATTCCACCAAAAAAAAAAAAGGATTAATAAGTGGGCACAACAAAATAGTGAAAAGACCACGCATAACAGCTATTATGAACTATGAAGTAGGGGTATAATCTATATATTTTATAAAGTTTATTATTTTAGTCAATTTTATTTATTTATTTTTATAGGATGCTTATAATTTTTTTGATTTTCTTAAAACCAGGTCGCCATCTTTTGTTAAAGTTTAATGAAATAATTAGTACTAAAGTACTACGGGCAGGTGTGGCAGACAAAGGAAGACTTATGCTAACGACGACTCATAATGATCAAGTCTTTGCAGGCTTTAAATGTTAGATAAATCATTTATGGTAGACATTGAAAGGACCAAACAGTTGTTAGGTGCCTGAAACATTTTGGTAGGATGGTAACTATCTTTGGTTTCTCGCAAGAAAGTTCCCATCCTTTTCTTAGTAAATCAATAATAAATCTAGGCTTGTAGTTCAGAGTTTCACGTTATCAAGAATGCATGGGTTTAATTTCCTTTAAAATTTATCTTTGCTTGTCTCTACTCTCTCAACTACCCGTATATTTATTTTTCGGAACTTTTATTTGATACGTTGGTGTGCTAGAATTAGGAATGGACTGGACTCAAGTTGCGCGTCATAGGCTTACCTGTAGGATTTTTCGCTGCCACCAGCTCCTTCTCCATTTGTATGTACATTCTACTTCTGAGATGTCAAACTGTGACATCTTATAAGTTGTAATGCAGGTCTCCTGTTTCTTCATTTTCAATCCCCGCAAGCCAGGATCCTTGTTAGGACAAGAATCCTGCCTCTAAGATCTTTGAATTTTTCAACGAGCATTCCAAGCCCAATTGTATTCAAGAGCAAAAACGGTCTTGCGGCTCCATGGATGCTCTGTCGGATAAATCCCTGATGTTACACTACCCTGCCTCTTTGAGCGAAAATTTGAATGTGCAAGGTCTACTCATTTGAATGACACTGTACAGTAATTATCAATTCATCGTATGCCAAGTTTTAATGCCCCTTATGCAATGAAACGAATATGTCAAAAGAACTGCATAAAAAAGTAGACTAAATTTGTGTATAATGTTATGAATAAATTTGCCTCTCCCCTACTTCATTTTCCTTTTTCCCGTTGTTGCATATGCTCTGCAGTCCATGTCGTGACTTCCACCGTTTGGTTTTGAACTTGAGTGCCGGTGGATTTGAACTGCAATAAAAATCATCTATTCTCCTCAAAAGCTCGAGCTTGTTATAATTAGGTTGAGCTTGATAAATCTCTATACAAGTTTCATACATCAAGTCAAAATGTAATAACAATTGGGAAGAGGCTGCCACTCTGGGTTTTACAAGAATTGTCTAAATCCAGATATTCCTCTTATGAAGATTGTTTTCCATCAGAAGGGATTCAAGGTGATTTCATCTCCGTAGAAGCAGTCATGAACTCCGAAGAAAGATGATAGGATATAAGGGTAAGCCCCTTAAGCAACAAGGCCTTCAGTTGGATGAAACGGCTTCATACCATGCATCTTTTCTCACTCTAATCTCGTTCACCTTTGCAGTAGATGTATCTTCATTTAGAGAGAAAACTTTTCAAGATCTAGCTTCTGCTTGTCATCTTGACCTACCCCGTGGGAGGCAGTCGCAATTCTCCAGACAGTATCTTCGTCTGGTCTAACACCAAGCTCCTCCATGTCTGCAAATATGGTATGGCGTCCTTAGTTCTACCTATTTTGGCGTCTCAGAGTTTTCCTTCAACAGAGAATTAATATTAAGTTGTATCAATTGGGTACTTCTGAGGGAAACCCAAATCCTCCAATGTTTGACTTCAAGTGAAGTTGGTAAACGCATGTTCTGTTATTCACTGAACTTCAAATAAATAGAACCCTTACAAATTCAGTTCCTTGTAAATATGAAGACTTATTCAAATAAAATCTAAATAACCAAAACTAACAAACAAGACTAATTCAAGGCCACGTCGCAAGTTGAGTAGCCACGTAAAGCACGTGTTTGACGCTAGTAACAAAATACCTGAATTAAATACCAAGAAAATTCAAAATTAAGGCAACAAAGATATGATTCTTGTGTAAGAAAGGCTCCAAAATTCATTTTCAAGTAAGAAAAAAGCACTACATCGACTGCACAAGTCATTACATGAGTGAAGGGAAATTGTGCACCAGTTTTTACCACCTCAATAATCTTACTATCTGGCATGTTATGATCATCATATAAAGAGATCATCCTTGAAAACAGCCGCTTTGAGATAAGGCGAGTGCGTGTCTGCAAAATCATGTTCCACAATGATTCATCCTCATCATCTGCCCTCTGATCCTCGTCAAACGCTAGTAAAAGTGTGTCCTATGTTCCGCATTGTGGCTCCTAACCTCGACCCTTTGTCAGCATCCACTTTGCTACCTGAGAATTAGTAATTGAACGTCTTTTCTGGGAGGCTGGAATTGATAAACATAAATGAATTTTTTTGGAAAATTAAATCGTTCGAATCCAACTTAACTATATTTTCTTTCAAAGAATTTTCCTTGAAAGAATTATAAGGATAAGTTGAATACTTTGAAGATCAATTAATATCAGTGAATCAAGACCTAACAAAATATTCAAAGCTGTTACTTGCTGGCCAAGATCTGTGATGTAATTTTACAGTTAATACATTATATTTGTCCTCTAACCCATACAAATTCATGTTTATCTTCATTGCATGCCTCATCTTATCCTGACTGCTGAAGGTCGTTTCTGGTAGATGCTGATTTACCTGTCATGCTTGCCAGACCAGGTTACATGTCATTTGACTGAGATGTTGATCTCGATGCTTGATGATAGGGATTGTTATGTCTTAGGTGCTGCTTGATAGAGCTAATTCATCAAACACGTAGTTCATTTTATCAAAAACCTCGTCAACTAACGTGATACAAGAGCGATAAATTGCAAAAGTCTCACAGTTTCGTTTGTTTATGAAATAATTCGTAGAGGTACAAGAAAATTCTTACGCTTTCATCACAATGTTTTTGAAATTATAAGGATCTGCGTCAGTGGAAATGTAATACTGTTTAAAAATGACGCAGTTAAAAATGAATCAGTTTCAAATGTCCAGTAGAGTCTCCATGCATCCACAAAAATCATGCAAGACTACACAAAAGTATCTTTAAAAGTCATAGTTTCTAAATGATGTTAATAGATTTTTTGAAGTTCAGAATTGTACCAAGGATCCTGTTCAAATAAAATAATTACAGAATCTTCTTCGGTCTGCCAAAGGTTGAGGAAAGACTAGTCCTTAAACATTCATTTATTTCATAAAGACTTCGGAATTAAACAACAATATGTCAAAACAAGTCGACAATAATTCTTTAAATATAACGTAATTGTGGAACATGCACAAACTTATATAACATATTTGGGGAACAAACCCAAACTTATTTCTAGGTACTACATAAGTTGAAGTACTTGTACGAGACTGGACTGATCACATACTGTAACAGTGGTCCTCAATTTCGAATGACACCACAGTCTGAGTTTCTGGTTCTATCATAGCCGTTACATATGTTGATGATTGATCACCTAACAAATGCTTGCTCTCTTCACTGTTCTCCTGAGCCCATAAATTGTCGAGAACCTTTTTCGGACTTTCTAACTCCTTCGAAACTTGCTTCATTGTTGGCCTGTTTATGCCGCTACTGCTTAAGCATTTCTTCACAAGCTCAGCAAAAATTTCTATCCCCTCCATTTCACTTTCATCAGCAACCTCAAAGCACAGAATCTGACGCAAACTATTATTTTCAATCGAATAGAGAAAATGTTGAATAATGCTAACCGACTCATTCGATGCCAATGCAATTCGAGAGCGAGGCTTCACGCCAGTTAACAATTCCACAAGGACAACCCCAAAGCTATACACATCACTCTTCTCTGTCAAATTACCTGTCATTTGTTGAGTGCTAGTTAGCTTGACAGGTAAAATATTTCGGGATTGAAACCCCGCCCTCACATTGGAGATAGAATTGGGTTGTCGTCATGTTATCAATTAATAATAAATAAATAAAATTACCTGTCATTAGATACTCTGGATCTAAGTAACCAAAAGTCCCATGCACTTTCGTGGCCATAGCAGTTTCATTTGATGAAATCAGTACTGAAGACCCGAAATCAGCCACTTTTGCCGTATACTTGTCATCCAATAGTATGTTAGCGGACTTTATATCTCCATGTATGATAGGAGAAATTGCTAAAGAATGCAAATATTCAAGGGCTGAAGCAGTTTCCGCCGCAATCCTTAGACAGTTCTTCCAAGTTTTGAAAACTTGTGAACTGTTACTATAGATATGCTGAGCCAGAGTTCCATTGGAAACAAATTCATAAACCAGTAGAGGCACTTTGGTTTGCAGACATATCCCTAGAATCTTGACCACATTCTTGTGGTTTATTTGTGAAACAATGCCCATTTCCTTCTGAAGTTCCTGATGCATCCGAACCTTTTCTGCCTCTTTAGGCTTCTTGGGTGTTGTCAGGTAAGACACCTTTATAAACGGAGCCAAAACCACCCTCACCTAGAAAGTTGCTCTTATCATAATTTTTCGTAGCTTTTAACAGCTCCGTCTCACTAAAAATCCTCGCTCGTTGATGCTTTAATTGTTAGATTTATTTTTCACATTATGTGGACTGGCATAAATCATTCTAATTGTTTTCTATATTTTACCGAATTAATATGTGACTAATGTCAAATATTATGGAGCAATTTTGACAGACTTATTTATTAAGTGATCAAATATTGTATTAATAAGTCTGATTTTGACATACCCTATGCAGTAGTATATTATGGACAAGTATAACCCTTAATTGTGTTATTTTAGCTCATAATGGGATGGGCAATTTTGTACTAACACATGAGGAGTCCCTGCGCTCAACCACTGTATTTAAGTGACTTCAGCCCATTGGAAGTTAACTGTTGAAAAATCTGTGGCATGAGTGCAGTGTACTACTCTCTCCCTCTGCTTTTCCCGTGTGCACAGTAAATCCAAGAGGAAATCCGAACCTTGAGCTGAGTGAAGGAAGCAACGTTTTTGGAGGCTAAATCAAGACTCTAGCAACCTTATTAAAGCTCTGCAACAAGCTTCCAAATTCGGATTATGGCGGATCACGGTAAATTTCGGAATTTTATCCAAATATGTGTTTATTTGGAAATGCAAGATTAAGGGCATAAAACTCGTATTTGTTTCATCATTATTATCAAACCACCATTTTTAAAGAAGTTTCTCTCCTTTCTTCGTGTTCGACATGCATATTCGACAATCACGGTGAATATGCTGCTACAATAATCGCACATTAAAAAAACAAAAAGGTGAGGCTATTTGCATTATAATTTTTTAATTTGAACTCACTGAATTACTCTATAAATTTAATAAAAATCCCACTAAAATTTGAAGATTAAAATTTTACTCTATTCACCTACTTTAATGCCAGATATTCCTTCCAATTACTAAAAGTCTAAATCTGTCCATACACCCATTGGTTCCATTCAAGTGCAGCCAATCTATTAATTTCGAAATGTCTAACTAAGGCCGACAAATTAAGGGCCTGAATCGGGCTTTTTCAAGTCTAGGCCCAAGCCTAGGCTCAAGTTATTGAGAATAGGTCTCGTCTCTTTAAAAGCCCATCCAAATCTAGACGGACCGGACTTGGTTAGGCTAGGCTTGGGTCTTCATTAATTTTGAAATAAGTTTTAATAAAATAAAAATTTAAATTAAAGATAATTATTCAATACATAATAGAATAATAGTCTAATACACAAAATATTAGCAACACAACATAATAAATCACGAATACTAATATAAAAAAAATATTAATATAATATTTTGAATTTTTTTAATTTAATTTTTTTATTTATAAATTAAAAAATTCAAACTTGATATTAGTAACACAACTTGATATTATAAATCACGAACACTAATATAAAAATATATTAATCTAATATTTCGAATTTTTTTGAATTTAATTTTTTTATTTATAAATTAAAAAGCCCAAGCATTTTTTCAAGTCCTTTATCTAAGCACCCATGCGGGTTTCATACTTTTAGCCCATATTGAGGTCCAATCTGTGTGGACACAAGGCTTTAAACCCGCAAACCTGGGTCGGGTCAGCCTAGGCTTGGATCGACCAAAACTTTTTTGCCAACCCTATGTCTGACTCCAAAATTATTGATATCAAGTAACTAAACATGTATTTAAAATGGAATTGATCTCAAAGATTGACAAATTAAAATTCGGTTAAAAATTATTCTTGAATTTTTTGACAATGCAAGTCCAAAATGATTACTCCCATATTTTTGTTACAGTCATTTCCTTTTCATAAAGAACAAATCATATATATTTCCTTCTCATAAAGAACAAATCATAAACGAAATTAAAATACCGTAGAATGTAAATTTGATTAATCATATACCTTTGTTAGAAGAAACCATATTTGGTGTCGGATGTAAGAAATTAGTGGCCCGCGTGACTCATTTATGGAGTTTGATAAGGAAAGAATATAAATACTATGAGAAGTTATTTCCTAATGAGACTCAATTTGAATGGAAAGTGAGTCATGAGTGAAATATGAAAGTTTGGTCTTCCTCTGCCTATAAATCAAACCCTATGTTGCAACTAGTAACCTTTACATAAAATTATAAATAGGTTAAGAAGAGAAACATAGTTAGTTTCCTTTCTCAATCATCTTCGACAATCGAAAGTTATGGATTAAGGTTAGTCATTTTGTTTAATGATATGTGAAAATCATGTTATTTGAGAATTATATTTTGTGCCTAATTTAGCATTAATATTAAGGTTTACTTTACATTGGAGTCATCTAAGGATTTTTTGCAAGGCTGTATGTTGGAACTATCAAGGTTTATTAATTTTTTCTTTTTTTAGCTTTTGGTTAATTTTGTTGAATGAGAGTGAAGATTTATTTTGTATTCATAGTAGCTAAATCTAGCTCTAGTAATTAACTTTATCATTGTCAAGATTGGAGATGCGATATATAATAGCAGCTAAAAGATGAGTGTAGGAATAAAATAATCTTCTACAATGTTATTGAATTGTCTATGTTAGTAATTTAAGTTTGGGGTATTTTAGTAAAAAAATATTTATTAAAAAAGTACATTGACACAGGAGTGTTTTCATATTTAGTCTAAGAGATAAGCACAACCAAAGATTATGACTCCACTTTTTGAATTGACAATATTTTTCTAGAGGTAATTAAATTATATGTTATATATCATTAGAAAGATAAATGTTTCTAGTATTTGAAAATTTTTATGGAATCAAATTCGGGCTTTTATTCTTAAAAATATTCAAGATTTTGTCAATTAAGGTCACAGTCGTTAGGAATTGTGTACAAGGCCGAAAGTTATGAATTTGTTGGCATTAATGCATCAAGATTTAATTAACAAGCTTTATATCACTAGAAAAATCTTTGAGTCATGAGTTTAATAAATTTATAGTGTTCAATTTGGAGTTTTCTACACTAAGATATGATTAAATTAATATTGACTGCTCACACTTGCTCTTGAAACTGACTTTGAAGTCAAATTATATTTTTCTTTGTTCTCCTCCACCTCATTGCAGCTAAGATCTTCAATTCAAGTTTAATTTGGGTTCTAAAATGATAGAAATCTTATCCTAATCGTACGGGGATGTTCTTACTTATCTATATAAGGGTTATAGGTTGTAACTTTAGAAAATAATGGTGATTTTGAGGGTGTAACTTAAAAGAGTGCTCTTCTTAGAGTTTCTTCATGCAATTATGTATCTCTTGTTGGAAAAATATGCTCTTTAATAAATAATTTTTCTGATTAATAAAATAAATGAGGTATTTTATTCAAGTATCTTAATTGTATTAATATTTTGAGTAAAGTCCATTTGATCATATTATGTGTATTTATGTGATCACCATGTGGATTCACAGTAAGACGTAAATACAAGTTATCTTATGATTAAATAAATTATGTTCATGATTGATAAATAAAGTTGGGCACTTTATTTAGGTATAGACCGTAATAAATTCATTGAATGGTTTGTTTTAATCATGTATGAATTTATTGATGTAGTACGACTACATTGAACAGATCACATATGAGATTTAATTAATCTTGAAATGATCATCGACTTATTAAATCTCATAGGCATTGATTTTACTGTAAACTTAATCTTGAGTTAGTTATAATTTCATGATTGTAATTGTTATTACATTTGAGTTACCAATGGACAAGACTTACACTTGTGGTCAAGATTACCCGGTATCTTGGTGGGAGCAATTATGAGTATTGGAGTTATAGATTAACAATATAGAATTTGTACGACACATCTCTTGATGGGTTTTCCGCACTTGATCATAGAATTCTATGTCCAGAGTGTGTCAACATATTTATTATGTTAAAAATGATCATTAGAGAAAACCAGTAAGTATCAAGGAACAAGATGTAATTAAATCGATTGGACAATTGAGATATCGATTTAATTAATGATGTGGTATAAAGGATTATGCAGTGAAGAAATCAATGTGGTTTGAGCGAATTATTATTCGAGCATACAATTATGGAGGTCAGTTCCAATCTTATAGTGGAATAGATTTGGAATTAAATAATTATATTTGTATAATTAC
Source organism: Atalantia buxifolia (assembly GCA_030444775.1). Classification (NCBI taxonomy): domain Eukaryota; kingdom Viridiplantae; phylum Streptophyta; class Magnoliopsida; order Sapindales; family Rutaceae; genus Atalantia; species Atalantia buxifolia. The sequence continues at coordinate 9,926,279 of CM059838.1, forward strand.
AAATTTAATTATTCTGGCCACTATTGTATGTTCCCAAATGATCCCCGGGTTAGCTCATTTAATTGACAACACCATCACTGGACCCAAAAGTAAGAAAACTGACGTATTAGGTGAAAATTATAATTATAATATTTGTTAAAACCTAGTATATTATATTCAAGTGTAAAAGGGGGCTTGTGATATTTTATAAGGTGGTCTCCTAGTTAGTTACACATTCTCTCTACTTTTACGTAAGTGGAGAGATAATATTTAATTTAAATATTTAAATATTTAAAGAGAAATCCTATTTTAAATTAAAATATGAATTTTAATCCTAACATACTAGGGTTTTTCATAAGATATTATAAAAGGGGTACTTTTCTCCCAAAAACAGAGATACAATAGAATTCGGGGTTTTCGAGAAAAATATAGAAGACATCTAAGAGACCCCAGTTGCAATTGGGAGTGGTGAAACAGACGCCCACACGTCCAGTGTTGATCGATCTTGAGTCATAACCTAGAAGATCGTTTGGAGACGGATCTACAACTCTCAATCGTTCGTCTTCTCAGATCATCAAAGGTACGAATTTCTAGATTACTTAATTCTTATATGTTGTATGAGATCAGTTCAAAAAGGTTTTAATTGAAAAATTGAAAAATCTGATTTTTCCCTACATCTCTTGGGTGGATTTCTTAGAGTGATGAGTTAGAAAGTCATATATTTCTTGTAGGACATCATTGGGCGGTGAATATCGTATCCTTTTGTAATCCTCTTGAGTAGTGAGCTTTGGTGAGTTAGAGAGCCCTATATGTCTTGCGGGATATCATTGGGTGGTAAATTTTTTGTATCGTATTGTAATCCTCTAGAGTGGTGAGCTTTTGGTCTTGTCTTGTCTATTTGTGTTTGTGTCGATTAATAATAAAAAGTTTAGTTTATAATTAGGTCGGTATCATAGATGTAGAAAATAATATGATGGGTTCAAATATCATCACCGTTTAATAAATTTTATTTTACAAAAACAAACCTAATGTAATTTACTATCAACTACATTCATATAATTTAAGAATACTAATAACATGCGCACAATTACTAATTCTTTTTAATATTATATATACATATATATAGGGGGAGTCGTGCTCAAGTGCGGACATACACACGAATTTTTGTGTGGATTAGGAAATACTTTTACAACATTTTAAAATATCTCTTTGGGGTTTAACAATGTTATAAAACTCTTTGGCAATGTTTTAAATCCCCAAATCAGCCTGAAGTTCGTGCAAAAATCCACACCTAAGCATTTCCATATGTATATAGGGCGTGTGTGTGTGTGTGTGATCTATCTCTTATACCAACAAGAAAATTCAAATTTCATTAGATTCACTCTGTGTAATATGGTGTAACAGTGAATACATACGAATTTCATATTTACGCATCCACATCTGAGAATTATCGTTGTTGTTATTATTATTATTATAGAGAGCCATTATCAAGTCCAGAATTAAAATTCAGGACAAATCTATGGTGTTGTAACTTTAATTTGGACTTTAATTCAGAATTGAAAATTTTCTTGTATGTATGTATGTATGTATATAAATATATGTGTGTGTGTGTAAACACAAACACACTCAAATATGAATATTCGTATTTTATAAAATAGAGATGTGACTTTCACAACATGATCAATGCACATCATAGCATGAATTTTCGTGTGAATATTTCACTAAAGAATAACTCCTATATTTATGTATGATCATTTAACAGTGCACTGAAGATAAGATATGTTACCCTCGAGGCACTGTAATTGGACATTTTAAACTTAGGGTATATTTGGCATATTATACTGTATTGCATTAGTTGTATTACAGTAAGGTATATTAAGCTATAATGCAATATCATACTCGATACAATATGAACTATAGTGTATATAATAATATTTTATATTATTATTGATATTACTATTAATCTTACATTAATATTATTTAAATTTATTAATGTTTAACTATTTATTATTAGTTATATTAAATTGTTAAGTAATAATCAATTTTTAGAGATTACTTATTATAAATAATGTAACATTATATTATATTTTTATTTTCATATATTATATAAGTTTTATTATTAGGTAAATTTAAATTGTTAAACAATAACAAATTTCTAGATATTAATTATTATGATATAATTAAATAATGTAATATTATATTATATTATATTTTTTATATTATTTAAGTACTATCTAGTAGTTATATTGAATTGTTAATAATAATATATTTATATATATATATTATTATAATGTAATTAAATAATACAATATTATATAATATTTTTATTTTTATATAATATTTAAGTATTTTTTATTTGTTATGCTAACTTATTAACTAATAGTAAATTTTTACACTAATTATTATAATATAATATAATTAAATAATGTAGTATTTAATTTTATTTTTAATATAATAAAAATAAATATTATATAATATTGATAACATAATATTGATTTACGAACTTATTTTTATTTGTTATAATATTTAAAAATTAAAAAAAAGAAGAAGAAGAAGAAGAAGAAGAAGCTAACGAGACAAACTGATGCATTAGCAGATCAGCATAATGCAAAGCACTCTTATGCTATGAGACGTACAAGACACACCATTACAATACATGTGTTTCGCGACTTTTAGAGTTGGGATGAAAACGTTAGACCCATCATATCAGAAAACTTTCACGTGGTTTTAAAAAAAAAAATTGAAGAGATTTAAAATCAATAATCATAATAAAAAAATAAGTTACTGAAAATTTAGAAAGAGGACATCAACTCCAACAATAGTAGTGATACGAAATCCCCGGCACCAGACTTTTCCATCGCCATGCATGCCAATTGGACATTGGCACGTGTAACTCCCGGGTGTGTTCTAGCAAGTTCCTTCACAACGGTATCTCTTGATGTTGACACTCATCGATGTCTGTCGCACGTAAATGAAGGCGTATATATGGTGTCAAAAATTTTATTAAATAAATAAAGGATAAATAAAAATGACTCAGAGAGATTATTAATTAATTAAAACAAATAAAAAAAAGCATACCAACGCATCCTAGATAGGGTTTCCCCAAATCCAGGCTTGCATAAGCAACGATGACCTTCGCCATTTTCAGAGTAATTACAATAAGTATTATCACGGCAGGCATAGTCGGATGAAAATTGACTGACTTGGCACGTCTCTTCTTTAATTACCCATTCTACAGTAACATTTGAACTTAGACGGCCGTAATCGGAGGAGCCCAACTTTGATAAATCAACGGTTTCGTCCGCTAAAACTGCATAATCACAAGTGATGGTGTCCCCCTTTAACAGTCCCGTGTAATTAGATCCACTATCAAGAGTTATATTAATCGACTTGAGACTTTTGGACAATCCAATCTGGCAGCAACCGAGACAATGGCAGGAATCATGTGTGTTGTTCAAAAAGTTAGGATCACCTAAGCATATAGAACCACAGCTATTGCCAAAAGTCAAAAGGGGGTCAGTCATCGTGGCGAAGGTATCGCAGCGGAAAACCGTCAGCTTGTTTCTAGTGTCTGAAAATCTGAATGGTACGTCGTCTCCTAGGTCGATTTGAACAGCTGAGTAGTTCAACAATCCGGAGCTATTGTAGCAGCGTTGCGCTGTCGGAATGCTTGCGATCATGGAGCCATCTTCAATTGATATATTGAGAATAACAGTATTTCCAAACATCAGTTTGGGCCGTGGCGAGAAGCTCTTGTCGCAGTTTAGAGAGAAATTAACGTTCAAAGCACACTTGGGGCTGCCAATTCCGAAGGGATAAGGAACAGTGACATCTCCACATTTTTCCTCGCAGCCAGGCTTTGCATTATTCGAGCTGCTAGCTGCCGCTTGCCAAGACAAGAGCAGCAGCATGAACCAAAGCTTCCACATTTCTTTTTTTGCCCTCAATTAATATTGTTCACGATCATTCGCCGCTTTCTTTTTTGTTTTAATATGCTATCGGCTCCTAATCGAGATCACATTGCATTTTATACAAATGCATTTTCCGAGAGGAGCCAACTTAGAAAGTCTTGAGAGTCTTCGTTGACATTAAGTCATACTCCTTAGCTGCAAATTTTTCAAAATCATGTTTTCACGCTTATAGACGCGCCCAACCGTGTTAAATACTCTTCCCTTTCTGTTTCTGTAGGCCCCACATACAAAAAATTACTCAACCCTAATATAAACTACATATAGCTAGCATTGTGTTACGATAAAATTTAGAATTTTAGATAAAGTTACAACAATTTAGATGTTGTCATGAGATAAAAATTAAGTAAACTAAGATAAGAAATTGGGCTCGGTAATAACCCAATGACGACGGATTGATGCTCTCAGTATTGTTCAAGTCTCCATGATTTTTTCTTATGTAAAAAAAAAAAAAGTGGAATAAAAGGAAAAGAAAACATCTACAATCTCAAAACTTAGGAACATGGTCACAAACAGCCCTAGATTTTCAAAAAGAGACACCAAGACTTCCTTTTAATTATAATATCCCTTATCTCTATTATCTTAAAAATTTGACTCTCTTTGTTTTATAATAAATAAAAATATTACATTAAAATAAATGTAGTAATATATACATTTTAAAATAATTTCAATATTTAAAAATATTTTAATAATTTACAATCTATTAGTTATGATTTATTATATTAAAATAAATTTTATAAGGAATAGAATCCTAATATTAAAATAGATGTATTAAAATTCAAATTATTTGAATATTATGTAATTTTAACATTCTTAGTATGTGACATTTTTTAATTGTAGAATGTATTTAACGCACATGTTTATTTCAAATCCTACAATAAATAAAAATATATTATTAAAATAAATATAATAATTTACATACTTAAACTTACTAAAATATTTAAAATATAGAATATTTTAATATTATTAGTCTACTGCATAAATTACATTATTTATATAATATTTATATTTATAAAAAATTTAAAGTCAATTTTTTGGGATAATGGAGGTAAAGGATGTAATAGTCAAAAAGGGGCCACGGAATCCATTTTTGAAAAGATTGAGGTGTTGGTGACCATTTCCTCAAATCTTGGGGTGTAGATGTCATTTTCTCTAATTAAAAATATATTTTTCTCCGAAATTGTTAGTGAGAGTAGATTTCGTCGCTAGTATTAATTTATAGGGTACATTATAAATATATTTATTGTTCTACAAATTTTAATGTACCTAGCAGTGCACAAATCTATTAGAATATAGACTAAAAGTAAAGAAGTCTAACCAACAATCAAATTTTAGGAAAGTCAAATCTATTATAAAGTCTAAACTAATTACAAATCTACTTTGGTTGAAAAATAAATATTTTGTTTGAAGATATTTAATCTAAAGATGCAAGTAAAATTTTAAAAAAATTAACACGAAAACTCCAAAATTGAAGTTCCTTGGGTTTTAGATTCTGCCACTATTCAAACAATTACCTAATTATTAATTAATTCCCAATTGAGTTGAGCTATTAGAACCCCTTTATTGTTCTAATAAAATGCCTTTGAAATAAAATTACATTGAAGGACATTTAAAAAAATAAACCAATCATTATTTCTTTCTTTCCACCAATTCTTTACACCAGTTCCACGTAATTTACCTTTACTTTTTCGGCCAACACTTTGCATTCAAAGCATCCATCCTATTCTCGCAATGTATTAATATGATCTCTTCTAATCTCAAGATCGGATGAATACAAATAGCTTAAGAATCAGCAATCAACAAAAAGCTTTTTGAAGTCAAATACACACAAATTTTTGTAAGGATATTTACAATTCGCTCTTTGATGGTTGTCGAAGCCAAAGAAAATAAAAATCTACTTTAAATAAATTGTGTATAGTGATTAAGTAGGTCGTATCCATTGAGAGATCAGTAATTATTTAAATCTTTTTAAAATGTAAAATGCAAAATGAGCGGATTGTTGACAATAATAAAAATCAAATTAAAATAATAAGAATGCAAATTAAAATTGTAATTCAAATTAGGAAAAGCTCTGGTTGAAGGAATTAACTCAGCTTGATTCGATTACTGATCATTGATTCAAATATAAATCATTACTACTTATGAATAGACCGGTTATAGCTACTGAGACCCTCTAATAGCCAATCTCTCCTTAATTAGTCGATAACCAATGTATGACCATTGGTTATTTCCCTAATCAATAGACAACCCTAAATACGATCATAGGATTTAATCAATTGACAGCCTGAAAAACCAGAGAGACCCAAATCTTAATCAACAAACGCATGCGATGGTTCATTCAAATTAGATTGTTTATTCTCATAACACAACGCATTGGTATGCTATTTGTCACAAACATTAAAATCTTCATACAATGAATCTTTTAATTGACAATAGATTAAGTTGATAATTAAATAGTGGCCAATTATCTAATTGACAAACATAATCATGACAATAATTTAGAGAATAAACAAATACCCAAAAAGCAATAAAACAATTATAGCATAAGAAAGATTTCACAGTAAGAATGATGAATCGAAGCTTTATTAACCTTCAACTGAGAATAATAGGTTTAGTTCTTCATAAAGAGAAGAGAGAAAAAAATTAGATCTAGGGTTTCTTTCCAATTTCTTCTCCTCTCCTTGTTCCTCTTTTGAGTTCTTTTTAAAATAAAATACTAATATCTAAAATATTATCTAAATATTAAATTCGAAATTACAAAAATAACTAAAAAGACAAAACACGTTAAACTAAAAAGTCGCATGTCCGTAGTTGACAAAGACGTGCCCACGCCTTATCAATAAAGTTCTTCGATACTCATAATTTCTCCAGAAAACAATCATCCTCAAATATCATCTTGTAGCTCAATTTTAGCACCAATCAATAGAATTGCACCTATAAAAATAAAACACAAGTAAATCGCTATTATTAAGTGCAAAACATCAAAATTAAAGGAAGTAAACAATGCAAAACTAGTACATAAATTGCCCCACACCAAGATAATGCTTGTCCTTAAGGATATAACTCAAGAATAATCCCAAATCTCTACTCAATTCTCATCTCAACTCATCCAAAAACAATCTTAAGCAAGCATACCTCAAGAATTTTAAGTCAATCAACATTCGAGAGACAAGGATTGTAAAGCATAGGATGTCATAAGCTAGTATAAAAACTTTCAACCATAAAGAAGATCCATTCAAAATTAGACAATATTTAATAGCCCTCTCATTGCCTTCACTCCATGCACTCAAAGTGTTTAGGGTATCATTTATGCACTCAAATCAAATCAAAGAATACTATTACCATAAGCTTGCTCATATATCACATCTCATTGCACAAAACATGAATTAAATGCAAAATTCTAAGGGTCTTAGAAAGGTTGTAACAGGGTTAAATGAGTTAAATGAAAAAGAAAGGTGTATGAAAGGAAAAGAGATCAAAATGAGAAGAATGAACTCATTGAATGAACCTTATGATATCCAAACGCTTATTTCTACTCAAGTCGCCAATAATGTAAACACCTTTTTTTTCTTTTTCTTTTTTTTGTTTGTTTTGATTTTTTTTTAAATCAAACAAAAGAAATGAACCTTGCACAATTTAATTCAAGCATAATGCTTGTTGATCTAATTGAGAAACTTTAATTCAAGGCAGCAAAAGTAACAGAATATATACAAAATATATCTAAACAATAAGTCCAAATATCCTCTTAAATTGAGGCTGAAAAAGAAGGAAAAATTGGGTAAGTAGATAGAGAGAATTAGATAGGTAAAAAAACAAGTGAAGATAATGGTTAAGGCTCAAACAAAAGTAACAAATAAAGGTCTTTGAGTGGAGAAAAAGAAGAAAAATGTGAAAATAGAAAAATAGAAAGTGGTTTGCCCTTATCATTTTAATGCATAAAATCCAGTAATGCAGCTTCAACGTGCATAACAAAACAAGTTCTAGAATAAACAAACTAAGATTGATATTCACATAACAAAAATAATTAGAGCAAAGTAGTTGCTCATAGGCTCAAATCCTCACAAAGTCGGTAAATTTGCCATTAAATCATGTACACTCTTCAAATGAATCAACCCTCAATAGTGGTGTAGAATGAGAAGAAGGTATGAGTGGTATATAAAAGGAAAGGTAAAAAGGATAAGAAGCGAGAAAGATGTATGTAGTAATATAAAAAGCAAAAGATAAAATGTGAGTGATGGAAGAGTATGATAAAATAAAAATAGATGTAAATAATTTGAGATAGATGGGAAAAGAGTAGTGAGAAAGAATAATATATGAAGCATACTAACTCCAAAATTATTTAAGAATGAGCAGAGTGAAAATAATACTTTCAGATATCAATATTGCAAAATTCCTCCCCCACACCAAGAACTTACATTGTCCACAATGTATGATAATCAAAGCTCATATAAAGAAATAAAGCGTAAGGATAAAAGATTAAAGGAAAAAAGTCCCTGATTTGTGAGCTTTGATGAGCATAACGTCTATGGGCTTGGCGGAAATAGTGGGATAAATCCCACACTCTCAAAGTATGCGGCCAAATTCTGCTCTATCTTGTTCAGTTTGTGCTCCATTTTCTCTAACTGAATGCTCAAAGGTGGTGCAGATGTAGAAGGAATAGTTGGTGGGACAACGGTTTCATTCGTCAAACTCGTCATTAGAAATAGCACCACTCTTAGCATAAAGCTTCTTTGGAAGCCGAGTAGTCCTAATTCAGTAAACTGAAATCTCCCCTCTTTGAATTCAACCACTCCTGTTCTTTCAAACAAAGACATATCCAAAAATTCCTTTTGGCAAGCAGGATATAAATCATTATTGTCAGGATCAAGCACACATAAGTTTATAGCTAACATTAATGTATGGACTAAGAAATAAAGTCATATAACATTTAAGCACACTCTGAAATTGATCTGCTAACCAAAAACCTAGATTAGGCCTCACATCATTTAACATGCACCAGATAAAATAAAACTCAGTTTTAGAGAAAACTCCCGAGTGATCTTTCTTTCTTAAAAAATTATATGCTAAGAACCGAGGCACACATTTCAAAACAGGATCACGTAAGAAAGAGCTCTTTGATTTACTAAGGTCATAGGCATGATGATCAGAAGATAAATTATGCTGAAGACCATAAGGCTCAAAATTTTCGCTAAAGTCACAAGTTGTCCCTAAATATGCATCACTAGAAGAATAATCATCATCAATGAATCCTAAAGCTAGGTTAAAATTTGTGATAGATTGTGAAAAATTTCGTCCCATTAACCTAAACTTTATAACATTCGGCGTATGCAAAGTAAAATCATTCAGTATATTAAATTAAAAAGTAGCATAGAACTCCCTAATCAACTCAACATAACCCAAACAATCAACATCAACAAACTTACGCAAACCAATCTTATCTATCAAAGAATTAAAATTATCCTTAATATTTAATTTTTCAAGAGTCGGGTAATGAATATACTTAGCTGGAAGTATTTTTCACTTGGAAATATCTTTGTACCTTTCATTCTTTTATTGAGTTGTGAATGTGAGGTACCCTCCGAGATTGGATTCAGCAAGTGGCAAAACACTCATGCCTTTTTCATGTTTCGATCTTTGTCACACGGCTTGGCGTGAATCTGAAATTATGTTCCATGGAACCGTAGTGGGAGCGGTAATCTTGGATTTCTTTGCAACGAGTTTCTTTTTAGATGACTTGGAAGTTGATGCTTTCCTTTTCGACATTGTGACAGTAATTTCACTCACAGGTTTTGATTCACGCGGCTGGAATGCTGGGCGTGAGCTGGTTGTGCGCAACTGCTGCTTGCTGGAAAGGCTGGACTCGTGCAGCTACTTGAGATGCGCGGCTACTGTTTTTGGGCTGTTGACAGGCGATGCTGGTGCAGACTCGAGATGCTTGTGCACTGGAAACACTGGTGCTTGGTGGGTTGGAGAAGGCTGGTGCTGCAACTGTTATGATGGAAACACGGCTGGAGCGTTGGGGAGATGAGGCTGCTGGTAATTGGTCGCAGGACTACTGGAGATGCGCGGCTGCTGGAAACAGGTTGCTGGTGCTTCTTCGAGACGCTGCAAAGAGAGGCGAGGCTACTGTTCGGCTGGAAACTATTTGTTGGGTTGGTGCAGACGCGATAGAGACGCTAGAGACACGCGGAGAGGATGCTTGCAGACACGACTTTAGGGTTTTGCGAGAGGAAGAAACAGTGAAAAAAATTGGTTTTGTTTTTTTAATAAAAAATTTTAAATCAAAATAAAAATAAAAACCCTTTTTTTTCGAATTTTTTTAAATAAAATAAATAATAAAAAAATTAAATTTTTTTTTTGTAAACTAAAAACTAAAAGGGACACTTGAGACAACAAAAATTACAGAAATATTTTTTTAATAAGTATATGGGCAGGCCTTAAAACTATTTTACTTTAAAATTACAGAAGTATTTATTAGTTAAAACGTGGGCAGGCCTAACAAAAAATTTTCTTCTGACCAAAGTAAGCAAAAACATTATTGACCAAAAATTACAGAAATACTTTTTAATAAGCGTATGGGCCGGCCTTAAAATTATTTTACAAAATCGTAAGAATACTTATTAGTTAAAATGTGGGCATGCCTAACCAAAAATTTTCTTGACCAAAATAAATAAAAACATTATTTAAATAATCTGAATCAAAATTAAAAACGAAAGATATAACAAAACCAAAATAAATAAATCCATTGGGTTGTCTCCCAAAAAGCGCTTTTGTTTTATATTTTTGGCTAGACACATTTATGCATCAATCTCCATAAATGGGACTCTCGAGAGCCTCATCCTCTACAATATTCACCGAAAAACCTTCATAAAAAGGTTTTAAGCGATGACCATTAACTTTAAAAACTTTGTCAGAGGTCGGACTTCGAATCTCAACTGCACCATGAAGAAAAACATTAGTAATAATAAAGGTCCTACCCAACGAGAACATAATTTACCGGGAAAAAGTTTAAGCTTAGAATGAAAAAGAAGAACTTTTTAACCAACAGAGAACTTCTTTCTTAAAATCATTATGTCATTAAAATGTCTTCGTCTTTTCCTTGTAAAATCGCAAACTCTCATAGGATTCGTTTTTAATCCTCCAACTCTTACTGTTGCAACTTCCTCTCTGCTTTCCCGCTTCATCCATCCGCATATTGCATTGTTTAACCGCCCAAAGTATGAATCTTCAACATCCAAATAAAAAAATTCTTAACTATAGGGTTAAGAACATCCACAGAAAATACCAAATGTTCCTCACTAGGATATTTTGTGGCATAATTCATATTGAACACTATAACTTCTCCATCAAACTCCATAATGAGAGTCTCTTTATGTATATCCATTACTGATCTAGAGTCTTAAGAAAAGGTCTTCCTAGTAAAATTGGGACAGAATTAGAGGAGTTATCCTCTTCCATATCAAGTACATAAAAATCAACAGGAAAAACCAACTCATTAACTTGTACTAAGACATCTTCTAATACCCCGTCAGGATATGCATTAGACCTATCAACTAGTTAAATTATCACGCTAGTTTCTTTTAATGGACCAATATTCAAAGATGAATAAACGGAACGAGGCATGACATTAATAGAAGCTCGTAGATCTAACATAGCCTTCTCAACTCTAACACTACCAACTTTGCAAGGGATAGTAAACATACCTAGATCCTTGCAGTTAGGAGGTAGTTTCTTTTGGAGAACTACTAAAACATTCTCCCCTATGTGAACTCTTTCAACTCCTCTTAATTTTCTCTTGAAAGTGCACAGTTTCTTAAGAAATTTAGCATCTCGAGATATTTGTTTTATAGCATCTAATAAAGGAACATTTACCTCAACCTTGCAAAATGTCTCAAGGATGTCTTTCTCTTGTTCTTCCTTCTTGGATTTTTCAAACCGGCTTAGAAAAGGAACAGTATCACTACAGTTGGGGCTTTGCTCTCTAGTGGGTTGAGCATCTTGAGATTTAGGCATCAATTCATTTTTCTCATGCTCATCTTCTACATACTTTGTCATTTTCTTACTAGGCTTTTGCAACTCCTTCCCACTTCTAAGGATGACAGCACTAGCATTTTACTTTGGATTTACTTCAAATTGTGAAGGCAATCTCCCTAATACTTGAAACTCCAGACGGTTCACTATTGTCACCAATTGACTCACTTGGTTCTCCAAATTTTGAATGCTTCTTGTAGTTGCCTACTGAAATTGTTGAGTGTTAGTCGCAAGTGATTTAACAATTTCTTCAAGAGATATACCTGACTTAGAATTTGACTGCGGAGGGGTTGGTTGTCTTGGTGGGTATTTTTGTGGGAATCCTGATGGCCTAACTCCATAACTGAAGTTGAGATGATCCTTCCATCCCGGATTATATGTTTGTGCATAAGGATCATACCTCCTCTAAGGCATGCCTAGAAATCCTCCAACTGCATTGGCTTGTTCAACGGGTTCTTATTAAAGTGTAGGACATATATCAATTGAATGACCCATATTGGAACAAATGTCACAAGTCTTTACCTGTTGCACATTACCTACAACAAATTTTTCCACAAGAGAAGTAAGTTTATCTAACCGTTGATCAATAGAAGAAATATTTACCTCATTCACCTTCCTTGAAGTGGGATCTTGCCTGCTGCCAAACTGTTGTACATTGACAACCATATTTGAGATCAATTCCCTTACTTGAGTAAGGGTCTTGTTCACTAACACACCTCTACTAGCAGCATCTATTATACTCCTATCCATCAATGACAGTCCTTCGTAATAGTATTGAATAAGAAGTTGATCGGATATCGATCTTTGAAGATAGATGGCACATAATTGTTTGAATCACTCTCAATACTCATACAAAGTTTCCTCGGGAAGTTTTTCGATCCCACAAATGTTTTTTTCCGATGTTGGCAGCTCTTGAAACAAGAAAGTACTTCATGAGGAAATGCTTCTTTAAACCATTCCATGTTGTAATCAATCTAGGAAGCAAGTAGTACAACTAGTCTTTAGCTAGCCCATCTAAAGAGAAAGGAAAAGCACGCAACTTAATATACTCTTGATCACGCCTTGTGGCCTTATACTTGAACACACAACATGAAACTCCTTGAGATGTTTATGAGGATCTTCACCCGCAAAACCATGAAACTTGGGGAATAAATGAATAAGACCAAACTTTAAATCAAAATTTACCTCCAAGTCTACATAATGAATGCAGAGTGGTTGCTGATTCAAGTTAGCTAACTCTCTAAGAGTTCTTTCTACAGGTGCAGCTCTATCCATCACTTGTTCTTCTGAATCGCTAGATGATTCAACCAAATCAAGCACCGTATCTGTTTTAGAAAGCAAAGGCGACGAGGATCATTGCTTAGCTTGCTTCATCTGCTGTCTCAGTTGGCAAGCTGTCTCAATTTCAGGATCAAACAAAAGTGTACCTGTACGAGAAGAACGAATCATACACCAAGTAAAAACGTAAAAAGGATTAAATAAACAACACCAATCCTCGGCAACGACGCCAAATTTTGATGGTTGTTGAAGCCAGCAAAAATAAAAACCTGCTCTAAATAAATTGTGTATAGTGATTGAGTAGAGTCATGTCCACAGAGATCGTTAATTATTTAAATCCTTTTAAAATGTAAAATGCAAAATGGGGGGATTGTTCACAATAATAAAAATCAAATTAAAATAACAAGAATACAAATTAAAATTGTAATTCAAATTGGGAAAAGCTCTAGTTGAAGGAATTAACTCAGCTTGATTCGACTACTGATCATTGATTTAAATATAAATCATTACTACTTATGAATAGACCGCTTATAGCTACTGAGACCCTCTAATAGCCAATCTCTCCTTAATTAGTCGATAACCAAGGTACGACTATTGGTTATTTCCCTAATCAATAGACAACCCTAGATACGATTATAGAATTTAATTAATTGACAGCCTGAAAAACCAGAGAGACTCAAATCCTAATCAACAAACGTATACGATGGTTTATTTAAATTAGATTATTTATTCTCATAACACAACGCACTGCTATGTTATTTGTCACAAACATTAAAATCTTCATACGATGAATCTTTTAATTGACAATAGATTAAGTTGATAATTAAATAGTGGCCAATTATCTAATTAACAAACATAATCATGACAATAATTTAGAGAATAAACAAATACCCAAAAAGTAATAAAATAATTAAAGCATAAGAAAGATCTCACAGTAATGATGAATAAAAGCTTTATTAACCTTCAATCAGAATAATAGGTTTAGTTCTTTATAGAGAGAAGAGAAAAATTTAGATCTAGGGTTTTTCTTTCCAATTTCTTCTCCTCTCTTCTTCCTCTTTTGAGTTCTTTTTAAAATAAAATACTAATATCTAAAATATTATCTAAATATTAAATTCAGAATTACAAAAATAACCAAAAAAATAAAACACGTTAAACTAAAAATTGCATGTCCTTAATTGACAGCACGCGGCCACGCCTTATCAACAAAGTTCTTCTGAAGCTCATAATTTTTTCAGGAAAGCAATCATTCTCAAATGTCATCTTGTAGCTCAATTTTAGCACCAATCAATAGAATTGCACCTACAAAAATAAAACACAAGTAAATCACTATTATTTAGTACAAAACAGCTATATTAAAGGAAGTAAGCAATGCAAAACTAGTGCATAAATTGCACTCTAACACTCTTGCAAAATTGGTTCAAAGACATCCAAAAATAAGAGTTTGGCTTTAAGAATTTTGAGATGAATTTGTTCGATTATCATAATTTTTTTTTTTGTAGTCTTGATGAATTTTATTTTAGTTTATTTTTTAAAAGAAAGGAATCAAGAAAAAAAAGAAACACATCAATTGAAGTTGAAAATTATAAATCGGTAGCTTATCCTAGTCTCGCACAACAATAATAGTCATAGAAGCAACAATCTTTTATTTGCAACACCTCATGAATCATGATTACCCAATTGCTAGTGTATAAACATCAAGAACAATCTTTTTCTTTCTCTCTTTTTGATAGCTTTCTTATAAGTCAATTATTTCCCGAAGGATTGGTTTTAAACTCTAAATTAAAATGTACGTTTGATTGAAATTAAAGATGAAAAGACTGATGGAAAGAGAACGAGAAACAAGTATATCTGTATTTGGGATTTCAGGAGAGAGAAATTTATTTAGAATAATTGAAATAATGATATTTTTGGAATTAAAAGAGGGTGTTAATAGTTATGATAAATTTTCTAATATTATTTAATGGGTACACTTAATAACAGGGTTTTAATAGGATGTGAGAGGGGTGCCAATAGCTCCACTCTTCCCAATTTTAAAGTGATAACTCAAAATTAATTTATGTCTAGCCATCAATATAACAATTAAGCCATATCAAACTTAATCTTATTTAGATTCTTTTTCTACTTAATAAAATGATATCTAAGCATTCCGTATAAACAATATTCAATAAAAAGAGTTAAAGTTTTTATTAACACTTTATATAAATAGTTTAATAAAAGACACAAAATCTAAAATAATCACATATAAACTTTATAAACGCAAGTATCGATTTTTCAAATTGTAAGTCTTACAATCAACAATACATGATAGAATTGATAAAAAGATTTAATTATATCTAACCAAACATGTGGAACAAGAATAATAAACATTAAAGTGCATATCTAAGAAATTAATTAAATAAAAAGAAATTTATTTCATTGAATATAATAACATCCTTAACCCAAATATAAGGAAATTAAAAAATCAAAGAGGGATCTAGAACAGTAAAACTAGTAAAATCCATAATACATTGCTTGCCTCTAATTCTTCAATTCTCACTTCCTTTCCACATCTGTCTATGCCCCTCCAAAGGGCAAAAAGCTTGACTTTAATAATAATGCACTGCCTCTAAGGGCCTGTTTGGTATTGTTTCTGAATTTATATTTTCTGAGAATAAAAATAAAAATGAAAATGGTGTTTTACAGTTGCTGTATTTCGAATTTAAATATGTGTCTGGTATCATTTTCTGTATCATGTATTTTAAAACTGAAAACAGTAATATGCATTTGGTAGACACAATTGAAAATGATAAAAATAGAGAATATGCGTTTGGTAATATTTTTTTAAAATAATTTTTACTAAACATTTACATTATATTTATAGTCATAAAATAATTATTTAGTTAATACATACACAAATACAACAAAATAATTTAAACAAATTTATTATTAAAAAATTACATGATGAAATTTTAGAATTAACATTAATTAAAAAAATTTGACATTGTCATTTTTTTTACACCATAATTAAGATATATATTACAACACATGATTTAAACAAAATAATTATAAAAAAAATACATGATAGACATTATGCATTACGTATGTAATCATGCCACATAGAAGCCGCAATTTTATCTCGTATAGCATTCATCTCTGCGACACTTGCCGAAAATAAATCAATATTAGTAAGAGACCTACTAGTGTCTTCTTCTTCGTTGGTAACCAAACCATGCAGCAATGTGGGTTCCGTCAAATGTAAACATCATGTCAAAAGAACATACACACACAAAAATTACTATATATTGTAACATATATAAATTAAACAAAATAATTATAAAAAAAATACATGATAGACATCATGCATTAACACTTGCTGGAGATTAATCAAATTCAACCGTGTACAAGGTACTTGCAAATTACACTTATTTTATGAAAACAAGCTCTAATGACAACAAAGTCAACTACGAGCCTACGCTTTCGCCGTGCAGCAAAAATGATTGTATGTCAACGAGTTTGACAGAATTTCAGCATGTAGTTTCCTTACCAACACAAAGCATAAAACTGCTACTACAGAAATAGAGAACAAAAAAGATGGATAGAAGAAAAGCAAGTGCCATGCCAAAGAAAGGATGAACTACATTTGTTTGTCCTTGAAGCCGACTGATCCCAAATGAAATTGCGAAAACCATAACTCCAAGTTAAGCCGAAAATCCATATTTCCTGCATGTGAGTTATTAAAAATGAAATTAAATACATATATAAATCATCAAAATTAACTGAGATTGCTCCCCTAAACTTAATAACCAGCAAACCCAACAATGAAACTGGTAAGCTAATAATGTGTACATTGATAATTGATGCAACTTTTCAATTTGGTGACCAGTAGTATATTTTCAATAAGGAAGTTTGCATCTTGAATTGCTAATTCTAATTTAACACATGTATGCACAGATGCACAAGAACAAACAGAATTTTGCACACCATTTATTATAATAATTGAGCAGATTATTTTGCTTTTATTATTATTATTATTATTTTTCATATAACCAAACACTTCTCAATCAAATTCATACGATTGTAGTCATTGCGAATATAAGTAAGAGAGCTCATATAGGAAATAAGAATTAGGATCTAAGGACTTTTGAGACAAAAAAAAAAAAATAAAAACTCCAGGAAAAAGGTTCTTTCCTCTATCGCACAATTATCATAAAAGGCTTTCCAATCAAATTTCAATTTAAACTACTTTCATGGAGCCACCAAGCACATAATTTAACTCATTAGATAGGTATCCTAATTTCTTTTATTCTCATATTTCTCATATGGGCATCTAAATAGATATGTGATTCGTTTCTCACAAATCCAGCCAACGGCAAATGGTTCTTTTTCTAACAATCCTTAAATAAGATACAAAGGCAGAGCTCAAGAGATAAACATTCTATTTGTCTAAAAAATTGAACGAATATGATTTGGGTTTAAAATAAACAAAAAGAACCACACTCACAATTTACTCAAACTTTGATTCCTGAAGAGATGTGCTAAGCTCTGCAATAAGGCCCTTCAACTCTGTGTTAAATAACTGAGCCATTTGATTGGGCAAACTAACACAGCTTTCTCCGGCCGATGGATTCATGTCCCTCTGATATGGAATGCACCCAACGGGACCAACATTTGCCACAATAATTTTTCTGGCACCCAAATTATAAAGTCTCTGCAGAGAAATTCAAATCTGTTGATTTTTAACATTTCAATTAAACAAATGCAGTGAAACTGAAAATCGAGAGTTGTGAGAAAATTAATTTATGGTAAGTTGTATCTGAAATCTTGCAATCATGGCTGACGAAAAATTTGGGAAACCAATTTTTGCTCGGTTTTGAGAGGACCGGCGCGAAGTAATTATTGATGAAATCATTGGAGCCCATTGTCATTGAGAACAAAGACCTTCGTAAAAGCTGTAGAGTTGCAGGCTCACCTATGGTTGAGATAATATGTTCCCTTGTATTTGCAAAATTGAAGACTAGTACAAGCGGCAGAGATGGAGCAGTAAAAACAAGAAGCAAAGAGCAAGAGAGCAATAGTCGAGACCGAGCAGAGACGAAATAACGACAAAGTGGAGATGGGGCAACAAAGAGCAACAGAGATGGAACAAGCAGCCAATTTAGGGCACGGAGAGACAGAGTTGTGACGGTGGATTGCGGTCGATGAACAGTAATGCCACCGAGGGAAGAGAGCATGTGAAGTAGACCTACATAAAGAGGAAGGAGAGAGAGAGAGATTCGTGAGCGATTCAAGTGGGTTGTGATCAAAGGAGAAGTATCACCCACGAAGGGAGAGCTGTGACGAGATAACGAGAGGGAGGGGATAAGATTTTGGGGAGGAGATAACTTTTAGATTTTGTTTTGCGATTTATCTTTTAATTTAATTTGTAATTCGTTTGAAAATATGTTTAGGATGTTCTCGATTTTATAATCGTAAACGTGAAAATGAATTCTTTGTTTTATAATTTATTTTGTGAATTCAAGCCACCGAACGCATATTATGTCCATATTTCCAAAACAAAAATAAAAACAAGCGTTGAAAACGATACCAAACAGCCCTAAATTTCTAGTTCTTCAATTCTCCCTTCGTTTCCTCCTCTTTGCATGTCCCCTCCAAAAGCAAAAAAAGCTCGACTTTAATAATGGCATCATTGTATTTCCCTCCTTAAGCAAAAAAAGCTCAACTTTAATAATGGCATCATTCCGCCACCGACATCTCCAATTCACTTCACGTTTGATCCGTTATGCACGTTTACCCACTAATCCTCGGTTTATTACCCGTTCAATAAACAAATAAATTATCTAAAATAATTAATAAAAGAATTAACAAATGAATGATTAGAGTTGAAATATGTATATAAATTATGCCCAATAAGTACCCTAAAACTTCAATTTTGCTAATCCTAGAGCCAAAAAAAAAAAAAAAAAGTAATAAATTAAATTAAATCCTTGCAATTAATCGCAATGCATTTAGCGTATGTAATAAGCCTTTAAACCCCTAAGTAGCCTTAGTGGATGCATGAGGTTTTCCAGTGATAATATCCACAAACATAATCAACAATTCTCTAATGACAATAAATGAAAATCAAAAGAATGGCTTTTTCAAGGCATTTGTAGTTAGCTCTTTAATTAGATTAATATATAACAACAATCAAAGAAAAGCATAAGCATCATCTCAAGCCTAAAGAATATCACTTCCACACAAACCATTGGCATGAATAAGTCAAGTAAACTCATGCAAAATAATCAATCGTCAAAGTTACATTAATCAACCCACTTTAAAATATAACATGTCAAATCCCAAAATCTCATAAGATAAGAATGACACTCTCAAATAAAATAATCCCAACAAAAACAATCACTCCAAAAAAAAGGGTAAAATTACTACAACAAAAACATGTATTTCTGAGGGACATAATCCCTCAAGTAAATATAAAAATCCTCGGTAATACTCGGTAATAGATATTACCAAGGGAAAATGTCCGTCGTGAAAATGCTTGTCGTTAATTCTATAATTCTCACAATCCCTCGAAAATATGGATTATTACTGAGGGAAATATCCTCAATAGAGAGCAAGTACTTCCATTGGAAAACAATTCAAACAATGAATAAAAATATTGCCTAGGGACATATTTTCTCGGTAATAATACCATATTTCCAATGGAATATATCCATTGGTAAAAATCTAAAACCCTTAGAGAAAAAAAAATGAGATTCCCACCATATTTTGAATCCTCAAAAATATTGGATAGTCCTTAGGAAATATAGAATCTTTTTGCCATTACGTTAATCAATTGGTACATTAATTATATAAACAAAGTTTAATAAAATTAAAACAATTACTAAAAGAATCTAATAAATTCATTATCAAAATAATAATCCAATAAATGTAACAAAGATAAATGTAATTCATTAGTTGTTCAACTTCATATACATAAAATGATTCTTCATCTTCATTTGGTCTTACTTATTTTATTTTACAGTTAGTATGCTAATCAGAGATTTTTATCATTTGATTTGCAAGTTTTCAATTTTGGAGGAGACTGATTTTTTATATGTTACAATGTTAATTTTTAAAATGAAAAATGTTACTTATTGACATTTTTTTAAAGGTTTCGCAACTTTTCTTAAAGAGTCTAGAGGAGAATCCAAAAATAATAATAATGATTGAAAAGAGTACTCAAGAAACGAAAAAATAAAGAGTCAAGAAAAAAAAATAAAAGAGGGAGAGAGAGAAGAACTATTAAAGAAAATGTAAAAAAGAAAATTTAATGGCTGTTTGTTTGTTAATTAGTTTTAGAACTTTAATTAGCCCAAAATGGTAAGTTTTTAAATTTATTTAAAACGGTTAAGATTAGATCTAATCATGTCCATTGAATTATTTAATGTCATATGTCAATCTCTTCTATAAAGATTAAGAAAGATTAAACTAAGAGAGGCTTCCAATCAAAATTTTAATTTGGACACATTATTTTAACAAATGATGGAGTTACTTTGCGAATTTATTTACTAAATAAACCTCCTAGCAAAATTTCAAAATTAGAATTTCATGCTATTCACACACTTCAATACTAAATATGCTCTCGAGATCACTAAAAGTCTAAAACTATCTATACACCCACTGATTTCAATCAAGCGCAATCAGTCTATTAATTTTAAAACATTCGACGCCAAATTTATAGATATCAAGCATAATTTTTAACCGAATTTTAATTTGTCAATTAATATATTTGTATTTTAATTTGAATTTTTGACACTGCAAATACAAAATAATTACACATATATTTTTTACATTTATTTTCTTTGCATAATTTAAAAAAAAGTTCATAAACGAAATTGAAAGTTAAAATGTAATTTTGATACTCATATATCTTTTTTAGAAGATGTTAGGTCCATCTCATTTGGGTGGCCCAAGCTCAAAGTTCAATAAGTTTGGACAATTCAGTAATTAAAAACACATTGAAGGGGGCAAATAAAATTTGCCATGAAATTTGCCTACAAAAATAAGTGAAAGGCGTTGCCCTAGATAGCAAGGTGTTTAGAATTAATGCGATCTGCTCAATCGGTTTGATTCGCAGAAATTTGAGTCGTGGATTTGTAGATTTGATTGGAATGAAAATTTGAAAATTTAAAAATCATGATTAATGGATTAGATATGAATTTACTTTTATGAATCTGTAAAAATCCGTAAAAAAATAAAAATACTTATTTAATAAAAAAATTAAACTTGTAAATATGGCATTATACTTATTAATAAATAAATAAGTTAAAATATAGTTACATTAACATCATATTATGTCTTATCCGATAATAATATAAAATAAAAATAATTAAATTAAAAAAAATATAGCTTCCCGATGAGTTAATTTTCATATACTAATCTAACAAATGAGATTTTTTTCTTTTTGGTGTGTTATATTTTGAAATTTCAAATGTATTTTCTATCTTTTATTTAAACAATTAATTTATTTAAATCTTATTTAATTTCAAATTTGATTGGTAGTAAAAATATTTTTATAGTAGTTTTTTTATTTAGTTAGTTTGTGGATAGGACATAATTAAAAATTTTTAACTCGTAAACCAATCTGCAAAATGGTGGATTGGATATGAATTCGGGTCAAATCGCATCCGATCCGTAGATGTGTGGATTGAATTTGGATTGAATTTCACCAATCCGTGGATTAGGTTGAAAATTTATAATTTGTAAAATCGTGAATCCGATATAGATTGATGTCAAATCTACAAAATCCGATCCGGAAACACCCATACTAGATAATGCGAGTGCGTGCAAGAAAAGCGGCGGAGAGAGAGATAAGTCGGTGGAAGTTTTTATTTGGGAATAATAATTTTTAATCTTTAATTAGGTGATCGGAATCCAAAATTAACTCTGTTTTCTCCCAAATTTACATCTTTAATTAGGTGATACGAATCCAAAATTAACTCTGTTTTCTCCCAAATTTTTAATCTTTAATTAGGTGATCGAAATCCAAAATCCAAAGTTCTGGTATCACCTCTACAATCTGTTGGTCTTGATTTTTATTTTATCCTCTCGTTAGCTATTATTTAAGATACACATTTATTAGAGAGACAATTATTAGGTCGTTATTCTTTGTAAACCACCAAGAATATTGAGATTCTTGATGTTGGTAGTCTCTAGTATTATCTAGAGAAGAATTAGTGTTATAATCCCATTAATATAGCCGAAGATTATATCGGACTACGGTCCCGTGATTTTTCCGCTTTGGGTTTTCCACGTAAAAATACGTATCCCTTGTGGTTGGTTTTTGCTTTGGATTTATTGGTTTATTTTTCTGCATATTTATTTGTGGTCCACATCCTATTTTAATCACACAAAGAGGGAAAGAGTTTTGTTTCCACTTAATTTGTTGTTTATGGTAGTCTCTTTCCCAACAGAGTGATATCGAGCTTGAGGTTTTTATTACTTGTGTGGTGAGATAGAGGAATCATCGGCATGCATGATTAAATTAAAATCATAGAATTATGGAACTTGAAGTCTAGGATGGAAGATTTGTTGTACATGAAAGACTTACATGAACCCATTGAAGGCGAAGAAGCTAGACACTGTCGATTTATATGATAAGAAATGGACTCAATTAAACTAGAAGGCCGTGGGTACTATTAAATCATGGATTGATCAGAATGTGTATCACCATGTCGCGAAGGAATCCAGGGCTGATGTTCTTTGGAGAAAATTATAGACAATTTATAAGCGACCAACAACACAAAATAAAGTTAGTCGATGAAAAGACTTGTTAACTTGAAATACATGGAGGGGTGCAGTATAACTGAACACACTAGTGAGTTTCAAGGCTTGGTTGATCAGTTGACTACTATGAAAATTATTTTAGACGATGAGTTACAAGAATTATTGTTGTTTAGTTCTTTGCATGACGGTTGGGAGACATTAGTGGTGTTAGTGAATAATTGAGTGTCGAATTAAAACTTAACCTTGGATATTGTTACAAATAGGTGCGGAATGAAGAATCTAGAAGAAAGAGTATGAAGTAGTTTCTTGAGTCGATGCACTTGTTTCAGAAAAGCAAGAAAGGCTGGGGAGAAGCCAAAGCAGAAATTCTTGCCCGTGAGAATACGATAACTCTAGAGGAATATCTAAGTTACATAGGAGAAACATGAAGTGTTTTCATTGTTAGAAAATGGGTCACGTTAAAAGGGAGTGTAGATTGTGGAAAAGAGAACAGACAAAAGAAAAAGGTGATGCTCGAGAAAAATGACAAAGAGAACTTTGCAGCCATAGTTGATGGTGAATTGGGTATTGTTTATAATGAGAGCTCTGTGAATCTCACTTGCTATACCAGTGATTGAGTAATTGATTCGGGTGCTTCATTTTATGTTCTGCACATCGTGATTACTTCACATCCTATGTTAATAGTGACTATGGCCATGTTTAGATGGGAAATGAAGGGGCATCCAAGATTGTGGGCATAGGTGATATTTGCTTGGAAACCAAGCATTGGCTGTAAGTTGTTGCTTAAAGATTTCAGACATGCACCGGATATTTGCCTTAATTTGATCTCTACAGGCAAGCTTGATGATGATGGTTATATTAAGCAATTTGGTAAAGGAAAATATAAGCTCAAGTAAAGGCTCCTAATGTTAGCTAAGGGGAGGAAAGTAAACGCCCTCTATGTGTTAGAAGTCAAGATAAAAAAGAAGATGTAAATATGGCTGTAAAAGATTCGACATTAAAATATGGTATGAAAGGCTTGGCCATATTGGTGAGAAAGGATTGGAAACTCTTGTTACAAAATAATTTCTACCTAGCTTCGCAAGTATGTCCCTAAAGACTTGTGTTCATTACTTAGGTGGAAAGACGCACAAAGTAACTTTTAAAAACATTTCTCTATTTAAAAGTCGAAAATCCTTGATTTGATTCACACTGATGTTTGCATAATGCAAAGTAGATCAATAGGAGGTACACTTTATTTCGTGACTTTTATTGATGACTATTATAGAAAAGAGTGGGCTTTTGCTTTGAAATCTAAAGACCAAGTACCGATATATTTAAGTTCTTTAATGTTTATGTTAAGAAAGAGATAAGAAGAAAATTAAAATGCATCGTCAAGGCAGATAATGGTGGTGAGTATATACAGCAATTTAAGCAAAAGATTGCGAGATCCCATGAAATTAGACTTGAAAAAATTGTACCAAAAACCCCCGCGGCAAAAAGATGTTGCAAAAAGGATGAACAAAACAATTGAAGAGAGGGTCGGTGTATGCTTTCTGATGCCAAGCTTCCTAAATCTTTCGGCGGAGAGTATTAAATCTTTTGTAGTTGATTTGATTAACCTTTCTCCTTGGTTTCATTAGATGGCGATGTACTTGAGAGAGTTTAGACCGGGAAATATATTTCTTATAAACACTTGAACGTGTATGGCTATATAGCATATGTTCACATCCCTAAAAATGAGAGATCAAAACTTGATCATAGAGCAAAGGAATGCATTTTCTTAGGTTATGGGCATGAAGAATTTGGGTACAGATTATGGGATCCAGTGGCAAAAAAATTGATCAAAAGTAGAGATGTTGTAATCCTTAAAGATCATATAGTTGGTCATGTAGAAAAGAGTGATGAGTCTCAATCATCTCTAGAAATTCTTATTATTCTAAACTTCAGTTTCTCCACCTATAGTTCATAATGATCATGGGGGAGGTGGAGAGGATAATAATGATGATCCAGTAGAACCAGTTGACCAAGCACCTCTAGAACCAGTGCACTACCGGTTGAGCGAGTGAGAAGATCTACTAGAGAACCAGATATCCTCCACATGAGTATGTGATGCTTACAAATGAAAGGGAGCTAGAAGATTTTAAAGAAGCCATGTCTCATCAGCATAAAAATGAGTGGGTTAAAGCCATGCAAAAGGAGATGAAATCCTTAAATGAAAACCACACTTATGACCTAGTGAAGCTGCCCAAGGGAAAGAGGGCACTAAAGAACAAATTTGTTTACAGGTTAAAGACTAAAAAAACTCACAACAGAGGTACAAGGCTAGATTAGTTGCGAAGGGTTTTGATCAAAAGAAAGGTGTTGATTTCGAAGAAATATTTTCTCCTATAGTGAAGATTAAACAACTTGATGTAAAGATAGCTTTCTTGCACAACTTAGAGAAGGGTATATACATGGAGCAACTTGAAAGATTCAGTGTCAAAGGTAAAGAAGAACTTATGTGCAAGTTGAAAAAAGTTTGTATGGGTTGAAACAAGCACCAAGACAAAGTGGTGAAGTAAGTTTAATTCTTTCATGGAGAATCATAGTTTTAACAAGACTATGTGCGACCATTGTGTTTTTGTGAAGAAGTTTGGTGATAAAGATTTCATCATTCTATTATTTTATGTGGATGACATGTTGATTGTTCGTTAAGATGCTTGTAAGATTGACAATCGAAGAGAGAGCTTAGCAAGTCTTTTACAATGAAGAACTTGGGATCGTGACGACTTCTTGGTATGAAGATTTCCCGCAATAGAAAAGATGGGAAGTTATGGTTATTTCAAGAAGTATATGTTGAAAGATTTCTTGAGAGATTTAACATGAGCAAGGCAAAATCTGTTTGTTCGCCAATTGCGGGCTATTTCAAACTTTCTTTTGAGCATTGTCCTACAAGTGAGAAAGCAGTAAGAGATGAAAGGAGTTCTTTATGCTTTAGCAATTGGTAGATTGATGTACGTCATGGTTTGTACAAGACTAGATATTGCTCATGTAGTTGGTGTAGTCAACCGGTTTCTCTCCAATCTAAGTAAAGAGCACTAGACAGTAGTAAAATGGATTCTCATATATCTCATAGGCACTTCCAGAGCATGTTTATGTTTTGGTGAGGACAAACCTGTATTACAAGTGTACACAGATGCAGATATGGCAAGAGATGTTGATTCCAGAAAATCCCTATCAGGATATCTGCTTACCTGCGAGAGGGAGAAGTCTCATAGCAATCCGGACTTGGCGGTGTGTTGTTTTGCCTACCACTGAAGCAGAGTGTATTACAATCACTAAAGGTTGCAAACAAACTATGTGGATGAAAAATTTCCTACAAGAGTTGAGTGTGAAACAAAATAGCTATATTATGTACTGTGATAGTCAGAGTGTCATTCAGTTGGCAAACAATTCAACATGCCATTTCAAATCTAAGCATATTGATGTGAGGTATCATTGGATATAAGACGTGTTTGAGAAGAAATAGTTGCAGGTTAAGAAGATACACAACGAAGAATGAGTCAGATAAAATGACAAAACCATTGCCCAAGGAGAAATCGAAAAGTCAGATATCTGTAAAGCGAGCTTGGTGGTGCCCACATGATCGGAAGGGGAGATTTATTGGGTCTATCTCGTTTGGGTGGCGCAAGCCCAAAGTTTAATAAGTTTAGGCAATTGAGTAATTAAAGAAACATTGAAGGGGCAAATAAAATTTGTCATGAAATTTGCCTATGAAAAGAATTGAAAGTTTGCCTTAGATAATGTGAGTGTGTGCAAGAAAAAAAGCAAAGAGAGTGAGAGAAGTCGTGGAGGTTTTTAATTTGGGAGTAATAATTTTAATCTTTAATTAGGCGATTGGAAGATGAAATTAACTATGTTTTTTTCCCAAATTTTAAGGGTAAGTTCTGTCATCGCCCTCTACAATCGTATCGCTCTTGATTTTTATTTCATCATCTCACCGGCTAGTATTTGATATACATACTTGTTAGAAAGATAGTTATTAAGTTGTTACTATAAGCCAAGAATATTGAGATTCTTGATATTGGTAGCCTCTAGTATTATCTAGAGAAGAATTAGTGATGTAATCCCATTAATATAGTCGAAGATTATATCGGATTATGGTCCCGTAGTTTTTCACACTTTGAATTTTCCACATGAAAATATGTGTCTTTTGTGGTTGGTTTTTGCTTTAGATTTATTAGTTTATTTTTCTGCCTATTTATTTGTGGTACATATCCTATTTTAATCACACAAAGAGAGAAATAATTTTATTTCGCTTAATTTATAATCGCTTATAGAAGTTCCTTTCAGAATGTAAGAGACCATACTTGGTCTCTTAATCATCTATATTTGCTTGCAAGGCTCTTGTATTTTGGAACCATCAAGCTTTGATTTTTCTTTTTTTTAGCTGTTGGTTTTTTGTTGAAATAGAGTGAATATTTATTTTGTATTCGTCTTGGTTGAATTGAGCTCTAGTAATTCACTCTATCAGTTTTTAGATTAAAGGTGCGGTGTAAATGTCACATTTGAAAGATGAGGGTAGGAATAAAATAATGTTTTTAGTTTTATTTCGTCTATATTTGTAATTTAAGTTTGGGGTATTTTGGTAACAAAAATATTTATCAAAAGTGAGTGTTAGTATTATGATAGATTCAAAAACTCTAACCTTTTTAAATTTTATACCACTTTGAAATAACTTTAAAGTAATTTATTACGAACTACTTTCACATAATTTAAGCGAATACTATTAACAAAGTGGCAAGTGCCTTTTTTTTAATATTATATGAATACGGTATGGTAAGTGAATAGAACCCAGTTACACTTTAAGCCCAAAGTATGTGAAGTCCAATAAAAGCCTAACACGAAAATATAAAAATAAGGACGCAAATGCGTTACCACCGTGGTAAGCAAGTTGCCACATATTTTGCCTTTTGCGACGTTAAATTTGACTTGACCCCTTGTTTTCTTTTATATTTATAATTTATTTATAAGTATTACCATAATTTCACTTTCCCATATCTTCTTAAAAATTTCAGATTATATCATTATAATTGGTGTAAAAATATAATTACATAAATATAAATTTAAAAATATAATAATATTAGTAAATAACAAAGTGCAGATTAATTGAATCCTCTAAAATACTTATTAAATTGATTAACTAAAAAAATCCACCATAACAATTTGAAAATTCATATTTTACTCTACAAACCTATCTAAATATTGAATAAACCCTTACTTAGCAAACTTATCATTATAAGACTATTTTTCCTAAATAAACCTATTCTACGTATTTTGTTTTCTAAAACAATAAAAAAATTTTATCCTTCGTTTTAATTAATTGTATCTTAATAAAATATAAATTGGAATGGTGAATTAATTGCAAATAGATCAATATTACTTCTTTTTTGAAATAATAGATCAATATTACTTGTTTTAGCATCAATGTTTCTTTTGTAATTGATGCATGGTGGTTACATATGTTTTGTAAATATTCAAGAGTAATTGAATATGTTCGTTTGGTGATAATCTTGTACTGGGTTTGAGTCAGGAAATAAGAGAGTTTTAATGAGTAATTCATTTCTCCATTATTATAATTTGGTTTGTAGACATTTTTAAATAAAAATTATAACAAAAATAGATTTAATGATTTTTTTCTCCTTATTAGCTTCGCATTGATGCTAATCTTACAATGCTCACTTATCATCCCGATATTCTTAACCAAATGTAAAAGAAATATAGAGTTTAACAAGAGAGAAGCAAGAGAGACAATGTTCGGAAGCTAATTAAAAAAAGACATGATGCATTGATAATAGGGAGAAATTCGGGTTTTCAATTTTCAATTAAAACCTTTTGGACTGATCTCATACAACATATAAGAATTAAGTAATCTAGAAATTCATACCTTTGATAATCTGAGAAGACGAACGATTGAGAGTTGTAGATCCGTCTCCAAACGATCTTCCTATGACTCAAGATTGATCAACACTCGACGTGTGGGCGTCTGTTTCCACTCCCAATTGCATTTGGCGTCTCTTAGATGTCTTCTGTATTTTTCTTGAAAACCCTGGAATTCTCCTCTCACGCGAAAAGGAGAAAAGTACCCCTTTTATAATATCTTATGAAAAACCCTAGTATGTTAGGATTAGGATTCCTATTTTAAAATAGAATTCCTCTTTTAATTTAAATATTTAAATTAAATACTTTCTCTCCACTTACGTAAAAGTAGAGAGAATGTGTAACTAACTAGGGGACCACCTTGTAAAATATCACAAGCCCCCTTTTACACTTAAATATAACATACTAGGCTTTAACAAATATTATAATTATAATTTTCACCTAATACGCCAGTTTTCTTGCTTTTGGGTCCAGTGATGGTGTTGTCAATTAAATGAGCTAACCCGGGGATCATTTGGGAACATACAATAGTGGCTACAATAATTAAATTTGTAATTAAACAAATATAATTATTTAATTCCAATTCTACTCCACTATAAGATTGGAATTGACCTCCATAATTGTATCTTTCGAATAATAATTCGCCAAGCCACATTGATTTCTTTCTTTGCGCATAATCCTTTATACCACATCATTAATTAAATCGATATCTGTTGTCCAATCGATTTAATTACATCTTGTTCCTTGATACTTACTGGCTTTCTCTAATGATCATTTTCAACATACTAAATATGTTGACACACTTTGGCCAAAGAATTATATGATCAAGTGCCGAAAACCCATCAAGAGATGTGTCGCACAAATTCTATATTGTTAATCTATAACTCCAATACTCATAATTGCCTCTACCAAGATACCGGGTAATCTTGACCACAAGTGTGTGTCGTGTCCATTGGTAACTCAAATGGAATAACAATTACAATCATGAAATCATAACTAACTCAAGATTAAGATTACAGTAAAATCAATACCTATGAGATTTTAATAAGTCGCGGTCATTTCAAGGTTAATTAAATCTCATATGTGATCCTGTTCAATGTAGTCGTACTACATCAATAAATTCATACATGATTAAGACAAACCATTCAATGAATTTATTACGAGTCTATACCTAAATAAAGTGCCCAACTTTATTTTATCAGCTCATGAAACATAATTTATTTAATCATAAGATAACTTGTATTTATGTCTTTGTGAATCCACATGGTGATCACATAAATACATATAATATGATCAAATGGACTTTACTCAAAATATTAATGCAATTAAGATACTTGAATAAAATACCTCATTTATTTTATTAATCAGAAAATTTGTTTATTATAATTCAATAAACACATATATTTTTAAAGAGCACATTTTCCCAACAATCTCTCACTAGCTCTCAAAGCATATTTGGCATCTCACGCATGCCCATGGATCCTAAGTGCAAGTTAAAAGGTTTCCCAGGTATGGCCTTAGTAAAAAGATCTGCCAAGTTTTGCTGTGACGCAACCTGAGTGACCTCTACATCACCTCTCTGCACTATATCCCTTATGAGATGATACTTCCTCTCAATGTGTTTTTGTTTCTTGTGGTTCCTTGGTTCTTTTGATTGAGCCACTGCACCACTACTATCACAAAATAGTTTAAGGGGTGCATTTACTACAGGTACCACCTCAAGATCTTTTTAGGAACTTGCAGAGCTATACAGCTTCTTTTGCAGCTTTAGATGCAGCCACATATTCAGCTTCTGTTGTGGAGTCTGCGATACAAGATTGTTTCACACTCCTCCAACTAATAGCTCCACTTCCTAATGTAAACACATAACCAGAAGTAGCCTTTCTAGAATCCTTATCTGACATAAAGTCAGAATCAGTATAACCCACTGGAATAAGTTCATCACCAGAATACACAAGCATATAATCCTTAGTTCTTTTCAGATACTTCATTATGTGCTTGACAGCAGTCCAATGTTCAGGTCCAGGATTAGATTGATATCTGCTAACCATCCCAATCGCAAAACAGATGTCTGGTCTAGTACAAAGCATGGCATACATGAGGCTTCCCACAGCTTCCGCATAGGGAACTCGTCTCATTTTCTCTATCTCCTCAGATGTTATGGGTGATTGATCTTTAGAGAATCAAATTCCATGTCTGAATGGTAACAAACCAGTCTTAGAATTTTCCATGCTAAATCTAGCCAATATCTTATCGA
Source organism: Atalantia buxifolia (assembly GCA_030444775.1). Classification (NCBI taxonomy): domain Eukaryota; kingdom Viridiplantae; phylum Streptophyta; class Magnoliopsida; order Sapindales; family Rutaceae; genus Atalantia; species Atalantia buxifolia. The sequence goes on from CM059838.1 coordinate 9,957,437, forward strand.
TATAGACCGCTTGAGATAAAGTTATCGTTTTATTCTTCCGGTCTCGTAGCAACTTGATACCAAGAATATAACTAGCTTCTCCCAGATCTTTCATATCAAATTGTTTCGCTAGCCAACTCTTTATTGTAGTTAAAACTCCTACATCGTTTTGATAAGGAGAATATCATCTACATAAAAGAATTAGGAAAGGCTAAAGATTTTCCCTGAATTTTCTTGTACACACATGGTTCATCAATATTCGAATGAATCCAAACGATTTTATCGCTTGATCAAATCTCGATATTCCATGGTAGGGATGCTTGCTTCAATCCATAGATGGATCTCTACAACTTGCATATCGGGTGTTCTTGGCCTTTTTGTATGAATCCATCGGTTTTTGCATGTAGATGTTTTCTTCAAGATGCCCATTAAGAAAAAGGCGGTCTTGACATCCATTTGCCAAATTTCATAATCTAGCATCAGCAAACAATGGAAGCGAGAATCACGATGGATTTAAGCATAGCAAGGAGGAAAAAGTTTCCTCATAATTGATACCCTCTTTCGAGTAAACCCTTTGGCTACTAATCTTGCTTTAAAAGTTTCCACCATTCCGTCTACTCCTCTTTTTCTCTTGTAGATCCACTTGCACCTATAGGTTTTACCCCATTTGGTGCTTCTACAAGTTCAGATTTTATTGAAATACATAGATTCCATTTCTTGATTCATAGCCTTTTTCCAAAAATACGACATCTCTGTCTATTAGAGCTTCGTTCTAGCTAGTGGGATCTTGTACATATTCATCTGAGATAGCCGTATAGGTTTCTCTCAATTGTATATCGCAGGTAACCTAGTTACCCTCCCACTTCTGACGAGGTTAAAAGTGATGGTTCTTGAGGATAATCTGTGTTGATCGGTGGTTGGTTGTTCTTTGTTCTTCTGTTCTATAACAGGAGTTGAAAAGTGAGCATCAACACGATCACCGACGATTCTTCAAGTATTACCTTACTCTTAGGTTTGAAGTTATTCATATAGTCTTCCTCGAGGAAGTAAAATGTGTGCTCACAATTACCTTCCTATCTTGAGGACTATAAAATAAACCTCCCTTATTCCTTTGGGATACCCCCACAAACATGCAAACCTCGAACGTGAATCCATCTTATGCCTTTGGTTTCAAAGCACATGTCTTTGGTGATCCCCAATACGGACATGTCGTAAACTTGGTTTTTGCGACTCGACCATAGTTCTATTGGGGTTTTAGGCATGACTTAGATGGAACTAAGTTCAAGAGGTAAGCTGCAGTCTCGGTGCTAGTCCCCAAAAAAGAGATTGGTAATGTTGAATAACTAAGCATAGATCTCACCATATCCAAAAGAGTTCTATTTCTTCTTTCAGTTACCCATTTTGTTGTGGTGTTCTGGCAGGTGATCAAGCGAGATATAATTCCATTTTCAACCAGAGACTCTTTGAAATCTCCGGAGAGATATTCACCACCTCGATCAGATCGAAATTTCTTTATGTTCTTATCTAATTGCTTTTTCTGTCTCGACGCCTTATACTCTTTGAATTTCTCAAGAGCTTGGACTTATGACGCATTAGATAAACATAACCGTATCTCGAGTAATCATCAGTGAAAGTGATGAAATACTCATAACCTCCTCGAGCTTGTACATTGATTGGTCCACATACATGTATGTACCAATTCAAGTGGTCTTATTGCACGTACACCTTTGGTCGAGAATGGCCTTTTGGTCATTTTCCCTTCTAAACAGGATTCCGCAGAGTGGCAATGATTCATTTTCCAGTGGACCCAAGAGCCCGTCTTTGATCATTCTCGTATCTAGTTTGGTTTATATGACCCAAGCGTAAATGCCGAGGTAACATTGGTTGGAAGAAATATTTCTTTTCTTAGATAAATGTGTATGCTCATCATTATTGATTCTTTGTGTCATGCATAGAATGGATCAAAGGACTTAAATGATATAAATTATCTTCCAATGTACGGAACAAATAAGTCTCTTATTATAAAAATAGAAACAGAGGATCCAAAATTTACAAAGTGTACCACTTGTTTTGACAAACAAGCTACTTGAAATTAAATTCCTCTTAATGTCCGGAACATAAAGATAATTATTCAAAACTAAAGTCTCATTATTAAAAGATAATAAAAGCAGATCCGGTCTTCTGCGACACGAATGTCATGTCCTGCTAATCGAGCTTGACGCTTCCTTCACTTATTTTCTGGTTTCGAAACCAATAAAGTGAATTACAAATATGATTAGTTGCTCTGAATCCAACACCCAAGTGTCAATAGGATTCTGAACTAAACAGACCTCTATTACAAAAAGATTTCCCATACCAGATTTTACAATCTTAGGGCAATCCCTTTTCCAGTGACCTTTCTGTCCACACTTGAAGCATTTGCCTTTCGGCTTGCCATCTTGCTTGGTAGACGATTTCTTTTTCCCAGCTTTCTTCTTACCCTTGCCTTTTGGCTTAGGCCTAGAAGAAGAACCTTTTCCAGCAAGTTTTCTGCTATAACCAAATTCTTCTATAGCATGTAGTTCGTGCATTAATTCAATTAAGGTCATATCTTTATTGTTTAAGATATAGCTGACCTTAAACTCTTTGAATGTATCAGGCAAAGATTCAATTACTATGTTAATCTTTGTTTTATCATCGATTTGAACACCATGAATCTCTACCTCACTCAAATAGTCCATCATTTTGAGGACATGTTCACGAACTCTTGTATCCGTAATACGATTTAATGCTGCTTCTTTGGCAAAATGAGTATTCTGCCCAAACATCGATGAAGACTAGCCATTATTTCGGTGTCATTTGTTTCCATTCTCCGATGTTTCTTATGCGATTCCACAGAAATCGAAGCCAATATATAGCGCTTAGCCATTTTGTTAACCGCACCATTTCTCATAAGGCTCCTCTCGATTTCTATAATCGTATAACGTTGGTTCGGAGGGCAAGGCTGAATCAACACATATTTGCGATCCTTAGCGGTGAGGATATTAAATAGATTGTGTTTCCAATCTAAGTAATTTTCACCGAGTGAGTTCATTTTTAACAAGGATAACTAATAATGGGTTGATGGAAGACATTTTCTGAAAAATAAAACATCCATGAATTAATACATTGAAACAAGTAATATTCACAATAAAAATCTAAAATGCAAAAAACCATAAATGCATTTTATTTTATTGTAACGATAATCTAGTACCGCTTTAGCAAGCTATCCGTTGGGGAAGTCATGCCGCCACTTACTAGACCCAATTAACCATTAGATTATTTTCTTTCATGTCGTAACATGATAAATAACTATCGTTATCTTTTTGGGCCAAAGTTTGTTAATGAGCTTCGTTGGGAAGGTTAATCACAAATTTTGTTGAGTGTATAACCATTGTTTCAATCTACGCATTTCTCATATCATGCAGCCACCGTTAGGGTGATCAGCATGATTGAAAAATATTTCGATCTTATCTTTAAGAAGTTCATCAAATAAAATATCTAATATATATACCCTCCGTAGGGAGCATCACCGTATCATGAAGTCGAGGTATATATATAATTTTATTATTGAACTAACAATGGAGCCCGTGGGAAAATTATCTTGAATTTTCCCTCTCCCACTCAATATTTTAAAATTGGTTTTTCCTTTTAAAACATACATATATTGTTAATTGCATGCTTCCTATAATATTATCTAAGTGATATTTCATATTATCAAGCATTTGCAAATTTCAAACAATATACATAAATTCATGTTATATGAATGACATATATCATTATGCATAGAGTGGCACTACCTATTCTATATGACATGTTATCATGGCATGTTAACATCCAAAACATAACATATAGAAAAACAATTAAATAATCTTAATTCATGGCTTTCCTAAAATGAAAAATTACATTAAACCTAAGCCTAATCTTCATTGGGCTTCTTGTCAATGTCCATCTTCCATAAGCTTGACTTTGTTAATGGAATAGGGGAAATTGGACTTTTAAAATTTATTATTGGTCTAATTTTAATTTTGAAAGGAAATAAATGAATAATTTTTTTATTTATTTTTTATTTTATAAATAAAACTTTTGGACCAAAAATAAATTTAATGTGTTTAATTTTATCTATGCATTTTAATCCATTAAACCCAATTTCAATTGGGCCTAAAACCAGGATTCATTAAGCCCAAAATTATTTTAGACTTAAATGCAAAAAAATTAAAACGTTTATGCCCAAAAAGAAAAACTTATGGAACCATAGGGATCTTAATAATAAAAGCCAAGAAACCCTAAATCCATATTTTTCTTTTTCCTTCTTCCCGGCCGCCACCACCACAAACGCCTTGACCACATTGTTTTCATTGCGACATTGTTTGCATCGCCATCTCCGATGCCGAAGTCAACGTCACGCGTCACCGGAAAGCTTCCTCCTCTTGCTGAGGATGGATGAGCGCGCTCTTTGGGGATTAACAGACACGCGGCGTCTTATTTCTTTGGATGGCGCGCGCTAAGCTGCGCAGACGCTCGGCGTCAGCGTCTTGTATTTGCTTACATGTGTGTGCGGTGGGTCTTTGCTTGCGGCTGCATTGCGGTGCAGCCTTGCGGCCAGGCTTTGTCTGCGGCAGCAGCGGCAGCGGCTTGTCCTGCGCGACTCTACCGCGCATGCGCATACTTTCGTGCGTTTGTCATGAGGCATCGTGGTGGGTTCGTAGTTGTCATTGCTGAAATTTCCAGCCTTCTGTTTCTTTGATCCGAAATCCGTGATTATTCTCCAGTGATTTACAAATTTCCTAGACCAATTTTGGCTTACAAAATTTCTATTACAGTAAAATAAATCAAGAGGAAAACGTGGTGACGAGAGACCACCCCTCTTGTTACAAACCCAAACGAAAAATACAGTATAGAATCTAACCATGAATTAAGACAAACCACAACATGCTTTATTCATATATTAAACAAATAATATATATCTGAATAAATTGTGCCACTCTAATACATAAATATCAAGATTAATTTCATACGAAATTCTTATATATTAATATGAGATGGCTCTGATACCAATTGAAGGGAGAAAATCAGATTTTTTAATTTTTCAATTAAAACCTTTTTGGACCGATCTCATACAACATATAAGAATTAAGTAATCTAGAAATTCATACCTTTGATAATCTGAGAAGACGAACGATTGAGAGTTGTAGATCCGTCTCCAAACGATCTTCCAGGCTATGACTCAAGATCGATCAACACTGGACGTGTGGGCGTCTGTTTCACCACTCCCAATTGCAACTGGCGTCTCTTAGATGTCTTCTGTATTTTTTTTGAAAACCCTGGAATTCTCCTCTCCCTCGAAAAGGAGAAAAGTACCCCTTTTATAATATCTTATGAAAAACCATAGTATGTTAGGATTAGGATTCCTATTTTAAAATAGAATTCCTCGTTTAATTTAAATATTTAAATTAAATATTTTCTCTCCACTTACGTAAAAGTAGAGAGAATGTGTAACTAACTAGGGGACCACCTTGTAAAATATCACAAGCCCCCTTTTACACTTAAATATAACATACTAGGCTTTAACAAATATTATAATTATAATTTTCACCTAATACGCCAGTTTTCTTGCTTTTGGGTCCAGTGATGGTGTTGTCAATTAAATGAGCTAACCCGGGGATCATTTGGGAACATACAATAGTGGCTACAATAATTAAATTTGTAATTAAACAAATATAATTATTTAATTCCAATTCTACTCCACTATAAGATTGGAACTGACCTCCATAATTGTATGCTCGAATAATAATTCGCCCAAGCCACATTGATTTCTTTACTGCATAATCCTTTATACCACATCATTAATTAAATCGATATCTCAACTGTCCAATCGATTTAATTACATCTTGTTCCTTGATTCTTATTGGTTTTCTCTAATGATCATTTTCAACATACTAAATATGTTGACACACTCTGGCCAGAGAATTCTATGATCAAGTCCGAAAACCCATCAAGAGATGTGTCGTACAAATTCTATATTGTTAATCTATAACTCCAATACTCATAATTGCCTCCACCAAGATACAAGGGTAATCTTGACCACAAGTCGTGTCGTGCCCATTGGTAACTCAAATGGAATAACAATTACAATCATGAAATCATAACTAACTCAAGATTAAGATTACAGTAAAATCAATACCTATGAGATTTAATAAGTCGCCCCAGTCATTTCAAGGTTAATTAAATCTCATCTGTGATCTGTTCAATGTAGTCGTACTACATCAATAAATTCATACATGATTAAGACAAACCATTCAATGAATTTATTACAGTCTATACCTAAATAAAGTGCCCAACTTTATTTATCAACTGCGAACATAATTTATTTAATCATAAGATAACTTGTATTTATGTCTTATGTGAATCCACAAGGTGATCACATAAATACATATAATATGATCAAATGGACTTTACTCAAAATATTAATGCAATTAAGATACTTGAATAAAATACCTCATTTATTTTATTAATCAGAAAATTTGTTTATTATAATTCAATAAACACATATGCTTTTAAAGAGCACATTTTCCCAACAAAGCATTCACATTGTACGAAGAAACAAAATGGGTATGAAAGACCTACTAGCATCTTCTTTTGTGAAGCAAGAGGAGGAGCAATTCAAGCCATTTCCATAAAATCCATCTTTGCCAACCAATACTCCCATTTCTATAACAAAGAGCTGTCTATGTAGCTAGAAGCTTAAAGCAATATCACTTTGGATTAATACGAGAGGAGAAGAAAACACATATACGTTTCATTTTGTCCATTATATCTAGAGTTTCAGCCTTAGTGGGTGTTTTCAATTGGCGATCGGTGACAAATTCAACTCCAAGCATAAATCCCCTTCCACTTGCATCTCCAATAGTTCCATATTTATCCTTAAGCTGCAGTGAGTATTTCTTTCAAATAGAATACAACAACATGTGCATTATTCTGAAGCTTACCTTTCAAAACAGCGTGCCCTGCAGCTGTCCATACGGGATTCCCACCAAAGGTGTTGAAGTAACTGTCGCGAGTCGAAGACCTCTGCAATCTCTAGAGTAGTTACTAGCGCGCACCACGGGGAACGCCATTTCCAATGCTCTTTGCCATAGTCACAACGTCAAATAGTCCTTCCAATAAGATATAAACTAAAATTTTGGGAGAAATTTTAAAACTATTACTCGAATTAGCATCAAATTGCAATTTTTTTAAAAAAAAATTCATCAAATTATTAAGCCCTAACCTAATGAACATTAATTTCCTAAAACCTAACCCAAATTAACCTCAATCTACCAATCCCTAACCCGAGACCGAATTGGTTTCAAATATCCAAACACTAACATCATCATTTTAAGAGCACAAAGAACGATAATTTGGAGAAGCAATGGTCGTCCCACTTTGCATGGCGGCTGCCTGTGAATTGCCTCTGCGGCGTGGTTTGACACTGCAGATAGGAGGTGCGCATGCGGCAAGGTTTTGCATTCTAGCGGCAGCCGGGCGTCGATGTGATTCGTAATAATGACTTCCTAATGGTGTCGGCGTGCTTGATCTCTAATTGAATAAGATTAACAAAAAGTAAGTTAATGATTTTTAATTGTCTAATTATTTACAATTTTAAATAATCCAGACTTATATGTTAGAAATTTATCTCTTTAACTTTTAAGAATCTTCATAAATAGTAGGGAGTATAATGTTAAAATTCAAATTAATGCATCTCAACCGTTTAAAGAATCTTTTTAGTAGATCCTATGATGACAGATTAAAGTTAAAAAAAGTTAAAATTGGTGGTACCTTGTAACAATTGCAAGGTAGGTGAATCCATAAAAAGAAACTCCCGGCTATATAGGGAGTAAGGGACACTCGAAACCGAGATTAAAAAAATTAAAAGAAAAATACATGAAGAAAGGAAGTTAATAAGACTAATAATTTGTTCACGCACCATTCTTATAGAAGAACATCAAGCTGAGAAGTTGGAGTGCGTGATTAGAACTTCCTTTCAAGTTTCAATCATCAATCTAGCTAAATCAAAATGCATTTGGACACAACGTTGGCATCGGAATGATAAATATTTTAGAGATGCAAAGAAAAAATGATTACTTAGTAATGGAATGGTTTTAATGAAGAATTGTTGTGACATTTGTAAGAGTGCTCAAAAATTTTGAAACTAAATGCATAGATGTGCGAGAAGAGTAAAAAGTAGATTTGATGGAGATAATTTCATAAAAAAAAAACAATTATTAGATATGAGAAGTAAATTGCATCCTAAATTAAAAATACCCTTAACATCCTTATTTTAATAAAATTTGATATTTCTATAAAATACTCACTAACTAAATTATATTTGAAGACATTTAACATATATAAGAAAATAGTATAACTTCGGACTTCAATTTTAGACTGTTCATTATTCTTATGCAATAAGATAACTTCAGAAACTATAAATATTAAAATTTAAAATAATTAAAGACGTCAATGGATTAAAATTCTTAGTTAAATGAGCAAATTCTCAACATTTATTGTAGGCGAAGTTAGGAGATACGACAACACCAAAAGATTGGGTCACATACTCTCCCTTGTCACATTATGAAACAATGAATTTCATTTGATATCCTGATTTCAAACTTTCAGGGCAAAATATATAGCAGGTACAGATATGCAGAAACAGTTTTTACAATATTATATGACATCAAACATTCTACATGAGAATAATTATAAAAAGAGTGATAATACAGCCACAAACTCTTGTACAAACTTATTTTGTACAAACTGACCTGACATTAATTCATTGGTTGAATGAAAATATAAAATAATAAAAAAAAATCATGTGAGCCAAATGATATTTAATTCAACCAATCTTATCATGCCATATCAGTTTGTACAAAATAAATTTATATAAGAGTTTGTAGCTATATTATTGCTCAATAAATAATAGTAATTCTTAAATACAAATATTAGTATTTTATAAAATATGGATGCACTTTTCACAATGCATAAAAATGCATATTTACACAAATTTTTTTCATGCGGACATTCTTATAGATGAACATATACGATCATTTAATAGTGCATTGATTGTAGAGTACCTTGATTGGACCCTAGAAACTTAGTTATCTACTCAAATAGGTTAACGTTTAGCGTTTTATCGACAGACAACACGCGCCATCAGTCTTTAGGCGTTAGATCACCAAGTTAGGCCCCCAGCGCACGGTGCTCACTCTCAAGATATTTTGCCTTTGGCATTTTAGAGAAAAGAGACAACTTACAATCTAAAGAATTTCATGTAGTATAAAAAAAATAAGAGGTTTAAAATAAATAAATAAATAATAAAACTAAAAGAACTTACTGAAAATTTGGAAAGAGGACATCTTCTCTAACATCACCTGCAACAATATTGATGATACGATCGAAATCCCTGGCAACTGACTTTACCATCGCCGTGCATGCCAATTGGACAATAGCATGTATAATTCCCGACTTTGTTTTTGCAAGTTCCATCGTAATGGTACCCTTCTTTGCACTCATTAATGTCTGTAACAGGTAAATAAATAAAATGAATGATTTGTTATAATAAGTAAAAGAAAAATGCTAATTACTAAGAAAGTCGCCATCTTTTATTAAAATTTAATGAAAGAATTAGTACTAGTGTTCGACTGGCAGGTGTGGTAGATGAAGGAAGAATTATGTCAATGACAACTCACAATGGTGGACAACACTGAGAGGACCAAACATTTGTTAGGTGCATAAGACATCATACTCTCTGTTTTGAACATTCTTTTTTTTTATGATATTAAAATCTTTAATGTCGATGTATAATAGAAGAATATAAAGGAGCTGGCTAGGGGTATTATTTTAGAAACTTTAGCTGTAAAGCATAAGCTAGGGGTATAATATTTTAAAATTTTTTTGTCAATTTTAGTTGATTGGACGGTCTTAATTTATGGAGGGCACACTTTGTATTGTTTTAGGGGGTTTAAAAGTGATTTTAAAAAATTAAAAATTAATTTTGGTATTTAGTAAATTTTCTCAGAAATATGGCAAAATCACCCCATCCTGAAGTAGCTTTTGAAAAGCAATAGGAGATCACTAGCTTTTCAAAATCTAATTTTGAGAATCAGTTTTATACCTTATATAATTTCATACATATCCTTATATATATTATAAAAATTTAAAATTATCCTTATCAATTTAGAGATAAAATCATTAATTTTAAAGACAATTAATAGGATGGTTGCTATTTTTGGATTCTTCCAAGAAGTGCTTGATAAATCAACAATAAATTTAAGCTTGTGTGGTTCACAGTTTCAGATTATCAATAATGAGTAGCTTTAACTTCCTTTAAAATTTATCTTTGTCGTGGAATTATCAAATTTAATTTCTCTTTAAATTAGGAGAGTAACCTTTTTCTTGTGAAATATCGAATCTCTGCTGCCCACTTAATCGAACTGAACCTCTATTTACTCCGTCTCTGTTTGACTCTTGAATTTTCTCAAAAAAATGACACCTTATATTTAATCTGCTTTTTCTGTTTCAAGCTAAAAACAAATTCTTCTTCCTTCTCCTGGCTTCCTTGGCAAAAATATTTGCACATCAAATTATATCTATTTTCATTCCCAAGGAAGTAAGCCTTGGCATAGTTCTTTGTCAGCTAATTAACATTAATTCACACAGTAATTTTTCCATGGATCGTGGTAGAGTTGTTACTTAAAAACAGAAAGTTTAATTTTGGAAGAATGGACTGTCTACAAAGGTTAATATATATATATATAGGATTTTTATGGGTTCATAAAGTAGATATAATTTGTTTTAAAATTTAATGAGGGGGTGTTTTGACCAAATGGATATTCAATGTCAAAATTTTTCATACCAACATAGAAAATTTAAATTAACTCTCATTACCTTTATGCAATTTGTCTCAAAAGTCAATTTATATATACCGTTCAAACTGATAACATAAAAAAACGAACATAACAATCTTTAGAATTTGGCGATTTCTTCCATATTTACAAAATCACTATAATCGTCGTGATACTCACCATATTTAACATGGAATAATGGCCATGGTTTTTTATCATGATTTACTTAATTGAGAAGCTTCAAGATCATATTTTAAGGATCACACTTGTCATAGTGTACTCTGTTCATTATTATACACAATTTAATTTTAGTAATGTTATTTTTACACGACATTACACATAAAATTGCCCATGACGACTAAAGACACGAAACGTTTCACTACAAAACAAACTCATTCACTTCACTCTATTTGTCATGTGCGATTTACGTGCAATTATCATCGGCAAATAGCATCTACCTTTAATTTTCTCAAATTTCAATTATTTCTCTGTAAGATCTGACTACCAGCTTTAAACTCCTGCTATAGTCATTCCTCCCATCATGTCTGGAGACCCATCAAAATTCCTTCGCCATTGAAAATATTTTGTAAACATTTAACATTTTCTTTTACTATTTTACCCAAACTCAGACTCATTAATAATTTTTTAAATTGATCAATTTCCGGCAGTTATCTGCACTGCCTGCACTAAGATCAGTAATTAATTAAAACAAATCTTAATTTTAAGTCATGGTTAGGATTAAAAAGAGTAATATGTACAAAATTGGGAAAAAAAAAAGGTCGAACTTTCCAGTATTTTTTAACGAGAAGAGGGTTTTAATGAGTTTTAGAACATAAGAGAAAAAGAAATCTATTAATTCAAACAACATGAAGATTTTGATGAAATCTTAATTAGATATTGAGCGCATTCGTGTGTACGCAAGTCTACACTTTGAGAGAGTTAATTTTCTTATCCTAATTCTTTAAACTGATTGATTGACCTCCGTAATGTTGGGATTATGTGCTCTTTTAAAGCATATTAATTTATTTTCTGATTAATAAAATATTTGAGATATTTTCAATTGCATAAATATATTAAAAAAGGTCTGTTTAATCATATTATATGTATTTATATGATCATCATATAGATTCACAGAAGACATAAATACAAGTTATCTTATTATTAAATAAATTAAGTTCGCAGTTGATAAATAGAGTTGGGTGCTCTATTTATGTTTAGACTGTAGTAAATTCATTAAATGATTTGTCTTAATCATGTATGAATTTACTGATGTAGTTTGACTACATTGAGCTAAATCACATATGAGATTTAATTAACTTTAAAATGACTGTTAGACTTATTAAATCTCATAGGCATTGATTTTACTGTAATCTTAATCTTGAGTTAATTATGATTTCATGATTGTAATTGTTATTCCATTTGAGTTACCAATGAGCACGACGCACACTTGTGGTCAAGATTATCCAATATTTTGGTGGGAGCAATTATAAGTATTGTAGTTATAGATTAATAATATAGAATTTGTACAACACATCTCTTGATGGGTTTTCGGTACTTGATCATAGAAATCTTTGGCCAGAGTGTGTCAACATATTTAGTATGTTGAAAATGATCATTAGAGGAAACCAGTAAGTATCAAGGAACAAGATGTTATTAAATTGATTGGACGATTGAGATATCAATTTAATTAACGATGTGGTACAAAGGATTGTGTAGTAAAGAAATCAATGTGGTTTGGGACGAATTATTATTCGAGCATATAATTATGGAGGTCAGTTCCAATCTTATAGTGGAGTAGAGTTGGAATTAAATGATTAGCCTTGTTTAATTACAGGCTTAATTGTTGTAGCCACTATTGTATGTTCCCAAATGAACCCCAGGTTACCTCATTTAATTGACTGCACCACTACTAGATTAATAAGCAAGATAACTAACTATTTTAGTTAAAAGCCTAAATATATTATTTAGTGGGAGGCTCCATTAATATACTTGAGTGTAAGGGGCCTTGTGTTATTTTACAAGATGGGCCCCTATAACACAAGAACAAGTAACGAGACTTTTGTTTTATTGTTTTTAATTTAAATCAAATGTGATTTAATAAAATTAAAAATAAATAAATAAATAAATATGGAGCTTGGGGTTTCCACTAAAGAAGAATATAAAAAGGCTTATTTTCTCTCAAGAAGAGAGAGCAGCCACTTTATACATATCAGAGAAAAAGATTTTTCTCCATTGTTGAGAGAAAAATTTTCTCGTGCTAGTTGCTTTAGTAGTGATAAAGGCGCCCACACGTCAAGTGTAGGTCAAACTTGAGTCATAGCCTGGAAGATTATTTGGTGGCGAATCGTGAAATCGGATCATGATCGGAAGTCTAAATCACTTCAGCGGAAAAAGGCTAATCGGATTTTCAAGGTACGATTTTTAGATTACAAATTCTTATTTATTGTATGAGAGCAGTCTTAAAAAGTTTTTTTAAAAAAAAAACTGATTTTTCTCCAACAATTGGTATCAGAACCATCTCATATTAATATATAAGAATTTCGTATGAAATCAATCTTGATACTTATGTATTAGAGTGGCACAATTTATTCAGATATATATTATTTGTTTAATATATGAATAAAGCATGTTGTGGTTTGTCTTAATTCATGGTTAGATTCTCTACTATATTTTCCATTTGGATCAGTAACAAGAGGGGTGGCTTAATCATCACCATCTTTCCCTCTTGATTTATTTTACTGTTATAGAATTTTTGTAAGTCAAAAATTGGCCTAGGAAATTTGTAAATCACGGATGTCAGATCTGAGGAAATGAAGGCCAGAAATTTCGACAACGGCAACCATCAAGCGCACGCTGACATGCTGCAGCAGCGTGTGCGGTCCTCGTGGCAAGCAGCGCGCTGCAACCAACAAAAACTAGCAATTGCAGCGGCAACGTGGCCAGCAAACGCGAGCGTGGGATGATTACGTGTGCGGGTCAGCTGCTTGCGAAAGGCATCGGAGATCGTTTGGTGATATTCCGGCGAGGCGGCGGCGGTCAAATTGGCTCGAAGATGTTAAGCACAGGAGCTGGTTTTTTGCGTTGATGGCGGCTGGAGAAGAAAAAGAAATAAAAATATGATTTTAGGGTTTCATGGTTTTTATCATGGAGGTTCCTATAGTTTCATAGTTTTTCTTTTGGGCGGAACGGTTTTAATTTTTTGCATTTAAGTCTAAAAATAATTTTGGGCTTAATAAATCCTAGTTTTAGGCCCAAATTGAAATTAAGTTTAATGGATTAAAATGCATAGATAAAATTGAACCCAGTAAATTTATTTTTGGTTCAAAAGTTTTATTTAAAAAAAAGAAAAAGAAAAGAAGATTTTATTTATTTTCTTTTAAAATTAAAATTGGACCAATAATAAATTTTAAAGCTCAATTTCCCCTAATCCATTAACAAAAACAAGCCTATGGAAGATGGATATTGACAAGAAGCCCAATGAATATTAGGCTTAGGGTTAATGCATATTTTCATTTTAGTAAAGCCATGAATTAAGATTATTTAATTATTTTTCTATATGTTATGTTTTGAATAATAACATGCCATGATAGCATGTCATATAAAATAGGTAGTGCCACTCTATGCATAATGATACACGTCATTCATATATTATGAATCTTGTTATATTGTTTGCAATTTGCGTATGCTTAATAATATTAGATATCATCTAGATAATATTATCGGAAACATGCAATTAACAATATGTATGTTTTAAAAAGGAAAAACCAATTTCAAAATATTGAGTGGGAGAGGGAAAATTCAAGATAAATTTTCCCATGGGCTCCATTGTTAGTTTAATAATAAAATTATATATATACCTCGACTTCATGATATGGTGATGCTCCCTACGGAGGGTATATATATTAGATATTTTATTTGATGAAAATATTTTTCAATCGATTGTTCACCCCAACGGTGACTATTGATATGAAAAATATGTAGATTGAAACAATGGTTATACACTCAACTAAAATTTGTTATTAACATTCCCAACGAACCTCTGTTAACAAATTTAGGCCCAAAGCGATAACGATAATTATTTGTCATGTCTCTACATGAAAGTAAATAATCCAATGGATAATTGGGTCTAGAAAGTGTAGACATGACTTCCCTAACGGATAGGTTGTTAAAGTGATACTAAATTATCGTTACAATAAATTAAAATGTATTTATGATTTTTTGCATTTTTTTCATTTATTGTGAATATTGTTTTAAAGTATTTATGCATATCTATTTTTTTTTCCAGAAAATGTCTTCCATCAACCTATTATTAATTATCCTTGTTAAAAATGAACTCACTGGCGAAAATTATTTAGATTAGAAACGCAATCTATTTAATATTCTCACTGCTAAAGGCTGTAAATATGTGTTGACCCAGCCATGCCCTCCAGAACCAACGCTATACGATTATAGAAATCAGAGGGAGCCTTATGAGAAATGGTGCGAAGCTAACAAAATGGATAAACTCTATATATTAGCTTTGATTTCTGTAGAACTGCATAAGAAACATCAGAGCATGGAAACAGCCACTGAAATAATGGCTAGTCTTCATCAGATATTTGGGCAAAATACTCATTTTGCCAGAGAAGCAGCATTAAAATGTATTACGGATACTAAGATGGAAGAGGGCACAAGAGTTTGTAATCATGTCCTCAAAATGATGGACTATTTGAATGAAGTAGAGATTAATGGTGTTCAAATCAATGATAAAACAAAGATTAACATGGTGATTGAATCTTTGCCCGATACATTCAGAGAGTTTAAGATCAGCTATATCTTAAACAATAAAGACATGACCTTAATTGAATTAATGCACGAATTACGTGCTATAGAAGAATTTTATCATAGCAGAAAACTTCCTGGAAAAGGATTCTCTTCAAGACTTAAGTCGAAAGATAGGAATAAGCAAGAAAGAGTTGGGATCGGCAAACTGTCCACTAAAATAAGTGGCAAGCCAAGAGGCAAGTATTACAAATGTGGACAGAAAGGTCACTGGAAGAAAGATTGTCCTAAGATTATTAAAATCAGGTATAGGAAATCTTTAAGCTTCCTAATTAGTTTAGATTTCTATTGATTCATACAATAGTGAATTCTGAGATAACTAATCTTATTTGTAATTCATTTATTTGGTTTTCAGGAAACCAAGAGATTAAGTGAAGAAAGCTTCAAACAACAGTTGTGGACATGCTAATTTATATCAATTGAAAGGCTAGATCAATTTTACAAGAATTTAGTTTTGATATTTGTCTTTATTTTTCTAATTATTAGAGAAATTTAATTTCGGTGGCTTGTTTTAATAAATAGGAGTACACTGTTATTTTTTGATCCTCTGTTTATTACTTATTTTAGTTATTTATAAAGACAATTTATATCATATAAGTCCATTGATCTATTCAAAGCAAGATATAATGATAAAGAGAATATGCATTTATCTAAGAAAAGAAATATTTATTCTAACTAAAATCACCTCTAATATTTATGCTTAAGTCATATAAACTGTAATAAGATTTTAAGAAAATGATTAATGATAGACTTGTTGGCCTATTAAGATTGATCATTGTAACTCTATAAATCTTATTTAGAAAAGTAATATGACGAGGATACTCTTTTTAAGCTAAAAGCATAACATTATATTGGATGATTTAGCGTATACAAATGTATACGGACTAATTAGTTTACATGTTATAAGAGGTTATGAGTATTCTATCAATCTTGTTGATGAATATTCATTTTATTTATGTTTGTCTAAATGCGTCATGATTCCATTGCTTTTGAAATTCAAAAGGGTACATGATAAGACAGAAGCAATTAGACAGGAACATAAAAGAACTTCGATATGATCGAAACAAAGAAAATCTCTTTGGAGAATTCAAGCTCCATTTGGTTGTCAAATGGGATAAACTCCCACAATGGAGAAACAAGATTCTTTTGAAGAAGACAAGATATATACTAAGTGGCTTATAATTTACCTTTTTGATTCCAGATACTAGTATTTAAACTACAAAGTTTGTTGAACTTAGTTTCATCTATCTCGGTGTCTATTACTCCAAGAAATTATGAAAAAGTCACAAACATAGTTTGAGATACTTTCGAATTTGGAGTTTACTAGTATTTGTACTAGAATCAGCGGTAGAGAAGATAAGATGGATTCATGTTCAGAAGCTTGCATGTTTTAGGTATCTTAAAGGAATAAGGGAAAGTCTGAATTATAGTCCTCAAGATAGGAATGTATTTATAGACATATTCTTTACTCTCTTTGAGGAAGACTATATAATGACTTATAACCTAAGAGTAAGGTAAAACTAGAGAAATAAAAGAGATTAGGTTGATGCTCAGCTTTCAACACCTGTTATAGAACATGAAGAACAGCAACCGAGTTGATCAAAGACAGATTATCCCCGAACAACCATCACTTTTAGAACCTCGTCAGAAAGTGGGAGGGTAACTAGGTTACCTGCGAGATATATGTTACTGAGAGAAACCTATACAGCGATCTCAGTTGAACATGTACAAGATCCCACTAGCTACAACGAACCTCTAATAGACAGAGATGTTGAATTTTGGAAAAAGGTCATGAATCAAAAAATGGAATCTATGTATTCCAATAAAGTCTAGGAACTTGTAGAGGCACAAAATGGGGTAAAACCCATAAGATGCAAGTAAATCTACAAGAGAAAAAGAGGAGTAGACGGAAGGGTGGAAACATTTAAAGTAAAATTAGTAGCCAAAAGGTTTACTCAAAAAGACGGTATCGATTATGAGGAAACCTTTTCTTTAATTGTTATGCTTAAATCCTTAAGGATTCTACTCTCCATTTCTGTAGTGCTAAACTATGAAATTTGGCAAATAGATGTCAAGAAAGCCTTTCTTAGCCAAAAGGTTTACTCAAAAAGACGGTATCGATTATGAGGAAACATTTTCTTCGATTGCTATGCTTAAATCCATCAGGATTCTACTCTCCATTTCTATAGTGCTAAATTATGAAATTTGGCAAATGGATGCAAAGAAAGCCTTTCTTAACGGGCATCTTGAAGAAGATATCTACATGCAGCAACCAGATAGATTCGTAAAAAAAGGCCAAGTACACATGGTATGTAAGTTGCAGAGATCCATTTATGGATAAAAGCAAGCATCCCGGTCATGGAACATCAGATTTGATCAAACGATTAAATCGTTTGGATTCATTCAGAATATTGATGAACCATATGTGTACAAAAAAATTCAAGGAAAATCTATAACCTTTCTAGTTCTTTATGTAGACGATATTCTCTTGATTAGAAACGATATAGGAGTATTGACTACAATAAAGAGTTGATTAACAAAATAATTTGATATAAAAGACCTGGGACAAGCAAGTTATATTCTTTGTATCAAATTGCTACGAGACCGGGAGAATAAAACTTTATCATTATCTCAAACGGTCTATACCGACAAGATATTGGCTAGATTAGCATGGAAAATTCCAAGACTGGTTTATTGTCATTCAGACATAGAATTGTATTCTCTAAGGATCAATCACCTAAAACATTTGAAGAGATAAAGAAAATGAGACGAGTTCCCTATGCAGAAGCTGTGGGAAGTCTCATGTATGCCATGCTTTGCACTAGGCCAAACATCTGTTTTGCGGTAGGGATGGCTAGCAGATATCAATCAAATCCTGGACCTGAACACTGGACTGTGGTCGAGCATATAATGAAGTATCTGAAAAGAACTAAAAATTATATGCTTGTGTACTCTGGTGATGAACTTATTCCAGTGGGTTATACTAATTCTGACTTTACGTCAGATAAGGATTGCAGAAAATCAACTTCCGGTTATGTGCTTACATTAGGAAGTGGAGCTATTAGTTGGAGGAGTGTGAAAAAATTTTGTATCACAAACTCCACAGCAATGGATTTGTTTTACTTGTTGGTTATGATATCTCTTCATGCTTTGGATATTTTTTCTAACTAATGTGCGTATATTGAGTTTTTGATGATTGATGGTTAAAAAAAATTGAGAGTAGTTAAAATAAAATTTTATATATTGTGCTTTTAAAATAAGAAAATGATTTTATGGTGTTAAGTTATTTTACAATCTTTGTTTTTAATAAATATTGTTTTTAATTTCGGATTTGGACCTATTTGAAAATATTTAAATATTGTGGGCCATTCTAAAATTTCACAAAGTTTGGGCGTGTTCATAATTTCAAAAAATTTTAGGATTCACAAAGTAATATTTATAAATTCTGATATTGGACTTAATTGTAAAAATTTATAACGTTTTGGGCCATAATACAGTTATATAAATTTTTAGGGTCAAACTATAATTTTGGCAAACAGTTTACTATACCATTATTGAAAGCAAGCGGCAAACCGGATATGTTAAACAAAAATCAGTTACGGGGCAGAAACTCTCCGGATGAAAAGCAGCAATCCAGATTCTGTAAGTGGTAATCCGGTTGTTGGGCAGCATGCTTCTCGAGTATAAATGGCAATTCGGATATCACAAGCGGCATTCATGTTCTAAAATTCGGATTTTTACCTTAATGGTAACATGCAAGCGGAATCCCGGATACTATAAACGGTAATCCAGTTATGAGTAAAAAGCTCATAACGGCTAGTTTTTTATCTCCAACTATAAAAACTCAGATCCAAATCTTTTTCATGCTCTCTAGTAAGCAAAAACAAACAAAGACACAACTTATCTTGAGCTCTCAATTCGCAAATCATTATTCTTTGAATCATCTTTGTTCTTCAATTTGTTCATCCACTCTTTAAGAGAGTTTTTATTGTAATTTTCATTTCCTCATCTAAATTGTGATTGTTTGAGTGTGTGAGACACTTGAGTGAAGAGATTGAGATATAATCTCATTGTTGTAAAGGTTCATTGACACCTTGAAGTCATTTGTAAGCATTTTAAGTCTTGAAAGGCTTGGATAGTGAAAACCTTAAGCTTGGATCGCTTGGAGGCGTGGACATAGGTAGGAATTGCCGAACCACGTAAAATTTTGTGTGTTTGTTTCTCTTTCTCTCTTACTCATTTATTATTGTGCTTTGATTGAACTTATTGCTTTCGAATTTATTAAGGTTTTAGATTGGATTATTGTGTGGTTTTCTTAGGATAATTTTTAAAATACAAATTCAACCCCCTCTTGGGTTGCACACTTGTATTTCATTTGGTATCGAGCAAAGTACTCTTGTTTAGACTTAATCTGTTTAGTGCTAAAGATCAATGGCAACTCATAATGATTCTACATTTAGGGAAGGACAATCCACCACTAGGCCACCATATTTTGATGGAAACGATTACTGTATTGGAAAACTAGGATGAGAATTTACTTGCAAGCTTTAGATTACGAAATTTGGGAAATCGTTAATGATGGTCCTTTCATACCTTTGACTAAAAACGAAGTCGGAGAAGATATTCCAAAACCTTCATGGGAATGGAATGAATTGGAAAAGAGAAAGGCTTCTTTAAATTCCAAACCTATGAATGCCTTATTTTGTGCACTAGATAAGAAAGAGTTTCATAAAGTGTCTAGTTGTGAAAATGCTAATGAAATTTGGCACAAACTTGAAGTTGTTTATGAAGGCACTAATCAAGTGAAAGAGTCAAAAATTAGTAGATACACTCGACAATATGAATTGTTCCAAATGGAACAAAATGAGAATGTATATTCTATGTATACTAGATTTACGAACATAGTGAACACTCTAGGAGCCCTAGGAAAAACTTTTTCTAATAGCGAGGAAGTTAAGAAAATTATTAGGTCGTTACCTAAGAAATGGAGACCAAAAAGGACTGCCATTGAGGAACCCAAAGATTTAAATGTCTTACCTATTGATGATTTAAGCTCTCTTATTTTATATGAAGAGGATTTGGCAGCAGAAAAAGGACATGAGGAAAAGAAGAAAAACATTGCTCTCAAAGCCTCAAAACGTGAGAGTGATGAGGAAAGCGAGATAGATGATGAGGAGTTAGCAATGTTGGCTAGAAGATTCAGAAAATTTTACAAGAAGAATAATGAGTAGAGAAAGTTCAGAGGTTACAAGAATAAAAAGAAAAAGAAAGAGCCAATCACTTGCTATGAATGCAAGAAGCCTGGACACATATGACCGGAATGTCCTCTCCTCAACAAACTCAAGAAGAAAGCTATGGTGGCCACATGGGATGATAGCGATGAAGAAACAAATGATGAGGAAGAGCAACAAGAAATGACAAATTTAGCTCTCATGGCCTTTGGGGAAGAATCATGTGATAAATTTGATGAGGCAAGTGATCTTCCTACATATGATGAATTACATAATGCCTTTAAAGAATTGCATGATGAATTGATGAAAATGGGTAAAAAGAATGTTTGCCTTAAAAAGACAATGGTAGAGCTTAAAAATGAAAATGAATAATTTAGTGCAAAGATTACATGCCTAGAAGTAGAGAATAAAACATTGCATGATAAAGTTGCATTATTTGAGAATTCGAGCACTTCACATGAGCATTTATGTAACACCCTAAAAATTACCCATGAAAACACAAGGGTAAAATTGGAATGAAACCTCACATCATTTATTCTTATTAATAAATCTCAAGATAGGCAATCATTATTCATACTTCAACTAAATCCTTACATAAAACATCTGAAATAAAGTCTCCAAAGAAAAGGCTCTAATCCAAAATAAAAGTCTAGCAAAATTTAATCTTTAAAGCAACTCCAAAGATCCAATAAGAAAATTTCTCTATCTAAGAACCCAAGCCACATCTCTAATCAATCTGTAAAATATTGGAGACGAGGGTGAGTCAACTCGCTAAGCAAATCCATGCACCATGTTTGAAAACCTTTGTCATTAAACCTTTAAACATTTTAAACATTTTATAATAACATCTTCATTTAGCATAATGGGTGGATTCATGTAAAAACATTAAAAACATAAAAACATTCATAAGAACATTAAAATATAAACATTGGTAGCTCATGCCTCGTACTCATCATCATTCATCATTCATCATTCATCATTTATCATTTAGGGTGTTATACCCCGCATTGTTCGTAACATCCTTATGCACAAGATCATCATCATACCAGCAAGTTGGCCATAGTATTACATAACATCATAACATTAGCATTATATACATTACTACGGACGATGAGCCAAAACATTTTTGAATCCGCCTTACATCCTTTCATAAATAGCATTTAAAGTTTTCTAAAACATTTAAGAACCTTTCTTTGATCATTTAATTCTTTTATAAAATTCTTTAAGAAAATATTTTGTTTATAAAAGCTAGTTTCTTAAGAAAATTTCATTTTTAAATACATTTATATAAATTCATTTAAAAGTGTTTTTATTTTACAAAATTCATTTAAATATTTTAGAAGTCAGTTTTGTAAAAAAGTTTCATTTAAACATAATTCTTATAACATAAATTGCATTTATTATAAAACACATCTTGCACGAATCTACTTACCTCGATCCGTAGCAATCAATTCAATACCTCAAGAAACAACCAACGAGCTCACCCACGTCCTATAATCATCATAAAAATATTCTTATCAATATCATCTCTAACCTTAAATATAATCCTGATCATCCTTAAATCATAGGCACTTATACTAGCTTAATACTTATATATATTCTAGACATATCCTATACTTATGAGTATCCTGCACACACTGATTTTTAATAACCTATTCACATGTCGGAAAAACCATGAAAATTTACAGAGGCACTGTGAACATGCATAGCGTTGCATACAATATTTCACAAAAATCAGCACAAGTCAAAATCAAGTCAGAATATTGCCCTTTCACCAAAGTAACAAAACTGTCCAGTATTGACCAAAACAGACCTTTACAACTTAGGAAATTCATAAAATATTCTTTAGTACTCAAAATCATATGTTTCTTTTTGCTAATTACAGAAGACATATTCAGAAAGCATATAATTAAAATTCATAATTTTTGGACTCTTGAAACTATTTTAAAATGTTTTATTTCCGAGAACATCTAACCAACCCAGAAAATTTCAGATTTGAAAATAGAATTTCAACAATTTGTATCTTTTATTTTACATGCCCAGAAACGACGATTCTAGTTTTTAAAGACAGAGGAAAGATTGAAATTTCATTATAAAATCCTAACGTGACATGTAATATTGATAATTTAGCCCAACTGTTACACGTTTTTAAACGCAGTGGAAAACAGTTTCCAGATTTGCAGCAGCCACATGTTACGATTTTTAATACTTTAACCATAAGGAATAAAACTACGAAATTAAACATGCAACATAGGAGACATAGATCTGTTGATACAAAAATCATCATAATTTTTAAGGATCTGTAACCTTACAGACAATTTCCAGAATTGAGAACCGCTGCTGAAAATTAGAATTTTCCAGCACCAGTAACCCAACTTCGAAAACCCATAACAATTTGCATACTTAGACGATTTCAACACAAAACCTACTAATGAAAATCTTAGGATGTCTGGTTCCATGATATGTAAGCATATTCACGTGATTCTAAATAAAGAAAACGATTTCAAGGAAGGAATAGAGACTGTTCATATCATCACACCATTACAAACACACATATATTACCCAAATCATACTACAAGTAATTAAAGGCAAACAATTCATAAAAATAAATCATATAAGTCAAAGAAAAACTCAATACCTTAAGGCAAACACTAAGAAAAGAAGTTATAAAACTTTCTTTTCCTTCCCCAAAGACTTTTGTTTCTTTCTTTGCTTTTTAGGATTTATAACTGTATAGAAAATAAAAGACGCTTCCTCTTAAAAAGGTGACTTCCTCTTAAATACTAGGCAATTAATAAATATTATTTTTTTATAAAAAACTAATAACTTACTTTATTTATTTAAAGTAATTTAATAAATTTTACTCACACACAAACACTCAATAATAATTATCCTACTCAATTTAATAAGGGTAAAAGAGGAAATAAATAAATAAAAAGAGGAAACAAATAAATGAATAAATAAAAGTGGGTGTTACAATTTAGAATCACATCTGAATGAGTTGAAAAATGAAAATGAAATGCTTAGAAAGAAGAGCAATGATCTAAATGTGATTGTGCTAAAATTTACAAAAGATGTTGGATAACTTGCTAAACTCCCAAAAATGTATGTTTGACAAATGAGGTATTGGCTATAAGCCTAATTTGAAACAAAAGTATTATAAGAACTACTTTGTGAAGAATACATCTATTAACAATCAAGTTGTATGTCATTATTGTAATCAAGATGGTCATATGAAAAATAAATGTCCAGTAAAGAGAAATGCATATTATGGTATGAAATGTGTTTGGATTCCAAAAGGAACTATTACTAACTCTCAAGGACCCAAAAAGGTTTGGGTACCTAAAACTTGAGACTTTCTCTGTAGGGCTTGAAGAAGAAGAATAATAAGTGGTACTTGGACAGTGGTTGTTCAAGACACATAACAGGGAATTATTCTTGGTTTTTAAGTTTTACCAAGATCGAAAATGGTGAAGATGTATCATTTGAAGATAATTCAAAAGGAAAAATCATTGGTATTGGCAATGTCGGTAATGTATCCTCTACTCTCATTAAAAATGTATGTTTGGTTGAAAGTTTAAAACACAACTTGCTTAGCATTAGTCAATTATGTGATAAAGGATATAGAGTTATCTTTGATAAATCAAAATGTGTTATTGAGAATGCATGTGATGGCAAAGTTTTGTTTGTAGGAAATAGATGTACCAATGTCTATACCATCAATATAGATTGTGCATCCTCAAATGATAAATGTTTCTCCGCATTACATGATGATAGTTGGTTGTGGCATAGAAGATTAGGTCATGCAAGCATGGATTTGATTTCAAAAATCGTGAAAAATGATATGGTTAAAGGTCTTCCAAAAATCAATTTTCAAAAAGATAGAATTTGTGAAGCTTGCCAATTTGGAAAACAAATCAAAACTTCTTTCAAAAGCAAGAAAAATATCTCTACTTCAAAACCTCTTCAATTACTTCACATAGATTTATTTGGACCTAGATATGCTAGTTTAAGTGGTAAATATTATGCTTTTGTGATTGTGGATGATTACTCTAGATTCACATAAGTATTGTTCTTAGCTAATAAGGATTATGCTTTTGATACATTTAGAATTTTCTGTAAAAAGGTTCAAAATGAAAAAGGATATTCAATTACTTGTATTAGAAGTGATCATGGTGGAGAATTTGAAAATCATGTATTTGAGAATTTTGTTATGAGTTTGGCATTGAGCATCAATTTTCATCACCTAGGACTCCTCAACAAAATAGAGTTGTAGAGAGAAAGAATAAGTCTATTCAAGAAATGGCTACGACCATGCTAAATGAAAACTTTTTACCAAAATATTTTTGGGCCGAAGCCAAATCAACACCGCTTATTATGTTTTGAATCGTGTGTTGATTAGACCTAATCTTAATAAAACTCTATAAGAGCTTTAGAAAGATAGAAAATCCAACATTGGCTATTTCAAAGTTTTTGGATGCAAATGTTTTGTTTTGAACACAAAAGATAATCTAGGTAAATTTGATCCAAAATCTGATGTTGGTATTTTTCTTGGTTATTCAAACTCAAGTAAAGCTTATAGAGTGTATAATAAAAGAACCTTGGTTTTGGAAGATCAATATTTACATGTTATATTTGATGAGTCTAACCCCTCCTCTACGGAGAAAGTCGTTGTTGATAATAATGCAGAAGAAGAACAACAACAAGAAGCATCAAATGACAACCAAAAGGATGCACCTCATGGAATTCAAGAAGAACATCATGAAGAAACAAATACAGAGCAAAATTAAGGTACTTCTCAAACACTCCCCAAGGAGTGGAGGTATGTTTCTTCTCACCCTAAGGATGTAATTTTAGGAGATCCCTCACGGGGTGTTACAACTAGATCATCACTTAGGAACACATGAGAGCATGTTGCATTTATTTCTCAAATTGAATCCTTTACGGATGCGAGAAAATGATGAATCTTGGATTATGGCAATGCAAGAGGAGTTGAATCAATTTGAGAGAAACAATGTGTAGGAATTAGTTCTAATTCAGAACATCAATCCATTATAGGCACTAAATGGATATTTAGAAACATAATTGATGAATCCGGTGTGGTTTTAAGAAATAAAGCTAGATTAGTGGCTCAAGGTTACAACCAAAAAGAGGGAATTGATTTTGATGAAACATTTGTACCTGTAGCTAGACTAAAATCCATTAGAATGTTCATAGCTTTGCATGTCATAAAGATTTTATTTTATATCAAATGAATGTCAAGAGTGCTTTCTTAAACGGTTATATTATGGAGGAAGTTTATGTGAAACAACCTCCTGGTTTTGAAAATGAAAAATTTCCAGATCATGTGTATAAGTTATCTAAGGCTTTGTATGGACTTAAACAAGTACCTAGAGCATGGTATGATAGGCTTAAAAACTTCTTGTTAGATAACGATTTTTCGATGGGAAAAACGAACACAACTTTATTTGTTAAGTATAAGAACCAAGATATACTTATTGTTCAAATTTATGTTGATGATATTATTTTTGGTTCTACTAATGAGTTGTTGTGTAAAGAATTTTTATCTTGTATGAGCAAAGAATTTGAGGTGAGTATGATGAGAGAGTTGAAATACTTTCTTGGACTCCAAATCAAACAAAATGAGAAAGGAATCTTCATAAATCAAGCCAAGTACATGAAAGATCTACTCAAAATATTTGGCTATGACAATGGAACGGCAAAAAGCACTCCAATGAGTACTACAATCAAGCTGGACAAAGATGAGAAAGGTAAGAAAGTTGATATCAAGACATATCGAGGTATGATCGGATCCTTACTCTATTTGACTGCTAGTAGGCCTAACATTACGTTTAGTGTATACTTGTGTGCTAGATTTCAATATTGTCCTAAAGAGTCACACTTGCTTGCCGTTAAACGAATTTTTCATTATTTGATTGGCACCATTAATCTTAGCCTTTGGTATCCTAGGGGAACACATATTAACTTAACTTGTTATTCGGATGCCGACTTTGCTGGTTATAAGGTTGATAGAAAAAGTACTAGTGGAACATGTCACTTCCTAGGTCATTCACTTGTCTTTTGGGTTAGTAAAAAACAAAACTCTGTTACACTTTCAACCACCGAGGCCAAATATATAGTCGCAGGTAGTTGTTGTGCACAAATTCTTTGAATGAAACAAACCGTTAGAGACTATGGCATTAAACTCGATCAAATACCTATCTTGTGTGATAATACTAGTGCTATTAATCTATCCAACATTCTAGGACAAAGCATATAGAAATTATGCATCACTTCCTTAGAGATCATGTTCAAAAATGAGATGTTGTGATTAAATTTGTTTCGACTAAAAATCAACTTGCGGATATCTTTACAAAACCTCTTAGTGAAGAGCATTTTATAAAGATAAGATATGATCTTGGAATGATGAATGTTGCATCTTGAGTTATGATTTGTTGATTAAGTTGATATGTTTGTTATTGTATGGATTTATGCTTCATGAATTAAATAGCTTGATATGGTTGTTATTTTATGAATTTATGTTTCATGAATTAAATGGCTTATTGAAAAATTTTGAATCTCAAAATGATTTAAAAATTGATCAAATTTTAAGCCAAAAATAAAATAGTGTGTATAATACAAGTATAAGAGCTTGCCAATATTCAATAAGAGGCAAAAAGATTTCTAAGTCTAAAACCAGTATACCGCTTCCTATTAATCGTAAACCTGTTTTCTTCTTTGTTACTCTCGGGTCAATATCCGGATAACTTGATTTTAGCTAATCGGTAAGCCATATTAACTTTGGTTTCTCTCGGATCAACTTCGGATAACCCGATTTACCAAACCGGTAAGCCGGATTTGCTTTGTAAAATTTCTAGGCGAAACCTGTCATCCAGGTTATGAAAATCTGGTTTGCAAAGCTCACACTGTCTCCAAACCAGAAACAAGAACTCTTTTTAAAAATCATTCGGGGAAATATTGGTCAACAGTTGAGAATCGATAAGCCGATTGAGTGCTAGACACATTCTAGACATCTTTGGCCAATCGAATAAAGGAACCGTAAGCGGTTTGTCTGGAAGCATTCTTAGAATCATTCGGCTAATAGGATAGCGAACCCGTAAGCGTTTTCGGGTTTGATGATTTTGTCCACTAATCGGCTAACTTGATTAGTAACATCCGCTAAAACCGGATTCGCGAGGGAGCTTGATGCTTCCAAACAAGATAACCTAGGTTATGTTATCTAGAAATCCGAATTTGCGAAAATGTCTTCAGAATGCAACCTAGGATAACCGGTTAAGAAGATCCAGTTAGCCGAATTCGTTGTTCTTGCACTATTTCTTCTTCTTTCTCTCTTTCAGTAAACCGGTTAGCCATCTCTCTCAAGTCGTTTCTCCATCTCTTATTTTCATTCCAAAATTCATCATTTTTCACTCGTTTTTTATGCAAATCAAACCATCAAACTTGTTCTCCATTTGTTCTTATGTCTAAAATCACCTTTCAAATCTATTTTCAACCTCAAAATCGCTAGATCCAAAATCAAATCTAGGGTTTCAACCGAATTTTATCTCTCCATATTTCTTCCTCCTAAGCGATTTTTTATCCAAATTGCTTCTCAAAATCTCTTTCAATCCTCATCATCTCCCTTCTCAGTTCATTATTTCACTTCAAATCACTCAAAATCACAATGTCAAGCTCGCGACCGGTTCGAAGAAAAGGCAAAGACCGGTTCAACCCTCCAACCGGTCACGACAAGCAGAGGGCACTTCCACACAATCACCTTTAAGTCCACACACTTTCTGAACATCAAACATTTACTCAAACGGTTTCAGCAAAGCTTCCGGACTCGTGAGGTAATCAACACATTTTTTTGTTTTACAACCTGATTGGCTTCATAGTCTTCACATTAGTCATAGAAATTTATTTTAATTATTGGGTGATGTTGGTTGGATTAATGCATTTATGATTGATGAAAATGTTTATCCCGACTTGATGAAAGTGTTTTACTCGAATATGGATGTTTCCGAGGAGAATAAGACTCAAGTAGTCACTAATATCGGAGGAGTTATGATTGATCTTGATGTTTCGTTGTTGAACTCTATCCTAGGTTCATCCGATTTTGGCCTAGAAATTTTCTCACCTAGGAAATCTCGAAACTTGATAAATTTGTTCATATTGACGCCATTCGTAATATATGTCGGCGTAGAGATCTTACTGTTGAAGATTATACCGTTCATTTTCGTACTCGCTGTCTTTGTCTTCAAACTCGCATTTTACTTTGCTTTATTCAGTCTATTGTTCTTCCTAGATCAGGGCATTTGGATGAGATTTCTCACATGGACGTTGCTTTGATTGATTATATTCTTAAACGTCGTCAGGTTAACTTAGGATATATCATCATCCGAACCATGTTGACCATACTGCCTTGATTTCTCACTCCCTTCCATATGGTCACTTTATTACTCGAATCCTTAAATACTTTGAGGTTTCAATTAATGAACCATCGTTTAGACCATCTAAGGGTATACGGGATGATGCTGTTATTGGCTTAGGTTTTGAGTGGCGTGATCGCACTTCAGTCAAAGTCACTGAAAACAAGTGCATTTTCCTTGCTCCGAGTGATGATCGGCAACTCAACGATGTGATTCCTACTGATCAACTCCCTGATTTCTCGCTTCTGTTTCGAGGCCAGCGTCGTCGTCGAGATTCACCAGTGTCTACCTCTGGTCCTACTACCTGTGCACCTGCATTACCACCTGCATTACTCTTCAGCAGCTTATGGATGCATTGAGGACACTCTCTATGCGGCAGACTGAGTTTCAACCGCAGGAACAGTAGCTCATTCATGGACAGCACCTCCTCTTTGAGCACTTCGGTATTCCATATCCGTATCCACCTCCATTACCACCATCCTCACCACCTCAGTAGTCTCTTATGCTTGTATCGGACACATCTACATGTCTTTTACTGCTTTATGTATTTTTATTTTTGATTATATGGATGGTTGTTATGACTTTGGATTATGTATTTGATTTGGATTATATGCATTTGCTTTGCGTATTTATTATGTTCTTTACTTAAATTTTAGATGCTATGGATTTGTTTTATTTGTTGGTTATGATATCTCTTCATGCTTTGGATTTTTTTTTAACTAATGTGCGTGTATTGAGTTTTTGATGAGTGATGGTTAAAGAAAATTGAGAGTAGTTAAAATAAAGTTTTATATATTGTGCTTTTAAAATAATAAAATGATTTTATGAAGTTAAGTTATTTTACAATCTTTGTTTTTAATAAATATTGTTTTGAATTTGATTTGGACCTATTTGAAAATATTTAAATATTGTAGGTCATTCTAAAATTTCACAAAGTTTGGGCATGTTCATAATTTCTGAAATTTTTGGGATTCACAAAGTAATATTTACAAATTCTGATATTGGACTTAATTGCAAAAATTTATAATGTTTTTGGCCATAATATAGTTATATAAAGTTTTGGGGTCAAACTATAATTTTGGCAAACAATTTACTGTACTGTTACTGTAGCAAGCGGCAAATCAGATATGCTAAACGGAAATCCAGTTACTGGGCAGAAACTCTCCGGATGAAAAGCGGTAATCCGGTTGTTGGGCAGCAAGCTTCTGGAGCATAAATGGAAATTCGGATATCACAAGCGGCATTCGTGATATTCTAAAATTCAAATTTTTCCTTAATGAAACATGCAAGCCAAATTCGGATATTATAAATGGTAATCCAGTTATGAGTAAAAGCTCATAACTAGTTTAGTTTTTTTAGCTCCAACTATAAAAACTCAAATCAATTTTTTCAAGCCCTCTAGCAAGCAATTAAAAGCAAACATCACACAAGTTAGCTTAAGTTTTCAATTTGCAAATCATTATTCTTTGAATCATCTTTATTCTGCAATGTGTTCATCCACTCTTTAAGAGAGTTTTTATTGTAATTTTCATTTCCTCATCTAAAATGAGTGTTTGAGTGTGTGAGAAACTTGAGTGAAGAGATTAAGATATCATCTCATTGTTGTAAAACTTCATTGACATCTTGAAGTCATTTGTAAGCATTTTAAGCCTTGGAAGGCTTGGATAGTGAAAACCTCAAGCTTGGATCGCTTGGAGGCGGGATTGCCGAACCACGTAAAATTTCGTGTATTTGTTCCTCTTCTCTCTTACTCACTTATTATTGTGTTTTGATTGAACTTATTGCTTTCGAATTTATTAAGAATTTAGATTGGATTGTTGTGTGGTTTTCTTAGGATAATTTTTAAAATACCAATTCACCTCCCCTTTGGGTTGCACACTTGTATTTCATAGTCTACTTTCCTTTTGTAAAATAAATAAACGAGAGTCTATGATGTCAGTTGTTTCTAAAGAACATTGTACAAGCTGTAAAGATCAAAGAATCAACAAAATTCTTGATCTTTGGCACATGAGATTAGGTCATCCAAATGCTTCTGATCTTAGAAAAACCTTGTCCGCTTGTAATATCTCTTTTGGTAATAAAATGTCCGATTTGTCTTTTTGCCAAGCTTGTCAATATGGAAAGCTGCATAGATTATCCTTTAAAAGTAGTGAATCAAAATCATCTACTGCACTTGAGATTATTCATAGTGATCTATAGGGTCCAGGGATGGCAATGGGGCAGATATGGGTTGGATCTACTCTGCTCTAGATCCAAATCCATAATAAAAATCAAGATCCGTATCTGCTCCAGATCCTTCGTGAATTCATATTTTTCGCTCCATATCCAGATCCAAAAAAGAAATAAATATCTATATCTGCTCCAAATCAAAAAAAAATTAAAACTCAAATGCTCTAGATCCGTCATGGATTCTAAAACTCGTAATAAAAAAATAATATTTTTTAGAATGAAAATTGAAGGGTAAAATGTATTGATAACAAATAAATTATATGATTTTTCTCAAAAATATAATAAATAATGTAGCATATACTTTTACACCAAAATAACAAATAAGAAAGATAATAAAATATCATTTAAAAGTAATTGTAGGAGTAAGATCAATTAATATTCTATTGTCTTGTTCATCATTCCAATATCCACCCATGACACACCCACCCTCATTCCTACAACATTAGATAATGACATATAAATTAAATATGATTTATATGTAGTGCTTTATTATTTTTATTATGACCATATTTGACTAAATATATGAATAACTATATTCCTTAAAAATTATTTGACCAATATAGTAAAATAAATTGCCAGGTTGTATTACTTGGCTTGCAATTTGAATATTGCATGTACATGCTTTGGGGCTGGCTCACTTTTAAATTTACAAAACTAACCTTTAAGTTTTTAGAGTTTAAATGCATGGTAAATACCACTAATAACTATGAATAAAATTTATTATCATTATAATTTCACAATTGTTAAGAAACTTTTAAAATAAAATAAAATTAAATGATGAGTGGATATGCATATGGATATGAATTTAAATATTAAGATAGATCCATACCTGCTCCATATACATCTTAAATCCGCATATCAATATCTAAATCGATCCAAATTCATTTTAAATCGACCCAAATTCGATCCGATTGGATTTGGATCACGTGGATCTTGGGTCGATCCAATCCATTGCCATCCTAATAGGGTCCAAAGACTAATAGCTTCAAATCAGGGGTTCAAATATTACATAGCTTTTATTGATAACAAAACAAATTACACTTGGATTTATGGGTTAACTCATAAGTCTCAAACCTTTGTCAGCTTTCATTACCTTCAAAAACCAAATTAAGAAGAGCTTAGAGCATAAAATCAAAATAATTCAGTGTGATATGGGAGGAGAATACAAAGCTTTTGAACCTTATCTTAGAAATGAAGGAATAGCTATAAGATATTCCTGCCTTATACACATCATCAAAATGGTAAGGCTGAGAGAAAACACAGGTATCTTGTTGAAACTGGGCTGACACTTCTTGCTCAAGCTGATGTACCTCCTAAGTTTTGGTAGGAAGCATTTTATAATGCAACCTATCTTATCAACCAAATCAGTACACCTACATTGAATCACAAAACACCTTTTGAGGCTCTTTATTCCAAGAAACCAAGTTACGCTCAAATCAAAATCTTTGGTTGTGAGTGCAACAATTTCCTAAGACCATACAATAGTCATAAGTTTGATTTTCACACCTCAAAATGTGTACATTTAGGTTTCAGTAACTTGCACAAGGGTTACCTGTGTTTGAATCAAAAAGGCAAAATTTATATTGTTGCACATGTTAACTTCAATAAAAATTCCTTTCCTTTCCAAAATTATCCAAACTTCATGGTTTCAAAGGCTGCTCATACACCAGAACCTGTAAACACATTCAGCAAGTTTATCTCTATATCATTTCTTTTTTAAACTCAAAATCATGAGACAACAGTAGCAAGTTCAAATCCATTAGAAGACACAACTAACTCAAATGATCCTTCTAATGAACATAACCTTGACAACAATTTTTATCAAATAAACGCAATACATGATAATGTGGTAGTGTCGTTAGGGTGCACCAAATTTAAAACCTTACTACTATTATAAATAATTAGTAAAAAGCAAGTAAGGATTGATCCCACAGAGACTATGCTAGCTGTATTTATTATCAACTCTAAAATAGGGCTCAAAATAAAATAATAATAATAATAATAATAATAATAATAATAATAATAATAATTCATATAAATTAATCTAACTAAAGAAAATGCCAATTATAAATAAAAGGGGGATTTTTGAAATTTTAACTAAATTGCAAAAAATAAAAAAATTAAAACTATGAAAACAAAAATTTAATAAAAACTCTAATTAAAGGATAAAGAAATAACAATGAGAAAAACTTTGGTCAAAGGATCATTCACCACCACCACCAAATATGCACATAATATATCAAATATATCATCAATTTATATTGAAACTATCAACCGCAGACAATAATAAGCTCTGTTAATCTCAATCTTTCTTTAGCGTGTCATTAGGCACAACAAGCTCTTCACATAATCTCTAACCATTAAATAATTTAAAACAAGCTCTTTAAATTTAAGATAATGGAAGCATTAAGTAGAGAAAGATATTAGGTTGATCTAGGCAATAAATACACAAGCTCGATTATTTAACCTATGTTATGTTCTCCAATTGAAATCATTGATTCCAACCTGCTACTCATGATTAAAATATCAAGACAATTACGGATCAAGAATTTTAATCTAGCAATAGAAATTATTCAAGTCTTATCTAATTGGCCACTGAAATAAAATAAGAATAAAATCGTAAACATTAATTATAGAAAAACATAAACAATCTCAATTAAATAAATTAAATGATAGAATTTAAAAATTAATCATATAACATGTTTGGGGTTTTGAATTCACCCTCAACCAAATAGAAAATCTAACCTAACATAATTAAATTGGGAATAAGAGAATTGATAAAACCAATCATGGAAATTAATTCAAG
The DNA here is from genome assembly GCA_030444775.1 of Atalantia buxifolia. Classification (NCBI taxonomy): domain Eukaryota; kingdom Viridiplantae; phylum Streptophyta; class Magnoliopsida; order Sapindales; family Rutaceae; genus Atalantia; species Atalantia buxifolia. The sequence continues at coordinate 9,991,830 of CM059838.1, forward strand.
CTTTCTCTTCAATTACTTCCGGCTGCTGATTTTGGCTGCCGAATCTCTCTCTGGCAAATACTCTTTCTTTACCTTGCGGCCCTCTCTTTCAAAAGCCAAAATTCAGCTTTTATATTGTTGCTGACCGACCTATTTCATCCAAAAGCTAAAAGGCTTGGCTTTCCTAAGCTTTGTTTTGGTCTTGCACGTGCTCTCCACTTAGAATCACATTAGGATTTTCTTTCCTTTTTAATGCCATGCACATGCTAACAATCGGCCCACTTATGCAAAGCCCAATCAAGTTTCATTTAATCTTCACTTGCTGGCCACTTTTAAAGCTAACATCACTTTCTCTTATTTGTCCGCATGTGCACGATGAATGAATTTGTTGAGTTCGGTTTCCTTGGCTTGAATTCACATGCATATAATTGCTCCCAAAATCAAGTAATTAATGCTTAGAAAGTGAGCTCCTTTATGCCCTGTTTATCCACAATCTCCAATTCTTTTTCTATTTTGATTCTCTCAATCAAATTTTTTCTGAATGCTCCAACTTAATTTCTCTTTAATTTAGAATATACCTAAAAAATAAAATAAAATAAACTAAGATAAAAATTAACATAATAAAAATATAGTTTACTAAATTAAAAATTAACTAAAATAACTAGAATATTTAAGAACAAAAACAAGAAAAAAATGGAGAAATTAATATTAAAATATATGAAAAATATACACTTATCATAATGTAATCAGTACACATGAATCACCTCAAACCTCTTCTTCAAATCATCTTAAACCAAACACTCAAATACCAGAAACATCCCAGCCTACATATCAACCCAGACCTTCACATCCTATGATAACTAGAGCCAAGAATGGTATATTCAAACCAAAAATGTACAACTTTGAAAAGTCCCTGTCTCTTGACACACCTTCAAGTGTAGCTGAAGCTTTGAATAACAATAAATGGAAACAAGCAATGCAAGAAGAGTACAATGCCTTGATGAAAAATCAGACTTGGTGCTTAGTTCCTCTAAAACAAAACATGAAGCTTGTTGGAAACAAATGGATTTATCGGGTGAAACAAAATTTAGATGGGTCAATCAACAAATACAAAGCTTGTTTGGTAGATAAGGGGTTTTACAAACAGAAGGGGTTAACTATCAAGAAACTTTTGGTCCTGTTGTCAAAGCAGCAACCATGAGAATTATACTAAGTCTTGCTGTTATAAACAACTCGAAGCTGAGACAAGTAGACATTAATAACGCATTTCTCAATGGGGAGCTTAGTGAAGCTTGTTTACATGCCTCGGCCATAAGGTTTTGAGAATTGATTATCCAAATTATGTGTGCAAGTGAAAAAGGCTCTTTATGGTTTAAGCAGGCACCAAGAGCATGGTTTGATAAACTCAGGTCAATTCTTGAATCTTGGCAATTCACTAGAACCAGATCAGACACATCTCTATTCTTTAAAATAAATGGGAGTGATATGATTATATTGTTAATCTATGTTGATGATATAATCGTGACTAGAAATAATAATGCTGAAATAGAACAGCTTATCTGCAACCTGAGCAGTACCTTTGCTCTCAAAGACTTGGGAAATCTTAATTTCTTTCTTGGTATTGAAGTTATTAGAAATGATGATACTTTGGTATTGTCTCAGTCAAAATATATAAAGGACCTACTTGCAAAGTTTGATTGAAAATGTGTAATGGAGCTGATACACCTCTGGCCACAACAGAAAAACTTAGCAAAAACATGGGTGAAGACTTTACTGATGCAACTCAATATAGAAAAACAATTGGAGAATTACAGTATGCAGTATTAACAAGGCCAGAAATTGCATATGCAGTTAATAAGTTAAGTCAATTCATAGCTAATCCTTTACAACCTCACTGGCTGACCTACAAACGAGCACTAAGGTATCTCAATGAAAAAATAGACTATGGTTTGACTTTCAGAAAATCTGACTTTCTTGTTCTTGTAATATATACTGATGCAGATTAGGGTAGTGATATTGATGACAGAAGATCAACTAGTGGCTACTGTGTGAACTTAGGTGAGAATTTAATCAACTGAAGTTCAAAAAAGCAGAGCATAATTTCCAAGTCATCAGCAGAGTCAGAATACAGAGCTATGGCATTAGCTTGTTCAGAATTAACCTGGATCTGCTCAATTCTTAAGGAACTAGACATTAAACTTCATAGCACTCCACTGCTTTTAAGTGATAGCACAAGTGCAGCTGCTATAGCTACTAATCCAGTAATGCATTCTAAGACTAAACATATTGAAATAGATATTCATTTTGTGAGAGACAAAGTTGAGAGGAAAGAAGTTGAAATGCTTTTGTGTCTACCAATGATCAAGTTGCTGACGTACTAACTAAACCTCTTACATATCTTAAGTTCAGCTTCTTCAGGAGCAAACTTAAAGTCTTTCCACAATACTTAAGTTTGAGAAGGGGTATTGAATTTACTGATGAAGCTGAACCAAATGCAACACACGTTAGAGTGCCAGCTGGAATCAAGCTAACTATAAATTCAGTAACTAATCTGGGAATGAAAGTGAAAGGTGCACGTAAGAAGTTGGAAAGTTCCAGATGGTTGTTGTGAAGAGATTCCCATGCAGCTGGATTATGAAGCAATTAGTTACTAATTCAGCTCTAATCAATTGTATTAAAGTTAGTTAGATCAGAGTTTGTTATTTTTAGTTGCACTGCTTAGCTGTATTAGATGAAATACTAACTAGGCAACCCAAGAGGGGGGGTGAATTGGGATTTTAAAATTTAATCTTAGCAAACCACACAATAATTTAATCTAATGCTTTAATGGAATCGAAAACAATAAATTCAATCAAGCACAATATTAAAATAGTAAGGGAAGAGAAAACAAACACAATGATTTTTACTTGGTTCGGCAATCCCCACCTACATCCACGCCTCCAAGCTCACATGGCTTGATGATTTCACTAAGCAAGCCTCCAATGCTTCAAATGCTTACAATTGACTTACAAGGTGTCGATGGACCTTCACAACAAGAGATTATCCCCAATCTCTTAACCCAAATGTATCTCAACACTTACAATCTCTTAACTTGATTTTACAAAAAAGATTACAAATAAATTTCTCTCATACAATGTGTTTGATCACAAATGGAAGCTTAATGAAAGTTGTATGCTCAATATTTAGCTCAATGATAATCATTGGGATTATTGTTGTTTGAATTTGATTGAGCTTATTTATAGTTGGAGCTGAAAACTAGTCGTTATTCACTTTTTGCTCACTGTCGGATAGGCGTTAACTCAATGTCGGATCACTATTTGACTGGTCAATATAACCGCTAGGTTGAATTTGTAAATTGTCGGATCGCCGTTAGTGACTGTGAGGCTAATCTTTCAATTGTTCAATGATCGCATCGGGCCATTTGTTATCTAGGTGTCGGATCGTCGTTAGCGTCCAAAGGCTAATTTTTAATTTTGTTAGATGTCGGCGAGCCGTTATCAAGATGTCAGATCGTCGTTATCTACAGTAACTGTTACAGTGAACTATTTTACAAAATAACAATTTGGCCCCAAAACTTTATATAATTGTACGATGGCCCAAAACATTATGAAACTTTACAAATAGGTCCAATTTCAAAATTTCTAAGTTATGCTTTGTTAATCCCAAAATTTTTTGAAATTATGATATTGCCAAAACTATATGAAATTATAGAATGGCCCAAAATATTTAAATATTTTCAAATAAGTCCAAATTTGAAATTCAAAATAATATTTATTAAAATCAAAGATAGTAAAACTCTTTCATTTTAGTCCACATCTTGAAAAACAACTAATTTCATAAAATCATTTTATTATTATAAAAACACAATACATAGATCTTTGTTTAACTAACACATATGGTTTGTTATCATCAAAATCATCATTTATAGCTCTATAGGCTTACATTAGAGTGCTTAGCAAGGAAGCAGAATCATCTAGAATCCAATATAAATACTTAGCTAAGCTAATTTCTGTAGTGATGATTCTTTGATATGAAATGAATAACAGTTCTCCATTTTCTTTCTTTTAATCTTCAAATTCCAACTGTTTCAACATCTTCAAATATCTCATTGGGTATTAAGCGTTTTATCAATTTTCTGCTAAATTAGTTTCAGTATTAAATCCATGATCTGGCATTTCCATAATCAAATACATGTGTCTCCTTCAAACGGTTTGATTGACACCCATCGGGCAACTGGTTTTGATAATGGTATAATTGGCTCCCGTAAGCCGGTTGGGGTGCTGTATAGGTTTGGTGAGCACCAAAAAGCTAATTGTTTTGACTTGGATGCGAGTCTTCCGTATCGAAAATCTTCAAAAGGGCTTGCTTGAAACGTGAATGTAGATGGGCTTGTCGAATCATGTAAAATTTGTTTGTGTCACTACTCTCTTTATCCCTATCTCTTTACATTTCAGAAAAATTTATTTCTCTAATTTTATTTGACACATCCTTACTTGTGTGCGTATGGAGTTAAGGATGAACAGAACTCAACTTTTTGTGCCATAAACTTATATGATTCTAGCCACTTGTACGAAACACTCTGCTTCTGAGATATCAAACTGTTCAGGTCCTCCGTTTCTTCATTATCAATTGCTAGGATAAAAATCTTGCTTCTAAGATTTTTGAATTAATCTGTCAATTGCCTGGTTCGTAGTAAATATTGCCACCACCTGATGCCTGAACTGAATCTCTCTTAATTTTATTTCTCTACTGGCTATTTTGGGATTGGCCTGATTAACATTTACCCCAGTTGCATTCTAGAGCCAAAACCGTCTAGTGGCTCCATAGACTCTCTATTGCATAAACTCCTGAAGTCACCACTGTCCTGTCTCCTTCAGGTTCAATATCTTGACTGCTGAAGGTTGTTTCTGGTACAGCTGATCATTCACCTGCCACGTTTGCTACATCATGTTAAATGTCACTTGACTTAGATGCCGACCTTGACGCTTGATGAGGGTGATTATTAGATACTGCTTCACAGAGGCAATTCATCAAACACTGAGTCCATTTTATCAAACATCTTCATCAAGTAACAGGATACAAGAAGCATAAATTGCAGAAGTCTAAAAAATGGATTTTCTGAAGAAGAAAAGTCTTGTCTTTCTTCGCCATTTGTTTGAAATTAAAGGGTCTGCATCAATGGAAAAATCATCACTATTCAAAAATATCTAGTACCGTCACAACCGCAAAATCAATATCTTCACAATTTTGCTGCAAAACACAGGCTCCAACCGATTCTCTAATCTCTGCTAATTCCAATGCTACTTCTTTCATCGTAGGTCTCTTCTTGCCATTCAAGAGCAAGCATCTTTTTGGAAGTATAACAACGAATATAATCTCTTCTTTCTCAGCTTTCCAAAGAGCTTGAGCTTCAAGGATTTCAAACAATATTAAACCATAAGATTTAATAGTGTAATACCAAGAATATTTATTGGGGAGGAATATCATTTTTCACTTAAATTAAATTAAGCAGATTGTTATCGTTCTTCTAACGCGTCAATACTCTGCCACCTCAGCATCACACGAGTGCAGCACCATTAGCTTGAATCACCTAGAATCAATACCCATCTTAGGACAGTCTAGCATTCGGTCTCAAGAGATCAATTTGTCAATCTTTCTTGGATATGACCTTCAATCATCACTTGCACACATGAAAATATTATTCTTATATATGTTGGCAACTTTTTCCACAAGGAAGATTTACTTGTTAGTTACGCAGACCTTTTTATTTTTTAAAATGGTCACAAGCCAATCATAAATGTCCAAATAATCATATTGCAAGCTTAAATTTGTGAAGCATGATATAAACTAAAAGCCTTTAACGTTCATATAAAACAGAAGGTAGGGGGTAATCAGGGCCGAAGCTTGAGGGAAAATTCTAGGCTGCCAAATTTAAACTTCCAATTTTTATGTTATTATATATTAGTGATTTAGTGTCTTGAGTGCGCTTGGCTGATTTGTTTTTACTATTTTGATGCTATCATTAGTGGGTTTAGTGATTTAGTGGTCTTGAGTGCGCTTGGCTGATTTGATTTTACTATTTTGATGCTATCATTAGTGGATTTAATAGTAAAATTGCAATATTATTTAATATATAAACTATGTATATTTATTGTGCTGGAGCTAATATAAACATTTTACACTAATATTTCATATTTTATTTATAAACCCTAAATTCTTTTTAAAATTCTACGGGAGTCATAACACCCTCTGGTCTTATATGGCCTCCGCCCCAAGGGGTAATATTTTTATTTAATTATTTTAGAAAGTTTTATTTCAATTGACAGGATTTAATTAGTTGAATAAAGCCACTCGTTTACTTACTAGGAATTCTTTTCTTTTCTTTTTTGGGGACCAAGTAAATAATTAAATGATCGAAACACGGTGATGTAGCATTACGTTACATATGGCAACAATTGATCAACTAGCCAGACATATTCACCACCTAATCTTTTAAAATTTGAGAGGTACAAGATTGTCCTATGGAAGCAATCGCTTTCACATGGATATTTTATCGAAATTTCGTATAGTCATTAATAAGTGACAAAACTGATGGTGTCTTTGCACCGCTTAAATATGTCCACTACATGTGCTCCATGTTAGGAAATTGAGCTTCCTCCTAAGGTCACTCTAAGCAATTTGTCAATTAACAAATCAATAGAAAATTAAATGAAGAATACATTAATCTTACAACACAAAATTTACATGAAAAACTCTAAATCCGGGAAAAATAATCACAGCCGTTATAAAAAAGACAATCAAAGAAAAAAATATTCACTATATGAAAAATTATTACAGCCACACTCTTAGAAATAATTTTCTCTCACTCAATCTCCAAATACACCCAAAACTCTCAATTTAAGAGTAATTATATTAAACTCTCAAATTCTCTCATATACAAGAGGAAGTAAATATTTAAGATGATAAAACTTATTAAATGCTCTCCTATTTATAACCAAACGGATAGCACTATTCAAACCACGTACTATTCATACCGCGTTACTGTTCATACCACATCACTATTCATGCCGCGTTACTATTCAAACCGCGTGGTCAAACCATATTTCTGTTCACCGCGTGGTCAAACCGTATTACTGTTCACCACATGGTCAAACCCTATTTTTAACACTCCATTGGAATCTCTGTCACACACTTTTATTTCATTATTGGCTACTTTGGAACTCACCTGATTTGTATTCATCCCAATTTCGTTCTAGAGTAAAAACAGTCTTGATGCTTGAGAAGTGTAATTGTTCAGGTGCTGCTGCACAGAGCCAATTCATCAAATACTTAATCTATTTTATCAAACACCTCATTAACTAATTAAGAGGATGCAAAAAGGATAAATTGCAAAAGTCGTACAATTTCATACATTTATGAAATTGATATCCTTCCTCACGGTTTCTTTGAAATTAAAGGGACTGAATCTTTGGAAAAGCAACCATACTTTGGAAAAGTGACCCAGTCGAAGGATCAAAAGGAGGAAAAACTACTCCTTAACATTCATTTATATCACTACATATACTTAGGCATTAACAACAATACTTCAGTACAAGTCAACACAAATATTTGGAAGGCAAATAATTGTGGAAACAGATGCAAATTTATTTATATGGGTTTCGTATAAGATGAAATACTTGCACAAATGATTGACACTGGTCCAATCACATACTGGAACCATAGTTCTCAATATCAAATGACTCCAAAGTTTGAGTGTTTGGTTTGGCAATCACAGCCGTTGCATGTGTTGATGATTCACCTAACAAATGCTCCTCTTCAGTGTTCTCCTGCGCCCATAAATTTTCATGCAACCTTGTCAACCAGTCAAGCTCCTCAGAAACTTGCTTCATTGTTGGCCTTTTCGCGCCGCTACTTCTTAAGCATTCAGTTGCAAGCTCCGCAACAATTTCTACCTCCTCCATTTCACTTTCATCAGCAACCCGAAAACTCAGAATCTGACGCAAACTATTATTTTCAATTGAAGAGAGAAAATATTGAACATTGTTTTGAACAATGTTTATCTTCTCATTGGATGCCAGTGTCACGCGCGAGCCAGGCTTCACCCCTGTTAACAGTTCAACAAGGACAACCCCAAAGCTATACACATCACTCTTCTCTGTCAGATTACCTGTTATTATTAGTTAGGAGCTAGTTAGTATAACAAATAAAACATTTTGGGTGGTACAGGAGATCTCCAGTCAACAGGGTAGTGAGAAAAATTACCTGTCATTAGATACTCCGGATCTAAGTAACCAAACGTCCCTTGTATTTTCGTGGCCATAGCAGCTTGTTCTGGCGAAATCAGCACTGAAGCCCCAAAATCAGCCACTTTTGCTGTATACTTGTCATCCAAAAGTATGTTGGAGGATTTTACATCCCCGTGAATTATTGGGGGGCTTGCTAAAGAATGGAAATAGCCAAGAGCTGAAGCAATTTCGGCCGCGATCCTAAGACACATTTTCCAAGTTCTTAACACCTGCGAACCCTTATCATGGATATGGCGAGATAGAGTTCCATTGGAAACAAATTCATAAACCAGTAGAGGCACTTTGGTTTGCAAACATAGCCCTAAAATCTTGACCACATTCTTATGGTTTATTCGTGACACAATACCCATTTCCTTCTGAAATTCCTGATTTATCCGAATTTTGTCTGACTCTTTAGGCTTCTTCACTGCAATTTGGGTATTGTCAGGTAAGACACCTTTGTAAACAGAGCCAAAACCACCTTCACCTAAAAAGTGGCTTTCATCATAATTTTTGGTAGCTTTAAGTAGCTCTGCGGCACTGAAAATCCTCACTGATTGGTGCTTTAGTATCTCACCACCATTTCTTAAGAAGTTTTTCTGCTTTCTTCGTTCTATACATCCAATGAAAATTAAAATTCCCAAAATCACATTGAATATAACTGCTCCAATAACTGCACATGTTAAAAAGAAAAGAATTATAAAACAAATAATTACATGTGGAAAGGAAACTGATCCACTATAAGCAGCATTCCAGCTTCATGCCCAATCTCAAAGGATTTTAACATTGAAATTTGAAAGCTTCACTTTACCTTCTTGTATTACTCATTTTACCAGCTAAATCATCATTTGACAAATACGATGCATAAAATAATTAATATATTAGGTACCGTGTATCAAACCGTCATAGAATCTGAAAAAATAATTACTGTTATGTATCCTTTGAGAAAAGACAAAACACAAACACTAAAAAAATCTAGATGACAAACAATAATAATAAAATGACAAAAACAATACTTACAGATAAATAAATAATAAAAGAAGCAATAGAATATTTAGAAAGAGGACATCAGTCATCACCTGCAACAATAGTGGTGATAAGAAATCCCCGACAATTGACTTTATCGTCGCCGTACATGCCAATCGGACAATTGCATGTGTAACTCCCAATTGTGTTCTTACACTTCCCTTCACAATGGTACTTTTCTTTATCTTGGCATTCATCAATGTCTGTCGCACGTGCATAAGGCGACAAATTTTTAATAAAAAAAATTAAAGAATACTGATATTTGGACCAAAAAATTAAATAAAACGCTGACAAAAACAATATACAGCCCGAAGGACGATTAAGTACTTAATTTTCTAACATATCAACTAGGCATCTGTTTTTGTCGGTGTTTTATTGATATTTAGCCGCTTTATCATTTCTGTGAATAAAATGACTGATTATTAATTAAAACAAATAAAAATAGAAGAACCAAAGAAACATACCAACACATCTTAGATAGGGGTTTCCCTGAAATCCTGGCTTGCATTTGCAACGGTACCCTTGTCCATTTTTAGAGTAATAACAAGTAGTATTATCACCGCAGCCATAAACTTTTGAATTTGGATCATCCGGACACTTCTTTTCTTCAACTACCCATTCAATTGTAACATTTGAACTTAACTTATCTTTAGAGGCTTGAAATTCTGCTATATTGAAGGTTTCGTCTGCTAAGAGTGCATAATCACACGGCATGAAATTTCCTAAATTTGTGTGATTAAGTATGCTACGAAGAGTGAGATTCAACCACTTGAGACTTTGGGGCAATGGAATCTGGCAGCAACCGATACCTGAGCAGGAACTGTCATTTAACTTGGCAGATTCATTTGAGCATATGGAAACACAGCCACTCCAGAAACTGCCGGTGTTGCCCATATAGGCCAAGGTATCGCAACCAAAAGCAGTGAGCTTGTTCCTGGTGTCTGAAAACCTCAATGGTCTGGATCCTAATTCGACAGAAGGACTGTTATAATCTGAAGTCAGATTTCCAAAGCCATCGTAGCAGCGGTGAGCTGTAAAAATGGATGCGATCATGGAGCCATTTTCAATTGATAAATTGAAAACTTCAAGTTCTCCAATCATCAATTTGGGAGAAGAGTCCCTTCTACTGCACTTTAGAAAGAAGTTATCGTTCAATGCACAATTAAGGTCGTCAATTCCGAACGGATAAGGAACCATGACATGTCCACACTTTTCCTGGCAACCAGAACCAGGCTTTACATTCGAGCTGCTTGCTCCTGCCAGCGAAGACAGTAATAGCAGCATCAACCACAGCATCCACATTTTTTTCGCAACTTTATTGATCATTGGTCCTGATATGGTGATACTTTTAACATGCTATGTTTTTGGCTCCTCATCTTGTATATATTCATTTGTTCTACAATGAGAACATGCATCAGTTTCTCTGTCTGAGGAGACCGAGTTTCAAAGACTTGGGAGTCCTCGCGGACCCTTAACTCATTAAGTCATTTACGTATGTTCATCCAGCCGCCTACTCTGAAAAATCTATGTTTCTGTGATTTAATTTTGAGAGCTATGCTGGCTTTGTCCTTTTCTTCTTTTTTCCACGAACATTCTATGAGACAAAAACCAATCAGATAAAAGGCCAAATCACATTTCTCACTTGTGTCAACGATGACTCATAATTACTCTTTACACGACAAAATGTCAAGACCGCACTTAGTGATAAGTCACATATGGAAGTATTTGCTCGGTGAAACTTCGCACTCAAAAGTCTTGAACATTGGCTCATAATTAGAGTAGGGTTATTCTATAAAATAGAGAGTTTTATTTTAGTTAACTGGATGTTTATTATTTTCTATAGGATGCTTAATATATATTTTGATTGTTCTTACGAGAAAGTTCCCATGTTTTTATTAAAATTTAATTAAAGAATTAGGACTAGTGTGTGTACTAAGGGGAGGTGTAGTAGATATAGGAAGGCTTATGTCAACCACGAGTCATAAGGATCTAAAGTCTTTGCAAGCTATAATATTAAATAAACCATTTACGGGCACTGTAGAACAGTGAAAAGACCAAGCATTTGTTATGTACATCATACTCAATGTCTTGTACTTCAAATTGAATTCCCATTAAAATTTCTCCGCCGAACCATATAAAATTTTTTTTTATCCCCGTCTCTTTACATTTCTGTAAATTCATTTTCTCCTATGTTATTTGACACATCCTTACTTGCGTGGGGATGGAGTTAGGAATGGACTGAACTCAAGTTTTGTATCATAGACGTACTTGTATGATTCTAGCCACTTGTATGCAACACCACTCTGCTTCTGAGATGTCAAACTGTTACAGCTTTTAAATTGTAATGCAGCTCCTCTGTTTCTTCATTATCAATTGCCAGAATAAGAATCTTGCTTCTAAGATCTTTGGATAATCCACCACCTGACGCATTATCTGAATCTCTGTTTACTTTTATTTCTCTATTGGCGACTTTGGGTTTTGCTTAATTAGCTTTCACCCCAGTTGCATTCTATGGCAAAAACAGTCTTGCGGCTCCATAGATTCTCTGTTGGATAAATTCCTGAGGCTACTACTATCCTGCCTCCTTGAGCAAAAGTTCAATGTTTAAGGCAACCATTTGAGTGACAATGTATATAATATATTATTCATCATATGCGAAGTTTTAATCCACGTATGCAATGAAACGGTGGCAATTTTTTTTGAATCCAACTTATATGTATTTTCTTTCAAAGAATGTTTCTCGAAAGAATTTGTAAGGAGAGTTGAAAACTCAAAAGAACAAGTAATAAAACTGAAAAGTAAAATGCAAAGCACATTATTGATATTCAAATGCATATGCACAAAGTTGTTACTTGCGGGCCAAGGTATTTGATCCAAGGGTCTATAAAATGCAGAGCATATTATTGATTTCACTGAATTGCTGATTTTATCCTGAGTGCTGAAGGTTATTTCTGGTACGTGCTGGTCACCATTCGTTAGCTGATTATAAGTTGCTCCTTCATAGAGGCAATTCATCAAACACTAAAGTTCATAGCATCAAACACCTTCATCATCTAACTGGATACAAGAAGGGTAAATTGTAAAAGTCTAACAAAAAAATTGTTTATGAAACAGTACGTACAGATACAGGTATAAGAAAATTCTTATCCTTCTTCACCATTTGTTTGAAAGTAAAGGGTCTCCATCAACGGAAAAAGTAACACTGTTAAAAAATGATCCCGTAGAAGATGAACCAGTTTTGTATTGTCTAGCATTGTCATAATCCACAGAATCAATCTCTTCACATAGCTGCAAAACAGAAGCTCCAATCGTTGCTCTAATCCTCGCTAATTCCAATGCCACTTCTTTCATGGTAGGTCGCTTCTTCCCATTCAAGTTCAAGCATCTTTTTGCGACCGTCGCAACTGTTATAATCTCTTCTTTCTCAGCTTCCCTAAGAACTTGAGCATCAAGGACTTCAAACAAACGGTTCTCATTGATTACTTGGAGAAAATACGCGGCCAAACTTCTATTTTCTTCCACGTCAACTAAACGGATAGGTTTTTGTCCAGTTAAAAGCTCAACAAGAACTACACCAAAACTATAAACATCACTTTTCTCTGTAAATTGACTTGATTGAAAATATTCTGGACCTAGATATCCAAAAGTTCCTTTTACTTGAGTGGTCAAGTGAGCTCGATCAACTGCCATTGTTCTAAAAGTCCCGAAATCTGAAATTTTGGCTCCATATTTATCATCTAAAAGTATGTTTGCAGACTTGATGTCTCGATGATAAATAAGAATTGAAGCAGCTGAATGCAGATATGATAGAGCTCCTGAAACTTCGACAGCAATGCGTAAACGCATTTCCCATGTCATTGGCAACTGATCCTCGATTTGTTCATGTATGTACTGATAAAGACTTCCATTTGGAATAAATTCATAAACCAAAAGAGGAACTTCTGTCTCCAAGCAGCATCCCAATAACTTAACCACGTTCCTATGGTTAATTTGAGATAAAATTACAACTTCCGCTACAAGAAAATTAACAATAGATGATATATATTTTGTGACAGATTCTACATAGGTCATAAAAGCATAATCAAGTCGTGATAGATTTTCTGTCTATCAAATATTCATGATGGACTCATGACAAAAATAAATTATTTCAAGAAAATATGATGACTTTGTAATAAAATATATTACATCAAAAATTCATGATAAAATTTTAATATTGACTTAATTTTAATACTTTTTTGACCGAAATTTTTTATATTATTTAACATAAAATATCATATGAACTAAGAAACAATGTCATTTCACATAAATTAGGGCAATGCTGTTTTAGTTATAAATTTAAAATATTTATGATAAAATAAAAAGCTCCAGAATTCGAACTTGGATGGCCAGTGAAATAAAACTGCTTGTCCCATCCTCATCTTTTTCTATCTTGGGAACCAAGTAGAATCTAACATAACCTCAATTTCGTACTCGACCACATCTGCAGGCAGTGCTGATGACATTCTAGCATAACGTTATTTGACAATGTAGTAACCCTTGCGAATGTGTTCAAGTATCTCAGAGCAAAACCCAAAGAGACTGGCCCATTCATTTCAATTATTGTTGATTCTTCTGGCTGAAAAAACATTCACCATCAATTGCAAATAATAATATATCAGATCCAGCATTTTTCTCGAAACACAGAATTGCCATAACTATTGACATTATTGTTGTGCAGAAAAAAAATTAATACAGGAAAAAGTATACCTCGCCTCCTACATTATTTTTGCCTAATTAAAAGTATTAGCAGTCGCAAGGTCACCTCTAGTACACACCTTGACACCTAACAACTACACAAAGTCCATCAACCAGTGTAGTGGCAACGAAGAGTGTTTCATGGTGGTTATGCAGATGTCATAGACTAGAGGTGTGAGCTTCTGGTGGCCGTTTGTAGCACAGATCAGCCGATGGCAGCGTAATGGAGGCTCTCTCCTTGTGCCGCCGATGGCACGAAAAGCACTGGTGTGGGCTGCTATTCAAAATGGTTGCAATGGATGTAAAATAATTGACGGCAGCAAGGGAAAAAAAAATGAAATTAGGTTTTTAATCGTGCCAAGTATAACAATGTGGTGTTCACAGAGCATCATCAAATATCAGAATGACAAGAGGTTTGTCCAGACTTTGAATGATATCTTTCATTCTGTCATTTTATATGTATTCCCAGCTTCAATTTCATTTGTGGGAAATCTATTTGTGTTCTTAAGCCGACCGATTAGATTTGATAGTTCCTTAAAGAATATTAATTTTACATATGAATCTTATGGTTTATTTATTTCTTTCTTTCTTTCTTAGAACTTATTCTTTTCGCCTTATGACTTCATCTTTCCCAATTTCACATCTGCAACTTCTCAATTGATATAATTTCATGTCTCCTCGAATTGATATAATTTCAATTGGTTATTTGTCTCTTCAAAACCCTTGGATGATGTAATTTGCCTGGATTATTCACAGGTTTGCCTAATGGAAATTGAGTTTGCTACAGGGCTTTCAAATTTCACTATAAGCCACCAATTTTAAATATTTGTTCTTTAATTCTTATTTTCTTCCATTTTTATTTTTAAATTTTTATTTTATTTTGGCAAGTGATTGAGATTTATGTTTTGGATTTGTAATTATAATGAGTGTTTTATTGGTCGTTTTGAGTATATCCTAAGCAGGTTTTTGGTATTTTAATAGTTTAGGATATGCTTTCATTTGTCCTTTTTTGTCAATCAAAAGTAGCTTTTATCACTTCTTTCCTTTTTTGGTTGATACCGCTTTTGTGCAAAAGTAATTTGGTATTTTCTCTAATTAAATATTGCAGATTCTAATCACATCACTAAAAGAAAATATTGAGATTTTTTTTTAGACGTAATACTAGTATTAACAATAATGATTGTTTTGCAGATTAATTTTGTCTTTGGGTAAATTAAGAACTTGACATATGATGTTATGTGTCACTTTTAGTAACTGCTCTACTGAGGACCTTAGTTTTTCAAGGAGAATTTTTGCTTTGAAAACTTTATGGTGCATTTCTGATGTATTGAAGCTATTCTTCTTGGTTTTCAAAACTACATTATTATGCTTGGCACGACGGTTCTCATTCTGGCTTCTCTTGTTCCTCAGAAAGGAGGTGGAAATGTAAGGCCTGCAAAAATGGTTGGAAAAAAAAAACAACAAGTCCTTTTGGATTTGATTACATCAAAAATGATTGTGTTTACATAAAAAAAACAACAAGAAGTCCTTTTCAAAAATGATTGTGTTTATTTGTTTGTTTCTTAGCAATTACATTTGTTACTTATAAGTGCTTGTATACTGTTAATCTTAACTTCTCTGAGACTTATTTATCTATAGAAATTGAAGATCTAATTTGCCTTTACTTTTTTCATATGTCAGCGTGCATTTGCTATTTTAGAAGGTTATTGAAGTAAGGAGATGCATTTGCTTAAATTGACAAGAGCGATGCTCAATTGAACAGGTAATTTCCAATCTCCGTTGAACTTGATGAGTTAGCTATCGGTTCATCCCATTGTCTAAATAAGTTGATGTGAATAATTTGTTTCTAATCATCTTTTATTTTTACAGTTACTTGGTTATCCTGGTGAGTGTTCAAGAAGTGAGGCATGCTGATATATAAAGGCTCTTTTAGGATATAGTTTGATGGTGGTAATATGATAAGTTGCTATTCTGGCGTGGACATATTTCCTGGGTACTTTTTTCTGGTATAAAAACCCAGCCTTGCCAACATCCAAACCAGTTGCAATTTTGTTCTTTGCTGGAGTCATAGGAGCCTTGCTACATCAGGAGTCCAGGTGCATGTACTCTTGGTGGTAGGACAGCCACATTAGCCCGAAGAATTCAAAATGGCTTCAGGAAAAGGGTAACCATGCTTGAGCAATAGATGTTTCATAATAATCATCTATTTGTCTCGCATACATACATTTATTTATATATTGTTTGTTTGTTTCGAGGAAGTAGCAACTCTCATTAGTAGTTTAAAAGCAAAGTTAGATTTCTTCATGTGAACAGGCTCCGAAACAAAATATCGCAAAACTAGCGTGTGGTTATTATATCTTAAGGTACTAGAAGAAAATAATAGCAGGCGTTAGTTTGTTAATGAACAATGTAAGTTAATGACGAGATAACTTAACTTTCTTTTATTCCACATATGTGACTATTTTTGAAGTTTGACAATATTAATATTGTGATTAGTAGTTTAATGGAAAGAAAGCATACACTCAGGATAAATTAGATGATGTTCGCTTGGAATGGGCTAATCATTTTTCCGACATCAGCAAGATGGTTAGTATGAATATTAAACTATAGTTATTGGTTGTTACAATTTGTTGAAATTAAAGTTATATTGTGAAAATATAATGGTTGTTGTTAAGGATTGTAGTGTAGATGTCATGCATTTGATAACATTGGGTATTTTGATTGATTCTGTATAGATTTATTTGCTGGTTTGGTTTGGAATGTTGCTGGGTATGTGGCTGGAATTAGAGTGCTATTGGAAGATGGTGGGTTGCTGGATATGGGTGGAGTGTTGCTGAGTGTCTGCATTGGAGTGTTGGAGTGTGGCTGTTGGAGTATTCCCACTGGAAGAGGGCATTACTGCTGGAAGTCAAGCTTAAAGTCTTGCTGTTGGAATATTTCCATTAATATTTAGAAGTTTTGTTGGGTAACCTGGCTTGGTTTCTGGGGTTATAACTTCACTGTGTTGTTTTATATTTGGAATTTTTTCTAATTTAAGATGTTTTATTATGTATTCACGGTGATTACATTGGATACTATATGTATCTCTTTTGAATTTGTTGGATTGAATGGATTTTAATTAATATTATTTGTTTTTAATTTTTGTTCCCATATTCATTTTATCAATTAATTAAATCTGTAAACATGAATTAATTAATAAATTATAATTATAATATAATTTTTTAAAAAAAATATAACTCTATGACAGGAAATAGTCATCACAAAGTCTGTAATAAAAAGTTTCTTGCCAAAATTATAGATATATATTAACAAATGATAATTGAACTTCCCACCAAAAATTAAAAAAAAAGTGTGAAATTTAAATAAATTTTAATTTTAATTAAATTATTTTTTATATTAAAATATTATGTAATAAATATATAATCTTAAATATTATCATATATTCATGATAAAAAAATATTTTATCATAAATTAATTACAATAACATAAATGACTGATAACATAAATGACCGATAAACAATCTGTCGCACACTTTTTTTATAACAATTATTTCTTATTATTTATTACCTACTTTTTTACAGCGATCATTGATGAATAGCTCAACATTGCTCTCATGTACTGATTTTGATTTTCTAACAGCCACAATTCTTCCATCTGTCAACACTCCTTTGAATATAGTGCCTTGGCCTTCTTGACCAAGGATTCGACTGACATTATAGTTGTCAGTGGCCTTTTCCAAATCCTTTGAAGACAACTTTGAAGACAATTTTCTTTTCTCAATATTACCTTCATTTGAAGACAACTCTTGCCGCAATAATAAACCACCATTTCTTTTAAAGAATTTCTGCTTCCGCTTGATTTTCCTTCTTCTTTTTATGAACTTGTACAGCCACCATAATCCAATGAGTAGTAGAAACAACAGTCCGAGCACAACAACACAACCTGTACCACTCCAAGACTAGAATTAATAGCAAATCATTGAGACCTTTTTTGCCTGGAGTTATTCCGAATATGTAATCCATTGAGTTGTAAAAGCTTGCAATTTTTTTAAAAAGATTCATAAAGAATCTGATTAAAAGTAAATTTTTCTTACTATGACAATTTATTTTTGTCGAAAAGATAATTTTGTGAAAGTTTCATAAATTGCTAACTTTGTTAAAATGTTAGAGAACAACCGAGCTTGTGGGTATTTTTTACATATTTATTTTCAAATGGAATGCCATAAACTAAAAAGCATAATGATACGCTCTTAATTTATGAAACTGAGAGCAATACCAAAATTATCACTACTTCGAGCGAGTGTTTGCTCCAGGAAAAATGATCTCGAAATGGAAAATGAAAAGAAGAAGAAAAGAGAGGAGTCAGAGAGAGAAAGGAAGTGGTCCATTCATTTCATGCCCTCCAAAATGACAAAATCCCGCAATATATAACTGACAATCGAAAATAACTAATTTTTGACAGCTATGAATGAAAAGAACAAAAAATAAAGGAATCCAAACAACGCAGGCAATCATCACACTTTCATGGACCATCCTAAACGACGTAGTCTCTTAGCCAGTCTGGAAGTTTCTTTTTTCGTTTGGGTCGTTGATTATTTTGCACTGGTTCACGGTGAACTTCCTCCATGAGCTGATTGGCTGTGGGTTCTTGGCTTGTGGGTTTTTGGTTAAGCTTTTCTGCTAGTGCCCCCTCTGATGGCTCCAATTTGATATATAAATTCGTATCATTCCCTCCATCTCGAAAACACACCTTGTCCTCAAGGTGAAATGCTGGATAGAGCTTACAAAAAGCGTCAAAGTTTTCCCAAGTCGAATTCTCCGGTGAGCTGTTGGTCCATTGAACTAACACTTGAGGTGTTGGCTTCCCCTGTTGTAACACGATTCTGGTAGCACAAATGGCAGCCGGTAGCAAAAGAGGATGGTTATCCACACTCAACTCTGGTAAAGGATGTGAAATAGCAGGGCCGTTGCCATGGTAAGGTTTAAGAACAGAGATGTGAAATACAGAGTGGATTTTAGCAGTACTGGGCAGCTCCAACTTGTATGCGACCGGACCCACTCTAGCAAGTACAGTAAATGGCCCATAGTAACGCTTGGCCAGCTTTTGCCATGCACGAGAAGCGATAGTGCTCTGACGGTATGGCTGTAATTTAACCAGCACTTTATCCCCTACTTCAAAGTGAGCTTCACGGCGATGCGCATTAGCTTTCTGAGCCATCCGATGTTGTGCTTGGCGCAAATTATCTTTCAAAGAGTGGAGAAGAGTATTACGTTCAAGGAGAATGTCCTCCAAAGCTTGGATTGAAGTAGAGCCCTTAGCATAATGAGGAATGGTTGGAGGCAAGCGGCCAAATAAAGCCTGATAAGGAGACATCTTCAAGCCACTGTGGAAGTGAGAATTATAGCTAAATTCTGCCCAGCTAAGTAAGGAAACCCACGTCCTTGGTTTGTCTTGAGTGAAAGCTCGTAAATATTGCTCCAATCCTCGATTCACCACTTCCGTTTGACCATCCGTTTGAGGGTGGTAGGCCGTGCTATGACGAAGAGTTGTGCCACTTAAAGTGAATAATTGCTTCCAAAAATTGCTCAAGAACACCGGGTCTCGATCGGATATAATGGAACTTGGGAAACCATGTATTTTAATGACCATGTCCACAAAGAGTTCAGCTGTCTTATGGGCAGTAAATTGGCAGGGTAGCGGACCAAAATGGGCAAATTTTGTCAGACGATCGACAACGACTAATATGACTGAAAAACCTTTTGATAAAGGAAGACCTGTAATGAAGTCCATAGTGACCTCATCCCAAACCATATTAGGTATCGGTAATGGTTGAAGAAGACCAGCAGGGGCTTGAGTTGAATACTTAGTTTGTTGACATATTAAACACTCTCGAATAAATTTTTCCACATCATGGCGCATCTTGGGCCAATAGAATGTTGAAGATAAACTGATGAAGGTTCTAGTGACACCCACATGACCGGCCAGCGGCGTAGAGTGAAACTCTTGCAACAGTACGGCCTTTAAAGAGGAGTTAGGACTGATGTAGTAACGCTGACGGTGAAGGAGAAATCCGTTTTGAACTGAGAAGTCAGCTGAAAGTTTGCCCTCTAAAACTTGCTGGTGCAGTGATAGTAAATCAGGTAGTGTGGTATTCTCAGTAAGTAATGATTGCAGCAATTCAAATGAAGGTTGGCTATTGAGAGAAAGGCAAGTAGGAGAGGTATTGATGTTATCCTCCGGAGCTGGTTCATGGACACGTGATAGGGCATCGGCAGCATTATTGGTACGGCCTGGTCTGTACTCAATTCGGAAGTGGAAACCCAATAATTTACGGATATAAACTTGCTGATCTGGTGTTTGAATCACTTGTTGAAGGAGCTCTTTGATACTTTTATGATCCGTGCGAATGATAAAGAAACGGCCCAACAAATACTGTCGCCATTTATACACAGCTTCCACAATTGCGTGCAACTCCTTGATGTAAGTGGAGGAAGCTCTCAATTTAGGACCCAACTTCTTGCTGAAATATGCAATAGGGTGCCCATGTTGTGTAAGTACTGCTCCTATGCCCACATTAGAAGCGTCGGTCTCAATAACGAAATCGGAAGCAAAATCTGGCAACTTAAGGACTGGAGCTTGCACCATTGCTTGTTTAAGAGCGTCAAAGGCCTTCATGGCTGTCAAATTCCATTGAAAGGCATCCTTGCGCAGCAAATCAGTGAGTGGGGCTGCCACGGAAGCATAACCGCGGATGAATCGCCTATAATAGCCAGTGAGACCAAGAAAACCCCTCAATTGTTTGATAGAACACGGAATTGGCCAGTTAAGCATGGTATCAATCTTTTGGAAGTCGGCTTGTATACCCGAGGCTGACACAATATGGCCTAGATACTCAATAGTGGCCTGGCAAAAAAAACATTTGGATAATTTAATAAAAAAGTGATGATGATGTAAACAAGATAATACTTTCTCAAGATGAAGCAAATGCTCGGCCATGGAAGAGCTGTAAACTAAGATATCATCAAAAAAAACAATCACAAATTTCCGGAGATGAGCTGCAAAAATCTGATTCATTGTGGCTTGAAAAGTGGAGGGGGCATTTGTCAACCCAAACGGCATAACTAGAAACTCATAATGGCCCTCATGTGTTCTAAATGCCGTTTTGTAAATGTCGCGGTTATGGACTCGAATTTGATGGTATCATTTCATAAATCCAATTTGCTAAAAATGGTGGCGCCCCCAAGTTCATCAAACAGCTCATCGATTGTCGGTATAGGAAACTTGTCTTTAATTGTTACCGCATTTAATGCGCGATAGTCAACACAAAACCGATAGGTGCCATCTTTTTTTTTAACCAAGAGAACCGGGGAAGAAAAAGGGCTTTGGCTTGGTCGAATTATGCCCTGCTCTGACATTTCCCTGATCAGTTTTTCCATTTCAGATTTTTGAAAGTGCGGGTAACGATATGGACGAACATTGATGGGGGCTGTGTTTGGTAATAAATGGATTTTGTGGTCAATAATTCTGTGTGGTGGCAAGCTAGAAGGTTGGAGGAATAAGTGTTTGTATTGCTGTAAAAGGTTGAGAAATGGATCAGAAAGGGAAGAAGGAAATTCAAGTGAGGAAGTGTCGGTGATGGAAAATGAAGGTAAAGTGTCGATAGCGGGTATTGGTTGTAAGGCACAAAGGCTGGTCACTGTCTCACTTTGAACTAATGCCTGCAATTGATTATAAGTAATCCGAGTAGTAGAGGTCAAGTCACCACGAAGCATCACTGGTTGCCCATCTAAAGAAAACTCCATGGTAAGGGCAGAGTAGTCATGAGACACTTTGCCCAATTTCTGCAACCACTGAATGCCAAGGACCATATCTGTGCCCTCAATTGGCAAAATGAAGAGGTCCACTATAAAAGTCGTGCCTTGCATTGTTAAATTCACTTGAGGACAGAATTGTTTACACACCAGAAAGTCACCGTTGCCAATATACACTCGAAAATTGGTAGTGGGATGAATGGCTAACCCCAATTGTTCCGCTAACGCCGGTTTTATGAAATTATGAGTGCTGCCACTATCAATTAGCACTTGAAAAGTGTGAGAAGCAATTTCACCAATTAGACGAAGAGAGCGAGGGTTGGCCTGTCCTGCGAGAGCATTTAAGCTAGAGATATCACCAGTAATACCATCATCTATGAACTCGGATGGTTCTTCGTTATCTGTGGTTTCCAGTGCCTCATCATCAGTGCCCAGAAGAAGTAGAAATTTGCTGCGACAGCGATGATTGCTGCTGTATTTTTGGTCACAATTGTAACATAAGCCCTTCTCGCGTTTGTCGCGGAGTTCGGCCGGGGACAAACGACGAATTGGTAATGTTGGTGTCGGTAACAATGCAGGTAAGGTGTTTGGTTTGCTGATATTATGGGTTGGTGTTGAGATAGTCGAAGAGGATGTGGGGTTGATGGCTGTGGTAACGGTTGCAGGTGATGATGATGTATAAGTGGGTTTGGATTGGGTTTGGGAACCAGGTGGGAAGGAATAGGGTTGCTGCCATTTAGGCCATGAGCGTGTGCTCTGTTTCACTTCATCATATTTGGCTTCAAAAGCACGAGCTAAGGCAAAAGTTTCCATCAGTGAAGATGGTCTAGAGAAAAGCAATTCCCGTCGAATGTTGGGTTTGAGACCAGTAATGAAAAAACTAATCAGAAGAGGTTCAGAAATTCCTGTGACCTTATTCATTAAGTCTTCAAAGGCTGACTGGAAATCCGCAACCGTGGTAGTTTGGCTTAATTTGGACAAATCACCTTGGGGATCTTCATACAAGGAAGCACCAAAACGATATCGCAGATTAGCTAAAAATTCTTGCCAAGTAGTGAGCAAGTGATTGTTCTTCATCCATTGATACCACGCGGCAGCGCGGCCCTCCATATGAAAAGAGACAATCCGTAAACGGAGGATCTCAGGTGTGGCATGGAAGTCAAAAAATTCTTCTATTCGAAAAATCCATCCATTGGGGTCAGATCCATCGAATTTGGGCACATCCATTTTCATGGAACGCAGCACTGGAGAAACCTCCGACCCAGTAAGAACGCCCTCATATTTGGAGGAGGAAGGGTGGGAAGGATTGGAGGCACCAACGGGTTGGGTGGAAGACCCATGAATTTCTGTACGTAACTCCTCAAAACGAGAGTCAACTGATGTCATGAATTGTTGGATGGTTTGATGGATGGACAGTTGCTGCCCATCAAGTTTGGCGTCAAAAGTTGCTTGAAGGGTTTGTAAAGCGGAAAGAATTTCAGAGTTTGTCATGATCAATGAAAGCACCAATGATACGCTCTTAATTTATGAAACTGAGAGCAATACCAAAATTATCACTACTTCGAGCGAGTGTTTGCTCCAGGAAAAATGATCTCGAAATGGAAAATGAAAAGAAGAAGAAAAGAGAGGAGTCAGAGAGAGAAAGGAAGTGGTCCATTCATTTCATGCCCTCCAAAATGACAAAATCCCGCAATATATAACTGACAATCGAAAATAACTAATTTTTTTGACAAGTAAATGTAAAAGAACAAAAAATAAAGGAATCCAAACAACGCAGGCAATCATCACACTTTCATGGACCATCCTAAACGACGTAGTCTCTTAGCCAGTCTGGAAGTTTCTTTTTTCGTTTGGGTCGTTGATTATTTTGCACTGGTTCACGGTGAACTTCCTCCATGAGCTGATTGGCTGTGGGTTCTTGGCTTGTGGGTTTTTGGTTAAGCTTTTCTGCTAGTGCCCCCTCTGATGGCTCCAATTTGATATATAAATTCGTATCACATAAACCTAGAACAAATTGAAAGTTAGTAATAAGTTAAGCCCATGGGATAAACGATTAGGTTGTTATCAACAGTCTTCTCTACGAAAAGAAGAAACTTGAAGGGGTGGTTGAAGAGAGAACTAAAAGGGGGTTGAAATTGAAGAGAGAGACTATCTGAGATGGGTTTATTGAGATAAAAAGACAAGTAAAGGCTATTTTAAGAATTAAAGAAGATATAAACAGAAAAGTAACACGATTCAAAAATGATCCAGTAGGAGATGAACCAGTTTCGATATGTCTAGTATTGTCATAACCCACAAAACCAATCTCTTCAGAATTTTGCTGCATCAAAGACGGTCCAATCGATTCTCTGATCTCCGCTAATTTTAATGCTACTTCTTTCATCGTAGGTCTCTTCTTCCCATCCAAGTTCAAGCATCTTTTCTTGACCATAGCAACTGTTATAACCTCGTCTTTCTCAACTTCCCTAAGAACTTGAGCATCAAAGACTTCAAACAAACGGTTCTCATTCATTACTTGGAGAAAATCCGCTGCCGAACTTCTGTTTTCTTCAGCGTAACCTAAACGGATAGGTTTTTGTTCGTTTAAAAGCTTCACAAGAACTACACCAAAAATATAAACAACAAATTTCTCTGCAAATTAACTTGATAAAAAATATTCTCGATCTAAATATCCAAAAGTTCCTCTTGCTTGAGCACAGTGCCTTGGCCACCTTGACCAAGCATTCGACTGTCATTGTAGTTGTCAGCGGCCTTTTCCAAATCCTTTAAAATAAACAATTTTGCTTTCTCAATATTACCTTCATTTGAAGTCAAATCATGCTGCAATAATAAATCGCTGTTGCTTTTAAAGGATTTCTTCTTGGGCTTGGTTTTCCTTCTTTTTGATTTCTCCAATGAGTAGTAGAAACAACAATCCGAGCAC
This sequence comes from Atalantia buxifolia, assembly GCA_030444775.1. Lineage (NCBI taxonomy): Eukaryota > Viridiplantae > Streptophyta > Magnoliopsida > Sapindales > Rutaceae > Atalantia > Atalantia buxifolia. Next base: position 10,016,588 of record CM059838.1, read on the forward strand.
ACCACCACAACCTGCACCTCCCCAAAACTAGATTTAATAGCAAATCATTGAGATCTTATATCGCATGGAACTATTCAGAAGATGTAATTGAAAATTCTTAGGTGCATACCTATGATTAATGGTGCTTATAGGTTCGGACAAATGTTTTACAATGCTGTAAAAGGCCTTTTACATGTCTTTAAAATGTTGTAAAGAGTGAATCAATACTTTATAAAGCATGGACGTCTACATTTAATAATCTATTAAACTTTATATTGTGTATTTTTACTATTAGTGGAGGATTCAATTTGTTAATAGATGACTCATTGTCACCTCCTGGTTTATTTTGAACTAGTACATACTTACAGCCAATCGACAGCTCATATGACAGCGAAGGGGTCTTTCATGTTTTCAATTTTTCTTCTTTGCAAACAGTGTTTTTAACTTTTTATTTTTATTTATTTTCGAATTACATAAAATCAAATCCAATATCCAAATTCTAAATTTAATAAATCAAACAGTGTTTTTTTTTCAAACTACATGAAATCAAATACAATGTCTATTTCAAAAAATAAAAAATACAATGTCCAAATTCTAAATTTAATAAATCAAACGGTGTTTTTATTTATTATTTTTTCAAACTACATAAAATCAAATACAATGTTCAAATTCTAAATTTAATAAGTCAAAGTACCTGATTTCGCCTTTTTTTTTTATATAAAAAAGAATGCTTATTGGCATCAATAAAGAAGGGATAACAAAACCATTCCCATTCCCAACACCGAACCTTTATTGCGTGGAAATGGAATATTATTTTACGATGTTAAATAATTTATTACCCAGTTGTCCGAAATCATTTGATAAGCACTCGAAGTTGGATTAATACGGGTTTTGCCCACCCTTATTTAATAATTAGGAAATAGAATCGCGCTTCACGTTGTTTTAAAAAAATAATTTATTATTATCTTTTTTTCTTACTTTACTCTTGATGAAACTGATAAAAAATATAAATTGATTTTTTTTAAGATGAGGCAGCCTTATAAAATTAATGTTATTTACGAAAGTTAATTATTTGTTTGTTAACTTTAAATATATATATTAATATGAATAGTTAAGTGTACACAACCTTTTCATCAATAAATGAGAGAATATATTATAATAATAATAATATAAAATGAGAGAATATATTATAGAGTGATTTTATTCATTCCAATTGTGTGTGTACAAAACAAAAAGATGAGCTCTCTTTTTATAGTTACATAATCACTCTATAAAATTAATGAAAAATTATGGATCATAATTCCTTGTGAGATAGTGGGAGTTATAGGGAAGCTAAAGGTTGCTAATGAGAGATAGTGGGAAGACTAAGAGATATACGTTATGAACATCCACATTTATTTTAATAAATTTATAACACTCCCCCTTGGATGTTTATTACAAAGAATATACCTTATTAAAACATTTACATAATTGTTATTGTGTAATAACAATCAAATTAATTATGAGAAGTTGAAAAGTCAAATTTGAAAGAAATTTTTTCTATTTATTAGATAATAGAACATATACAAAGATGAGAAATGGTAATGCCACATCACCTCTTGAAGTCTTAACTTTATATATATACTAGGAAATAGAACTGCGCTAAGCGCAGTTTTGAAAAAAGAATTTAATATTATCCTTTTTTTCTTATTCTACTTTTAAGATTTATTCTATTCGATTAAGAGGGAAGACTTCCAAAAAAAAATGAAAAAAATAAAGCAAACCTAAAACCAAAAAGACTTTTTTAATTATTTAAAATTATATTAGCTAAATTAACACCACGGAAATAGAAATGTCATAGATGCACCTTGTCATAGAAGTGTCATAGAGGAGAAGAGTGTTTAAAAATGTTTATGAATTATTGCTTAATTTATAATAAAAAAGGTTTCAATTAGAGAAGATAGTGAGTCTTTTGATGAACTGTTACATATTGATTGAGTAATAATCAAATTAATTATGAGAAGATGAAAAGCTAAATCTGAAAGAAAATTTCTCTATTTATTAGATAATAGAGAATATACAAAGATGAGAAATGGTGATGCCACATCACCTCTTATAGTCCCAAATTTATATATATACAAGAAGATGATAAATAGTGATGCCACATAACCTCTTGTAATCCTAACTTTACATAGAAAAGTTATTAGCCAGCAACACAAATAAAAAAGCAACGCAAGAAAAAGAATAAAATGAAAGAATATATTATAGAGTGATTTTATTCATTCCAATTGTGTGTGTACAAAACAAAAAGATGAGCTCTCCTTTTATAGTTACATAATCACTCCATGAAATTAATGAACAATTATAGATCATAATTCCTTGTGAGATAGTGGGAATTATAGGGAAGGGAAAGGTTGCTAATGAGAGATAGTGGAGAGACTAAGAGATATATGTTATGAACATTTACATTTAATTTAATAAATATATAACACTCCCCCTTGGATGTTCATTACAAAGAATATGCCTCAATTAAACCTTTACATAATTGTTATTGTGTAATAACAATCAAATTAATTATGAGAAGATGAAAAACTAAATTCAAAAGAAAAATTCTCTATTTATTAGATAATAAAGAATATACAAAGATGAGAAATGGTGATACTACATCACCTCCCCAAGTTCTAGCTTTATATATATATATATATAGATTGGTTGAGGGTTTAGGTCTCTCGTGTGTATTGTGAAAGTAGATGATGATGATGATGACAACGGCGACAATAGTAATAACTTTGATAGATTATTACTTATTAGTTTATAAATATCCCTAAAGGCAAAAGAAGTGAGTGAAATTGTTGAAAGAATGACAATATATATACATCACCTGCAACAACAGTGGTGACACGAAATCTTCCACAGCCGACTTTACCATAGCCCTACATGCCAATTGGACATTGGCATGTATAACTGATGAGCATATAATATATACATATTTTACTCTTAATTATATAATGTGTAGTTATTTTTATTTGTTATTTTTAATTAATTGAATTGTTTTATCGAATAGGGAATTAATTTGAGATTATGGATAAAAAAGGGCATAAAGGAACTCAATTTCGAAAGCATTAAAGATTAATTGATTTTTGGGGGCAATTAGGCATATATGTGTTGTGCAAATTTTATTGAACTCGCAAGTGCACGAATTTATTGTAGAATAGATCAATGGTGACGAGTGTGGATCCCAAGAGAAGGTAGATTTTAATTATGTGTAGAATTAATTTTCTATTTGGGTGATTGGATTTGTGGTGGAAATGATTTAGATTATCCTAAAATTAAAATTAAAATGGCGGAAATCAATTAGAGTGAAAACTATTAAAATGAAGTACTTGGGTCTCTGGATCTACACTCAACATGCACCATGGGCTTAATATTCCTTATTAGTGCCAATTAAATCATGAGGAGGATTTCCACTCCTCATGAACCTCACTCTAATCAATATGGTACTAAGAGCTTACCGTGCCAAATGGTAATAATCTTGCACTAGGGAGACACCAGTGCAATGTCTAGAAAAGATTATTACTATCTGTCGACGAAAAGTCAAAACATCCACAAAAATCAGAGGGGAAGAGAAATTAGATTTACCAAATTAAGCCCATAGAATATGTTGAGACTTCACTTTCAACCCAAGTTTGAAAGAAAATTAGCTACTCATAATTGAATTAGGGGTAAAATGTGAATTTATTAAAATACGTGAAAAATACAAGATGGAGAAGAAATTACATAAAATGGAGCTCAAAAATGAATTCAGGGGTGTCAAATTAGGGAGGAGCCTCCTATTTATAGATACAATGAGTAAATCATAGCTATCGGATTAAAACAATTTGGCACTCAGGATTGCATCACGTGGTAAGTTCTGATTGGATAGAACACACCATCAGGGCTATCATTCCGTGTTTATGCATGTAGCTTACGCACGTTTTTTTTATCCACTAACATACTGCCATGTTAGGGGTCAACGCCAAATCAACATTTTAGTCCAATAGGATCATGACACATCATCGGTCAAGCCACATCATCAATCAACGCCACATAAACAGTCAATGCCACATCATTCATCCAATCGACCACATCATCGGTCAATGCCACATCATCGGTTAATGTCACGTCATCGCACCGTATATGTGAACAGTGTCGTGAACAATATCATGAACAGTACCGTACATGTGAATATTGTCGTTTATCTTTTTATGCTCTTCTTAAGGTTTTCGACTGTCTTGAGTTTAGAATTACTGTTTGTTTTGCCATCTGATCTCTCGTTCATTGTGAAATGACTATGATGCTCCCTAAAATACATAAAATGCTTAATTATAATAAAATACACATAATTAAATCACAAGAGACTTAAATACATAAAAATAGATATGTTAGTGAGACTTGAAATGTAAAATGATAATTTTCTCCTTTATAAATATACACTTTCTAACACTCAACAATATGTATGTAAAATCAAGCCAAGGAAACCGAATTCAACAAATTCATTCATCCATGCACATGCGGACAAAGAAGATAAAATGACTTTTGGTTTTAAAAGTGGTCAGCACGTGAGAAGCAATTGCATGGCATTAAAAAAGGAATGAAAATTCCAAGTGGAGTGCACGTGCAAGACCACAGCAAATTAAAAGGCCAAGCGTTTCGGCTTTAGAATTGAAAAGGTCGGTGGCCCATTTTGGAGAGGATAAAAGCTAACCTTTGGGTTTTGCAAGGGGCGGCCGCTAGACGCAAAAGGAGGAGTACTCAACATAGAAGAGGGGAGCGGCAGCAGCAGTCCAATATTCCCATGGCTGATTTTATTTATTTTGTTGCTTCCGATTCAAGTGTGTATAGTGTTAAGAATGAAGTCCTATTTAATGAAATAATTATTTTTTAATTAATTTTTTAAATGTGTGTTTTAATATTTATGGTTCTTGTTTCACATTATTAGTTGAATATTATTAAATCTTTTCACCAATTCTATCATGCATTATTGATTGTTAGGATTAATATTCGACTAAATTTATACTTGGATCTATAAATTTTATAATGATTATCTTTGATTCTGTATCTTTCATTAAATTGTTTACATAGAGTGCTTAGAAAAATTTTAACTCTTTATTATTCAATATGCTTACATGAGATGCTTAAATATCATACTGTTAAGTAGAAAAATAACTTAAACAAGATTAATTTTAATTGGGCTTAATTGTTATATCTATGAGATTGATTTCGAGTTGTCACTCTAAAATTGGGGATTAATTAAAAATTAGATAATTATTAGTTGAATAGTGATGAATTCTGAAACCTTGATAATTTTTGTCTTATTGAATTCTCCTTTGTTTTAATTGTTTTCTTAGTTTAATTGGTCTAATTTTCTTAGAAACTCAATTTGCTCAACTAGGTTACGATTAATATTAATTTTAGATTTAAATTAGACTTTCAATTTATAACAATTCATGTGGGTTCGACCTCATTACTACTATTCTATCTCTAAATTCGTGCGCTTACGAGTATATTAAAATTTTTGACAACAATAACTCGTTGGCGTGTTCTTGCAAATCCCGTCACATGGTACCCTTCTCTGCACTGATCAATGTCTATCACCCTCGTATGAACAGTGAAAACTTTTAAGTAAGCCTCCCGTGATCTGACCCTCAGTTGAACAGGAATTCAGGAAATAAACATATAAACATACTGTGACATCCTGGATAGGGTTTTCTTTGTTATCCTAGCTGGCATAAGCAACGATATCCTTGACCATTTTCAGAGTAAGTACTAAGTACAATTCGTAAAATAAGTAAATTAACATAGGAATGGTAAAATGATATATTATTTGTAAACAAGATATAAACTCATAGATGTAACATAAAATTTGTAAATCTAGTGTAAAATAAGATATAAATTATGTTTTATAATATGTTCATCTCTTTGTATTTATACTTACTATTTTTATAAAAGATTTTGAATTTTATTTAATATATGAATTTTAATTCAAATAATTAAACAAATCTTGATTGGCTTTGTAATGAACAAGAAAAAATATCAATGTAATATGGTAAAAATAACATTATAAGTTTCATATATTAATGTAAAAAAAATGCATGTATTAGATATATAATTTATTTTTCATGCTTTGTTAAAGTAAACATTATCAAACTTTTTTTTACTAATCAAATAATTGATTTATAACTTATCATGTGTTTAACCTATAAAATATAAGTATTATTAATGTTTATGAGGTTATTTATGTCAAAATATCATATTTCAGATGTTTTAATTTTTAAAAGCAAACAACGTAACACTTATATTCAGATATTAAAAAAAACATGTCATTTATATATATATATATATATATATATATACTCAAACCTATTCAGATTTCAGACAAATTCAGATCCATTCAGATTTTCAGGAAAAAAAAAAAAATTAAATGCTACCTTATTCTCAGGATCAAACTTTAAATTTTTTTTCATATTTTTCAAAATGATTTAAAAGATAAATAATTTTGCATCCTTCTAAAACTTATTGATAGCAACCTCAAATAAAATACTTAATGTTGATTTATAAGTTTTATTGACATTTTATATATGTCTAGTAATGTAAGAATATATTTTCAATTTGTTTTGGCTTCATCCACATCAAGAAAAATAATTTTGTTTAATTAACTTGTATGGTTAAAAAAAAATATCATAATGAAAAAAAATTATAAATGTCCTAACATGAATATTGATAAAATAACACTACTGAAATAGTCTTTAGACCATGATAGTGCTTAGATGATATTTTTAGGAAAATCTAATAAGAGCTTTTTACTGCATTTAGATGCTAAAATGTAATTTAGTTGATAGAAAAATTCAAATATGTACATCTATATTTCCAAAAACCAAAACCAACAAATTTGAAATAAATAATAGTTTGAAGAGAAAAATCCATTGACCTTACTAGAGAAACCTCAAGATCAATCTCCTGATACATTTTCTGTATCAAATTATTCATCTCGCACATAAGAAACACACCAATAAAGGGAAATAGTATGGAAGTTTCTGACCTCATTCCGCATTGTGGGACTGATCATGCTCGATAAAATCTAAAGCATCTTCCTTGGATACAACGTTAACACGGCTCACTCTGTTTTTGTGTGTCACCCCATAGATTTTGTCAGCAACTTTCACAAGCTCTGGACGAAATGTTATGGTTATAAATTGAGTATTTGCAATGTCCGCCAAATGACGAATCATATCTATGAAACAAGTAATTAAGGAATGCCACAAGAAATTCAAGAGCAAATACAGACAATAAGAAATACAATGGAAATTTTGCTTTAACTAATAGCACGTGCTAACAGATCAAAGTACAAGAGATTACAAACAATTGCATAGAATTGTCAAATCTAATGCTCCAGTCAAACCTGAGTCGCAGAAGATATGATTATGAATCCAGACTAATAGCAATATCTTGATGAAATATCCCACTGTACCAGCTCAATGGGACCAGAGACAGTTATCATCTTGTCATGATCGATAAGAACGAAGATTAGTCATATCTCTTATAGTATTCAACTCCTCAGAATAGTTACACGCATAGCCTAAAATTCATAGAAATCTTCATAAACTATCGAAGTATCAGTACCCCCAGTTAGGACAACTGAGCTGAGATATAAGCCAAACTAGTTTTCAGTGACCTAAATATTTTCAGTGTAATTAAATCTAGGCATGTAGAGGGCAAACAACGAATTGCATACTAGAGATACTTCCAACAGCAGTTCGATACTGAGGATCCAGTGCTGCATCAAACAGATAAAATGGTGAAGGATCACATTGCTGTATTGCAAAAATAAGCGTCAGGGCCACGGCAGTTTTCTGACCTCCAGATAACTGCTTCATTGACTGTGTCTCCCCTTGCCCAGTAAAGGAAACCTAACACATCAAAGGCCAACTTAGAAATAAAATTACAATGAACTTACGAACTTAAATAAAATAAAAAAGATCATAGCACCTTTGCTTGTTAAATTAACAGGATCACGTTTCTGAAGGAGCACAAACCCTTGTATAAACATAAATAAGTAATGAAGACTAAAACACTTATAATATTGTATACAGGATATCAGTTTCAAAAACTTAACGTATATTGCATTCTCAAATATTTAACAATTCTATTTTGATAAAGCAAATGAATTCATCTTAACGGAAGTACATGCCTTCACTTTCATACCAATATATTTCTCAACCCTTCCTTCCGCATCAGATTCACGAGGTCCATCATCGTCATCATCATCACCATGATCACCATCCTGTCAATCATCATTGGGAATTTAGATTTACAAAAAATAAGAGACGTTGTTTCCGAAATCATATTGTGATAGATGATTTTTCTAATAAGATGAACAGCTCAAATACTAACTAAACAGCAACACCACTCAATACTTCCAAGTTAAAATGCAATTTTTTTTTTTATTTTAAACATAGCATGCTAGTAATTGAAAGTCCCTGCCAGCAAGATTCGAACCCCAGACCTCTAGTTTCAATCCAAGAGATTTTATCAACTGAACTAGTTAGCTCCCACAAAATGCTAATAAAACATCTAAGCCAGGCAATATGTCCAAGCTTGCCACCAAATGTATTAGAAATGACACCTTTAGGAACGCATGAGAAAACTAGGCATCCTCTTTGCACTCTCATTTGAACCATGGACGCATTTAGATAGTCTTTTGAAACTATGGTGTCCACAGGATAAATTACCAAGTGAACAAAAACAAATGACAGTTTCTCAAATCAATAGTATAGCATAGAAATGGGGATGAGAACAGATAACTAGGATTTAATTGTTCTATCAGGTTCGCATACTCATTTGTCGTGTGAGGTTACTCAAGTTCCACTCAATCAGCAAACAAGGTAAAGTCAAGCAGATTTCAACTGGTTCATTCAACAGACTAATGAACATTTTTGACAGTTCACTTGTTTCAAAAAAAAAAAATCAGATGATAATTATATTTAAACAAGGTGTACTTCAGGGCTTCCCATATATGTGCAATAGAATTGCTCTTCCTCAAAGAAAAGGTAGGGCTATTTTTATGGAAATAATTTGCTAAAAAATTATATTTTACTAATTACTAGCTTGAGTTGATTTTCTAGATTCAGTTTTCTTATTTGCATATAGATTAGTATTAGGTTCCTATTTGGCCATGATAAATAGGTATATGTTTAGTTTTCAGTCAAATGATAATTGGCTTTTTCTCCTCTATTCTATCTTCCTGACTTCCTTTCTATCTTTCATCAACCACATTCTAGGAAAATCACCTGAAACCATCATATACACACACAAAATATCCCAAAACACAAATTTCCAAACAAGATTATCACAGATTTGAGATGTGAAGACAAGATGGTTCTCAGCACAATCAGGAAACAAGATTAACATATCTTCTTTACAGATATTTCACCCAAAAAAAAAAAGCAAGAGAAAATAATTATAAAAAAAAAAAACACAGCCATGCAAGAAATTGAATGGCTTGAAGAGAATAATAAATATATAATTCTAACAACCTTTTTCTTCATCATAACTAGATGGCCATGGCCGCCTTGAACAAGCTCAGAAAATACTTCTCGAAAATGACGAGCAACCCCTTTGAAAGTACGTTCTATCGATTCATCTTTCTGCTGATCTAAAACTGATATAAGTTCTTTAATTTTCTGCAAAACCACATTAATAAAACCTTTAAAGACATACCAAGAATATAAAGTCCAACATCAGAAATCAATTAAAATTGCAGACTCAACAAAGTCATTTGAGGTGGGGTGGGGGTTTGTTTGGAAATGGAGGATCATTAAGGCAGACTCCAATGTAGTAATACCTCATCACCTGCATCCAGTTCAGCTTGCCTTCTCTGAAGTTCTTCTCGCTGCTCTGTGAAATTTACATATTGGTCAAGTGCTTTCTTATTTACATGGCTAAACTGCTGCAGTTGCTCATTGCACCTGTGAAGCATTTTAAGCAGTTCTTTTGTCACCTTTCAGCTTGTATCTGTCATTTCCAATATAAAAGGAATAAATTAACATTAATACAGAAAAATTCTACATCAGGAAGCAAAAGAGCAAGTGAGTATATAGATGGTACATCACCAGACTAACAATAAGAAACCATGCTTCAAGGATGTCATGGTATAAATAGGAATATAAATTAGGAGCAACAGATCGGAAGATAATAAACCTAACAAGCATAGATCTTCCAAGTTTAGACAACTTGAGACCTAATTGTGCAACAATTCTTACATGTGCACAATATTTAATATCATTTATCCAGCATAGTTTAGCAATGAATTAAATTTAAGTCACAGAGGAGCTATACGTGTCAAAAGCATCTGATGACAATGGACCCAATTCCCTAATTTTCTTTGAGTACTCCTCCTGTTTAGCAAGAAGAATATCTCTTCTACTTAATAGTTGTTCAAGTTCTCTAGCATCATCCTGCAGTTTCCTCTCATAGTTGTCTTCCAAAGTCTGCATTCACAAGGATTATCATTTCAGCAAGGAAAAACAAGAATAACCAACACACTCGTATGATCTACCATCAACTTGGCCTTTTCATCCTTTATCTTATTGAGTTCCTTTGTAAGTTGAACTATACTGTCAGAAACCCCTGCATAGCAATACCCTCAGTGAAAACATGAAAAACATAATCTACGTTTCATACTTAAGACATTTCATGGAAGAGAAAATAATAATATAGATATAAAATATCACTTTTAAGCTCTTGTCTTGCATCTTCAACAAATGATTTAGCATCTGCCAATTCCTGCTTCTTTGATTCAGCTTCACTTAGCATCACATCATTCTCTGCAGAAGATATAAGAGCTTCCAACACTTGCTTTCGCCTCATAAGGTTAGTTGTTAGATTAGTCTCAAGCTCCGCTTTTCTGGTTTCATACTAAAAGAAAATGCACATAAATGAGAACACACAGCTTTATTCAAGTGGCAACATTCCATAGCTCCAATAGTGTTTACTAATACTATGCTAACCTCAATGTGATCTGTCCTGCGGGTGATAAGCTTCTCCTTGAGCTCAGTTATTTCAGGGTTCAAACGCGATAGAAGATTTTTTTCATCTAGTGATAAGTGATCAATGAGGTCTGTGTTCATTTCGGCCAGTTTCATAGCCATACGAGCTTCAAGTTGATCAAGTTGTGTCCTCACATCTGCAAGTGACTTTTCCTACAAACAAGTGAAAGAATATGATTAGGCAGCACAAACGGCACAAAGAAAAGAATAATTACAAACTGCTAACAATGAATGCCCAATTGCAAGTAACATAAAATATTCTAAAGGTCTTGAAATACCTTATTTCAAGAGCTTTAGAAATAATTTGCTTCTGCTTATTAGCATTAGCGATATCCTGCTTAAGCTGTTCCAGTTCTGATTTATCGTGAGCTCGCTTGGCATCAGTTTCCGCTGCTCAGTAACATGTTCTGTAATCTTTTGGTCTAGTTGTGAGATCAGCTAAGTTAAAGAAAGTGTAAATTACAAATGCAGATCATTCAGTATAAAAAAGACAACGATATCAGTCAGATACAAGTATTAAATCACTGTTTTTCATTTCTTCAATCTGTAAAAAGCAAATGGGTCTATATTCAGCGGCAGCAGTGAATATCGAATCAAAAAATGAGCTTTCACATATCAATGAAAGTCAAGCATGCAGAACACAGAGTTCAACATATTTCCCTAGCATTTGATCTTTTTTTATACAGAGAGGCAGAGCATTTTCTTACCTAACTAAAATTAAGGAAATTCTCATTCTGACAAGGAAGTAAGAAATGAGGAATCTGCCTACACTATGCTTAATGGTCTCAGGAGCATTCACAGCCGCTGCCAAGATTGGATGAGAAGATTGTAATAAAAGCTAGAAAGCCAGCAAGTCTTATTGCATCTCATGGTAATAAACATTGGTGCAAAAGGATTCATGGAACAGACTTCATATCCTTGGGACCAATACTTCCTTGGTTAACCACATAGAGCAACAGCTGATTTGAATCGATAGCTAAGAGGGAAGACATAAATCATACCAAGCCATTCAGAAATAAGAGGTCAATTGGACCTAGTTAAATTAGTAGAAATCAGGGAGAAAACGAGTTTGCATTTTTCTAAAGACGGAAGCTTTTTGCACAAGAGGAGACCAAACTTTAAACTCTCTCAATGAAATTTACCGTTTACACCTTTTTTCATGTTATTAGATGGCTAATAATCATCAACTCCATCCAAATTAGAATCCAACAATATAAATTAAATGTAAAGCAATGCTTAGTAGTTCTATATGTGAATAAGCAAGTACAACCAGACGTATGTATGCAGAGTTATACACTTCAGATAAGCATAAAGAAATCAGATGCAAATTTCTGTGATCTCTTACATCTGCTTCCATTTCTCCAAATTCCATTTAACAAATACTTGTCATTACCCAGAAAACATAAAAAATCCATCAAACTCAGACCAGGAAACAAACAGCTATATCTGTGTATGCGTTCGAGTATTTATCTATTTTTGTGTTTGTGCACGTGTGCGTGTGCATACATGAGGGCACGCATGCATGTGTACGAGAGAGAGAGAGAAAGAAAGGGAGAGAAAGGAAATTAATAACACAGAAAGAATGCCAAAAACAAAGGATATCTTGGAGAGCTTATATCTAACTTTCTCCACTTCTTCTTCCTTGGCATTGATAGTTTTTGTGTTCCACATAATTATATTCATAAACTTCAATTTTGAACGTCTGTAATCATAAAATCCCCCTGTCATACCACCTTTCTTGCTTACTTGGTTACCTGTTTCAGGATCAGCAGGACATATTAAAACATCAAAGGCACAGACATCAGTCGCCATAAACAATATAATACAGCAAACTATATATCCCAACCTTCCAAAGTAATGCAGTCTAGACCATCAGTTCGAGCAACTCTTGTGCACACATCCAAATCTCGACAAATCACAGTTCTTGCAAATACCTAGGAAAAACGAACACGTATAACAGTGAAAGCTTGGTTAAAAGGTATCAATTATATATTTAATAGAGGTGAAAGCAATATTCAACATGTTCACAGGCAGGTTAGTGCTACTCAACCAAACTGACACTAAAAACATCTCTGAAAAGTGAAAAAAGGTTTCCCTCTTCTCAATTTACTTCTTACTCCTTTTTGATAAGTGAGGTTTTAGGCAAAGACCTACTGCAAATCCACATCACTCACGAGCATTTGAGCTAAACCCCTTGTGGATAATAGGTGGGGAAAATCTTTTGCTAATCTGATAAACAAAATAATCACTCGCTAAACTGGAAACGTATAAACCTATCTAGGTTCAGATAAAACTTTGTTGCATCATTTATTCTTTCTGGGGAAATTGAAAAATTTACAAAACATCTTTCTTCCAGTAACTTTTTGGCAAGCAACTGGCCTTAATCTCTAAACATCTTAAAAAATACTCAAGAGCTTCTGCAATGAAATTGAAGAACAATCTACATCCAACCAAGGCCCCAAAAGATAAGATAGAAGCAGACCTGGGCAAATGCTGGTTTGAAATTAGGAGAAAACTCCAATCTATCTAAAAGAGGTATCACATCATTACTCTTTGGATATGTTACGCGAGGAGCCTTCACCCGATTTAATGGTATAAAAGTCACATGTCCACCTTTTAATGAATTAAGGTGTCTAATTATCTTGGTTGATGTTTCATCATTGTCCACCACCACGTGAAACAAGCTGCTCAAAATTCAAAATAAGTCAAAAACATTTCAGGCAGGGAATGAACACAAAAAACCGATAAACACACAGCATATTTTGGTAACCTGGTATATATTAAAAAACAAGTCTGAATGCAAATAGATTAAACAGAGTACATACCTGTTTCCAGCGGTAACCTCAACTGCTGTAAAGAGTTTTTCGTCACAATCAAGCATTTCAATAATTGGACCATACACTCAATAATTGTCACTACTCTCTTTATCCCTATCTCTTTACATTCAGGAAATTTATATTTCTCCAATTTTATTTGACACATCCTTACTTGTGTGCGTATGGAGTTAGGGACGGACAGGACTCAACTTTTGGTGCCATAAACTTATATGATTCTAGCCACTTGTATGCAACGCTCTGCTTCTGAGATATCAAACTGTTCAGGTCCTCCGTTTTTTCATTATCAATTGCTCGGATAAAAATCTTGCTTCTAAGATTTTTTGAATTAATCTTTCAATTGCCTGGTTCGTAGTAAATATGTCCACCACCTGATGCCTCATCTGAATCTCTCTTAATTTTATTTCTCTATTGGCTATTTTGGGATTGGCCTGATTAGCATTTACCCCAGTTGCATTCTAGAACCAAAACCATCAAGCGGCTCCAAAGATTCTCTGGTGCATAAACTCCTGAAGTCACTACTATCCTTTCTCCTTCAGGTTCAATATCCTGACTGCTGAAGGTTGTTTCTGGTAACGCTGATCATTCGCCTGCCACGTTTACTATATCGTGTTACGCGTCACTTGACTCAGATGCCGACCTTGACGCTTGATGAGGGTGATTGTTAGGTACTGCTTCATAGAGGCAATTCATCAAACATCGAGTCCATTTTATCAAACATCTTCATCAAGCAACAGGATACGAGAAGGATAAATTGCAGAAGTCGAACAAAATCGATTATTTCAGAAGAGGAAAAGTCTTGCCTTTCTTCGCCATTTTTTTGAAATTAAAGGGTCTGTATCAATGGAAAAAGCATCACTGTTCAAAAAAGAACCAGATTCAAAATAACTAGTACCGTCACAACCACAAAATCAATATCTTCACAATTTTGCTGCAAAACACAGGCTCCAATCGATGCTCTAATCCCCGCTAATTCCAATGCTACTTCTCTCATCGTACGTCTCTTCTTGCCATTCAAGAGCAAGCATCTTTTTGCGAGCATAGCAACTGTTATAATCTCTTCTTTCACAGCTTTCCAAAGAACTTGAGCATCACGGACTTCAAACAATATTAAACCATACGATTTAATAGTGTAACACCAGGAATATTTATTGGGAGAGTGCATATCATTTTTCACTTAAATTAAATTAAGCAGATTGTTATCGTTCTTCTAACGCGTCAGTACTCTGCCACCTCAGCATCACACGAGTTCAGCACCATTTAGCTTGAATCACCTGGAATCAATACCAATCTTAGGACGGTTTAGCATTCGGTCTCAAGAGATCAATTTGTCAATCTTTCTCGGATATAACCTTCAATCATCACTTGCACACAGGAAAATGTTATTCTTATATGTGTTGGCAACTTTTTCCACAAGGAAGATTTACTTGTTAGTTGCGCAGACCTTTTTATTTTTTAAAATGGTCACAGGCCAATAATAAATGTCCAAATAATCATATTGCAAGCTTAAATTTGTGAAGCATCTTATATACTAAAAGCCTTTTAACTTTCATATAAAACAGAAGGTAGGGGGTAATCAGGGGCGAAGCTTAGGAGAAAATTTTAGGGGGCCAAATTTAAATTTTTAATTTTTATGTTATTACATATTAGTGATTTAATGGCTTTGAGTTGAGCTTGGCTGATTTAGTTTTACTATTTTGATGATATCATTAGTGGGATTAACAGTAAAATTATAATATTATCTAATATATAAACTTTGTACATTTATTGTGCAGAACCAATGTAGATATTTTACACTAACATTTCATATTTTATTTATAAACCCTAAAATTTTTTTAAAAAATCTAGGGGGCCATAACACCCTCTAGTCTTATATGGCCTCCACCCCTAGGGATAACATTTTTATTTAATTATTTTAGAAAGTTTTATTTCTGATTTAATTAGTTTAAGAAAGTCACTCGTTTACTTAGTAGGAATTTTTTTTTTTTTTTTGGGGACCAAGTAAATAACTAAATGATCGGAACACTGTGATGTAGCATTACGTTACATATGGCAATAATTGATCAACTAGCCAGACATATTCATCACCTAATCTTTTAAAATTTGAGAGGTACAAGATTGTCCCAGGAAGCAATCGCTTTCACATGGATGTTTTATCGAAATTTCATATAGCTATTAACAAATGACAAAAATGATGATGTCTCTGCACCTCTTAATTTTCAGCTATTTTACCGTTAAGAAAGTTAATTAGAATCTATTATAAAGAATGTATGGTCAAAGACTTATTTTTCAGCAAATACATAAAAAAAAATCATTTTACCCTTGGAAATATTAAAAATGACACATCAGTAAATTACTAAATGGCCGTTGGAAATATTAGCCTTCAAAAATATACTCGTTTCGGTAAAACAACAGCAAATTTTTTGTGCATTTAAGCACTGAAATCAATCTCCACAAATAAATTTCTTTCATCTCTTCAAGGTGGCTAATTGATAGAAAATCAAAAGGTAGGTAGTGCGAAGACATTTTTAGAATTCTTTAGTAGCATCATAAAGTGCAACAAAATTAAAGAGGTGTAGAGATATTTTCTTTCGTCAAATAATCGGGTTGTAAAAGAATAATATTCCCTATGATATATGGCAGCAAATAGTTAATGGTAACCTCATATGGCTTTATCATGCTTTTTCTTAATGGGTTAATAGGTGGTGCAAGGGCCTTTTTTAACGTGTTTTTTTAATATTTTTTTTCAATTAATGGTAACCTCATGTGGTTTTATCATGCTTTCTCATTATTTTCCAATTAACGGTAACTCCATATTGTTTTAATGTTAATTCTATCACCATTTTGGAAAATTTTTATGGGTAAATATCAGTACAGTTTCTTCAATTATTTTTTTATCTTTAAAATATTTTCAACAAATTAATTATTTGACTTTGTTTCTTCATCTCTCTTCATCTCCTCTTTCACCAACAAAAGTTTATTCTGTTGCATCTAGTGAAATAACAAATGAATTTGTTACATAAATTCAGCATTGTTGTAATCTAACACGAACTGAAAGTAACAACGAAGTGAAAGCTAGAAATTTTAATTTGTGCCACTTTTCGACGATAAAATCTTTTTTGGTCAAATATTTGGAAATAGATCAGCATCGTATATTATCGGAAATGATAAATTGAAAGAAGATTTATTCTCTCTTTCTTCTCTATCTACCGTAAACTGCATAAGACATTTCATTTACACAGAGTATTAAGAATCTCTCTTTCCGGATTTTTGGATTTTTGAATTACGGGATTCTTTGTAAATATGTCCACTACTTGTGCTCTATGTTAGGAAATTGAGTCTCCCAAGATTGCTACAAGCAATTTGTCAAGCAACAAATCAATAGAAAAATTAAATGAAGAATTCACAAATCTCACAAACGTAGAAAACTCTAAATCTGGAGAAAAACTATGGTTGTTGTCAAAATGACAACCAGAGAAAAAATATTCATTATGTGGAAAATTATTACAACCACACTATCAAAAATAATTTTCTCTCACCCAAGTCTCAAATACACCCAAAATTCTCAATTTAAGAGTAATAATATTCAACTCTCAACTTCTCTCTAAGAAGTGAATATTTAGGATGATAAAACTTGTGAAATGCTCTCCCATTTATAATCAAACGGATAGCACTGTTCAAATTGTGTACTATTCATACCGTGTCACTATTCATGCTGCGTTACTGTTCATACCACATCACTGTTCAAACCGTATTACTGTTCACCACGCGGTCAAACCTTATTTTTAACACTCTATTGGAATCTCTGTCACGCACTTTTATTTCATTATTGGCTACTTTGGAACTCACCTGATTTGCATTCATCCCAATTTCGTTCTAGAGTAAAAACAGTCTTGATGCTTGAGAAGGGTAATTGTTCAAGTGCTGCAACACAACCAATTCATCAAATACTTAATCTATTTTATCAAACACCTCATTAACTAATTAAGAGAATGCAAAAAGGATAAATTGCAAAAGTTGTGCAATGTCATACATTTGTGAAATTGATATCCTTCTTCCCGGTTTCTTTGAAATTAAAGGGACTGAATCTTTTGTTGGTGGACATCTTTCACCAACAAAAGTTTATTCTGTTGCATCTAGTGAAATAACAAATGATTTTGTTACATAAATTCAGCATTGTTGTAATCTAACACGAATTGAAAGTAACAACGAAGTGAAAGCTAGAAATTTTAATTTGTGCCACTTTTCGACGATAAAATCTTTTTTGGTCAAATATTTGGAAATAGATCAGCATCGGATATTATCGGTAATGATAAAGAGAAAGAAGATTTATTCTCTCTTTCTTCTCTATCTACCGTAAACTGCATAAGACATTTCATTTACACAAAGTATTAAGAATCTTTCTTTCAGGATTTTTGAAGCTTTGAATTACGGGGTTCTTTGTAAATATGTCCACCACCTGATGCTCTATTGGAATCTCTGTCACGCACTTTTATTTCATTATTGGCTACTTTGGAACTCACCTGATTTGCATTCATCCCAATTTCGTTCAAGAGTAAAAACAGTCTTGATGCTTGAGAAGGGTAATTGTTCAGGTGCTGCTACAAAGAGCCAACTCATCAAATACTTAATCTATTTTATCAAACACTATTAAGGCAGCTCACTATTCAAGCAGCTTAGTGAAGCCACGTCAGCAGGAGGTTGTTAGTGATGAATAGCAGCTCAGCATAATTGATTAATTGTCATTGGTCCAGCTAATAAAACTGTTATGCAAAGTTAGTTAGTTACTAGTTTTTACTCACGTGCAAGTGATTGTATATATTCATGTGATAGTTTGTAAAACAAATAATGAAGTTAATCTTCTGGAATAAAAATCTCAATGAAAATTTTCTCTGAAATTTTCCTTTAAAACAAACAGCATATCTCTGTTTGCTTTCATGGTATTAGAACCACAAATGGCTAGCTCAAGTAATACAATCCCAAGTCAACCATTCATAAACTCAAATCAACCTACACAAACATCATTTACTTTTGCTACAACTGTAAAACTTGATCGATCGAATTTTCTGCTTTGGCATAAGCAATTATTAACTTCAATCAGAGAAAATCGTCTTGAGAAATTCATTTCAGAGCCGCAAGTTATTCCAGAACAGTATCTAGCTAATTCAACAATTGAAGGATCTGATGAGAGCATTGAAAATCCAGCCTACATCAACTGGAGAGCACAAGATCAAACACTTCTTGGCTGGCTGCTTTCAACTATTAGTGAAGGTATTCTTACTTCAGTTCTCAGTTATGACACTTCCTTTGATATGTGGAGATCCATTGAAAAACAGTTTGGAGTTCAATCTGAGGCTAAGATTTTGCAACTTCGATATGAAATGAACATCTTAAGGAAAGATTCATTGAATGTTGAGGAATATTGTGCTAAAATGAAATTGCTCGCTAACAAACTTGCTTGTGCTGGTGATATAATTACTGAAAAGGATCTGTTAATGAGAGTTTTGAATTGTTTAGGTCCAGGATATCTAGATCTAGCTTCCATAATCACTGCCAATAAGATGAGTTATGATGATGCGTATGCATTGTTATTGACACATGAAGCCAGACTTGAACAAAATCAAAGTGTCAAAACTGTGTTTAATGCAAAGTACAGCACAATGAATGTGAATCATCCTTATATGAGAGGAAACTTTAAAAGAGGTGCTTTTGAAAATGGACAATATGGTCGTTCTGTGAATAGAGGTTTTAATGTTGGAAGAGGCATGTCTCACAATCCATATCCCAGAGGTTTTTCAACTGGTTTTGGTAATTTTGGGGGTTATGGCAGAGGACAGATGATGTAACCTTTTAGGCCACCTGTGAAAACAAACTTTCATCCTTCAGCTAACATGCATGCTGATGAATTACTAACCATCTGTCAGATATGTCACAAAATAGGACATACAACAGATGAATGTTGGCATAGATATGATGATAGTCCTCCATCATTACCCAAACAATTTGGAAGGGGTAGATCTTTTGGTTCTAAGGCTGTTTACATAGCTAACTTTGATCCATTTATCAACTATGCTACTCCTTCAATTGAAGAGCAATATGCTGCATCACTCAGGCTACAATCATATCCCTTACTCATCTTATCCATCAACAGACACAACTGTTCCTGAAGCTTATCTTACCAACTATGAAGGGCCTGCAGATGAAGGGTGGTATCTTGATAGTGGTGCTACACATCACTTGACCAACAGTATGGCCAATATGAATGTCAGAGAGGAATTCAGAGAATCTGATCAACTTGTCATTGGCAATGGACAAGGTTTACCTATAACTCATATTGGTGATGCATGCTTTACTTATAAAGGATCAAATGCTGCATGTAAACCAACACATATCCTACTTAAAGACATGTTATTAGTACCTGATATCACTAAGAATTTGCTTAGCATATCGAAATTAACTACTGATAACAATCTTTCTATTGAATTTATTGGTAATGTTTGTTATATGAAGGATTCTCTGAAGAGGCAAGTGCTTCTGAAAGGAATTGCTGAGAAAAGATTGTATAAGCTGCTTCTAAGGTCATATGAGTCTCTTTTTTGTTCCTACTTCAGCCAATCTTCCTCCACTCAATCTTTGTCATTGTTGTCAGCATGTTCTTTTGATTCAAGTGTTCCTAAAACCACTCAGAAAAATGATTCCAGTTGTGTCTCATCTTGTAATACATCAGTTAATAAATTTTCCAGTGACATGTCATCTTGTGATGTATTGAATAATAAAGTTCTTCTTCTACATAGACGTTTTGGCCATCCTAATTCTCAAACTCTAATGCATTTGCTAACAGAAGTTCCTTCTGTAAATCTCTCAAGGAATATCATAAAACAAGCACTTGAAAAAATCTGTGAAGCATGTCAAATGGGCAAATCTCATAGACTGTATTTTTCCAGTACATACATCAAAACAATAAAGCCTCTTGAGGTTATCCATACAGATTTATGGGGACCCTCACTTACACCCTCTAGAGATAGTTATGTCTATTACATAAGCTTTGTTAATGATTTTAGCCGATACACTTGAATTTACCCTCTTAAGTTTAAATCAGAAGTATTAGATGTGTTCAAATTATTCAAATTACAGGTTGAAAACCAATTTGACACCACTATTAAGAACATGTAATCTGACTGGGGGGGAGAGTACAGATCTTTTACTCAATTCTTAAACCAATGTGGAATCATTTTCAGACACTCTTGCCCTTATACACATCATCAAAATGGGGTGGTAGAAAGTAAACATAGGCACATTGTTGAACTAGGACTTACCCTATTAGCACAAGCCAAGTTACTATTTAAATTTTGGTGGGATGCCTTCCATACAGCTGCTTATCATATAAATAGACTTCCATCAATAGCCCTGAAACTTCTTACCCCATATGAGAAAATTTTTAAACTCAAACCTGATTACAACATGCTCAAGTGTTTTGGTTGTACTTGTTATCCATACTTAAGGGATTATAACAAACACAAGTTTGATTACCACTCTAACAAATGCATTTTCATTGGCTACAGCTCAGTCCACAAAGATTACAAGTGTCTACATTCGTCAGGAAAAATATACATAGCTAGACATGTTACTTTTGATGAGTCTACATTTCCTTATTCTACAGGCTTAAATTTTCATTCCAATGAATCATCATCTTGTTCGAGTCAATCTCTTACACCTCAACAAGTATACCATTTATCCACACTATCTATACCACCAGTGTCAGTTGTGAACAGCTCATGCAATCCTCTTTCTGCCATTTCTACCAGCAGCAACTCACAACATTCAGATAATTCTTCTTATAATGACAATCAACATTCCCATTCACAAACACATTTCCCAGTTATTGAACCATCTACAGAGCCTTAAATTTCACCACCTCAAACTGCCCCCAACACATCAATTTCAACTCAATCTAATATACATCTAATGACTACCAGAAGCAAAACTGGTATTTTTAAACCAAAGCTTTATACAGCAACCCTTGTTCACAAAGAACCTGATTCTGTATATGAAGCTATGCAGAATCCAAAATGGTTTACAGCTATGAAAGAAAAATATGCAGCATTAATGCAGAATGGTACATGGTCCTTAGTACCAAAAACAACTGATCAGAAAGTTGTTGGAAATAAATGGGTATATAGGGTGAAATACAATACTGATGGAAGTGTGGCCAAATACAAAGTTAGGTTAGTTGCAAAGGGATTTCAACAGATCATGAGAGTGAATTGTTTTGAAACTTTCAGTCCTGTCATAAAACCAGCAACTGTAAGAGTGGTCTTAAGTCTTGCTGTGATGAATCGGTGGAAGATAAGGCAAGTTGATGTGAATAATGCCTTTTTCAATAGAGAGTTAACAGAGGAAGTGTTTATGAATCAACTAGAAGGATTTATTAATGCTGAGAAACCAGATTTTGTATGTAAGCTTTATAAGTCTTTTTATGAACTTAAACAAGCTCCAAGAGGTTGGTATGATAAGTTGAAGAGTTGCTTATTGAAATGGGGGTTCACAAATTCCAGTTCAGATACTTCCTTGTTCTTGAAAAGAAATAAGTCATCTGTGATCCTAGTTCTTATATATGTTGATGATATCTTAATAACAGTGCCAAATAGTTTTAAGCTAGAAAACTCCATTGCCTAGTTTAGTACAAAGTTTGCTTTGAAGGACCTTGGAGCTCTTTCTTATTTCTTAGGATTGAGGTGCTATATGATACAGATTGTATTTTCTTGTCTCAAAAGAAATACATAAGAGATTTGTTGTCAAAGGTTGAAATGATCAATTGCAAAGATATTGACATTCCTATGAGTACAGGAATGAAGCTATAGAAAGAAGCTCAAGGAAATCTTGGTTGTTATATTGAAGATGCAACTCATTATAGAAGCATTGTTGGTGGGATGCAGTATCTAGTGTTAACAAGACCAGAAATTGCTTTCAGTGTACACAAACCGAGCCAATACGTTTCTACACCAACATTGCAGCATCTTATGGCATGCAAAAGGGTACTCAGATATTTAAAGGCAACACAAGACTATGGACTGAAATTCATCAAGGATGGTAATCTGAAACTGAAATTCATCAAGGATGGTAATCTGAAACTAACAGGATTTACAGATGCAAATTGGGCAGGGGATCTGGATGACAGAAAATCAGTTGGAGCTTATTGCATCTATCTTGGTCATAACCTAATATCTTGGTCATCTAAAAAGCAACCAGTCATTGCTAGATCTAGTGTAGAGAGTGAGTACAGGTCCTTAGCCTCAGCAAGTGCAGAAATAAGCTGGCTGTTGTGCAAATTTTGTTGAACTCGCAAGCGCACGAATCTATTGTAGAATAGATTAACGGTGACGAGTGTCGATCCCACGAGGAGGTGGATTTTAATTATATGTAGAATTAATTAAGTAAATGTGTGGTTGGATTTATGGGGAAATTGATTTAAAGGATGCTAGAATTTAAATTGGAATAGCGGAATTAAATTGAATTGAGAACTATTGAAATAAAGCACTTGGGTATCTGGATCCGCATCAACATGCACCATGGGCTAAATATTCCTTATTAATACCAATTAAATCATGAGGGGGGAATCCACACCTCATGAACCACGCTCTAATCAATATGGTGTCAAGGGCTTATCGTGCCAAATAATAATAACCTTATACTAGGGTCTTAGGTAAAACTGGCGCAGAACTCAGACAAGATTATTATTATTTGTCGATTTAAAAGTCAAAACCTCCACAGAAATTAGAGGGGAAGAGAAAATAAATTTACCAATTAAAGCCCATGACACATGTTGAGACTTCACCTTCAACCCAAGCTTGAAAGAAAATTAGCTACTCATTATTGAACTAGGGGTAAAATAGGAATTTTATTAAAATACGTAGAAAATACAAGATGGAGAAGGAATTACAGAAAACTAAGCTAAGAAATGGATTCAGGGGTCTCAAATTAGGGGGGGAAGGCCCCCTTTTTATAGATACATTGAGTGAATCATGGCCATCGGATTAAAAATAGTTTGGATGTACAGGATTGCGCCACGTCATCAGTGAACAGTAACACGGTTTGACCACGGGTTTGACCACGCGGTTTGAACAGTAACACGATTTGCACACGGTTTGAACGAAGAATGTGATGCGAGCGTGTCGTGAAGCGATATCCATGAACAAGCGATGCAGTACATGTGAATAGTGCAAATGACGTGTGAACAGTGCCATTTTTCCTTTTATGCTCCTCTTAAGGTTTTCGACTGTCTTGAGTTCAAAAGTGACGTCCGTTTTGCTATCCGAAATCTCGTTTATTGTGAAATGACCATGATACCCCTAAAATACACAAAATACTTAATAAAAACAAAACATATATAATTAAATAACAAAGGACTTAAATAAATAAAATTAGAGATGTTAGTGAGATTTAAAGTGTAAAATGATGAATTTCTCCTTTATAAATATACACTTTCTAACACTCAACACACCCCAACTCAAACTTATTGCTAGTCCCTAGCAAATAAAGCGAAAATAAAATTCAAACCCAAATTTTTTTTTTTTTTTTTTAAACAAACTTGTTTATTCAATCAGACTAATGATAGCAATCAAATAAAAATATAAGCATTATCTCCAGTCTAAAGAAACATCACACCCACATCAACCATCCACATGAATCAACCAAGTAAATACAGCTACTTTCAAAAATGACATGTCCAACCCCAAAATTTCACCGGTAATATTGACACTCTCACAAGAAAATTAAACCCAATAAAAATTGTCACTTCAATGAATGATAAATGGAGTGAAGATAGTAAAGAAATAATATCACACACTCTCACCAAGATGAAGGAAATATGCCCATAGCTTAGAAATAACACGATCTCAAGTCAAACAGAATATTAGTCAACCCAATGTATTTTTTTTTTAATTTATTTATTTTTTTTATGCATTACTACATCTTTATAGCCCATATAACTAGCTTCTACTTCAGACTATAGTTCCCTAAAATCAAGAAGGACTTTTATTAGGATATAACGTAGGCTAGGGACATGGCTAACAAAGAAAGGAAAATAGAAAAAACAAAATATATGTTTGAGAAAAATAATATCTTTTGGAAACTAAAAAGTAAGTGCATTTTACTTATTTATTATTGTATTATATATCTTTTTTTTTTTTTAGAGAATTTTTTTTTTCTTCTTTTTTTTTTCTTTGCTTTCTCTTTTTTTTTTCTTTTTTTTTCTTTTTTTTTCGGTATTGCACAACTTTACTAAACAAAACAATTATTTATATTTTTCTCAAACATGAATAGGTGATGGAACTTGTAAGATATTGGGTAATACTCCAAATTGGGGTGGGTGAAGACGATAAGTTGACAAAGAAAAGTTTTTTTTTTTTTTTTAAAAAAAAATTTTAATAAATTTTTAACTAAGAAGATGCGTTTCTAGAGGCACTACACTCTATATTCAGCCATCTTCGACTCAAAATTTGAAAATGCATATTTATAAAGGAGAAGTCAAAAAGTTAGAAAGATCACACGAAAAATAAGAAATTTTTTTTTTTATTTTTTTCCTTTTTTTTTTTTACTAAGAAGATGCGTTTCTAGAGTAACTACACTCCATATTCAGCCATCTTCAACACATGAAATAGCAACATGATTAGTTTCTACAACAAAAAAATTAGTAAAAACTTAACCAACATTCCACAATTGTCAACTATCCCCTCCCCCCAACCAGAACTAAACATTGTCCTCAATGTTTTAAAGGAAAGAAGTAGAGTTTAGAAGACATCACCTGGGTGGTGTAACACAGAAGAAAATATTTACAGGCGGAGATTTAAATCTAATTTGTACTTTTTACTGCTGCTATTGTTACCATCGTTATTTGTACACTCCAACACCAAGGTCTTCGGATCTGGCTCTGGTCGATAAGCTTGTAACAGATCAAGTAGCTCATTAGCAGTGTGAGCACAAATAAAAAGCTTTTTCACCGTAGAGGGAATGAAGTAGTTTTTTATTGCATGGTTAAGAAATGCGATAAAGCCATCATAAAAGTTATTGACATTTAACAAACCGATGGGTTTCTGATGAATGTGCAGATGAGCCCAAGATGCTAAAGTGATGAGTACCTCTAGAGTTGCAAGATCTCCTGGTAAGAAAATAAAAGCATCAGCATGATTAAGCATTTCGGTTATTCTTTCTTGCATACCTGAGACAACTAACTCTTCTCCAGTCGGTGAGTTAGACAAGCAGCCCAAAGGTTTTAGGGCTTGTGGTATGATGCCTAACACTTGACTTCCTCTGACAAAAGCAGTTTCTGAGACCAATTTTGATAACCCTCGGTCACCTCCGCCGTATACTAAGTGTAATTTTCTCTCTCATGCATGATCGACCAAGATCAATGGCTGCCTCAAAGAACTCTTTATATTTGCCATAGTTAAATCCGGAAAGCACACAAATGTTCTTGAATTGTTTATTGGGAGTAGCTGCCATTATGATACTTCTCAAAAATAATTTGTGAGTGTAAACGAAAAGAATCATATTTAAGGATCTTGGCGGCAATGGGTCACAGCTGTGAATGAGGTGTCATGTCTATGTCAATTAATCGTGTAATGCACATGGCTTGAGAGTCAAAAAGGAAACAGTAAAAAGGAAAAGCAAGTAATGACAAATATAAAATTATTAAAGACAATAATGCAAATGGTAAAACAACAGTGAAATAAAACAACAATAAAGTGAAAGGATATTTACAGGTAGTTGTTGTCGCTGGCTCACATCTTCCTCTGGTTTTACGTCCAGAAACGGCTTCAACGCCCTCTATGGGTCGAGGATAGGCTTCCCATCCAGTTTTCTTGTAAACTGGCAAATAGGGTCGTTTATAGTCAGATTCAGATCGTATCGTGCATGCTCTTTCTGGAATGATGGCCATAACTGGAGAATCGCTCCTTGCACATATCCACTGGGATGCGTTTCAAGAGACAAAAGGATATCATCCAATGACTCTTTATTCAAGCCATCCCTAATGAATTGAATCTTATCTTCTCTGTTATCAGACACCATTCCTAAAGAACATCGTTTTTTATTGCATATCATTCTGGCACACTTATGACAAGCAACCGAAATCTTTCGAGCTCTTCGCTTTCTTGCATAATTTCCTTTACCACAACCAGGCATGTATGCAATAAATTTAGGAGGCAACTCACCGCCAAGCGTGCTTTAGCCTCAATTAACCGGCGAATATCGGCGGTATGTTATTCCTCATGAGCAATCGCATGCGTTCAGATCGAGCTTTATAGATTGTGAGGAGGGCATTCTGAGGAAGTGAAGGGAATCGACTATGAAGCTTTGCTAAGATCTCGTTTCTATCCATACCTTCGCCTCGAAGATCGGTAATTATGGGAAACCGAAGTAACCGCTTGATTGTCACGAGCACCGTTATCCGCCACTTGAGGGGTGACAAATTGAAACACACAAACTAAAACACACAAACAAAGTAACAAACAAAAACACACAAAGAAAATCACAATCGTCCTCTTATGGAATTTACCTCAAGCTCCATTTGGATGTTGTAGACACTTGCTCTCAATGTCTCGAGTTGGCTTTCTAAATCCTCAACGTGGGATATTAACTCAGGTGGTTGTAGCTTCCAAATACGATGTGTTTTACAAAATCGTATCGGCCTCGAGATGAGATTGGACACGTTGAAGTCGTCTAAGGATGTTCAAGAGGAATCTGTCTCATGATTAAAAGTGATAAAAGAAGACTTAATGGTTAAACAAACACACTTATGCATAAATAATTTCAATTAGCAAAAGAATAATAAAAATAAAGAAAAAAAATCAAATAACCGAAAAGACACAAAAATCTTAATTCAAATCTGGTGGGTCACTTAAATTTACTTTGGTGTCCTCTCCATGTGGTTGGTACTCTAGATATGGCTTTAATCTTTGACCATTAACTTTAAACGTGACACCGTTTTTTGGGTCCTTAATTTCAATTGCCCCATGTGGAAAAACAGTTTGAACAATGAAGGGGCCAGACCATCGAGAGCGTAGCTTACCTGGGAATAAGTGCAAGCGAGAATTGAATAAAAGTACTTTCTGACCTGGAGTGAAAGATTTTCGCATAATCTGCTTATCATGAAAGACTTTCATTCGCTGCTTGTAAACCTTGGCATTTTCGTATGCATCATTACGAATTTCTTCAAGTTTCGCCCATTGTATAATCGTCTTTTCGAGCCCGACTTGCTTGCTGCATGTCAAAATTGAATTTCTTGATGGCCCAGTACGCACGATGCTCGAGTTTCACAGGTAGGTGGCAAGCTTTTCCATACACTAGCCTGTAGGGTGACATCCCAATTGGGGTTTTGAACGCCGTTCTATATGCCCATAATGCATCATCAAGTCTTAATGACCAATCTTTTCTGTCTGGCCTCACGGTCTTTTCTAAGATGTACTTTATTTCTCGATTGGAGATCTCAACTTGCCCTTTGGTTTGCGGATGATACGGGGTCGCCACTTTATGAGTGATGGAGTACTTTGTCAAAAGTGCTTTGAATGATTTGTTGCAAAAGTGGGTACCACCATCACTGATTATCGTTCGAGGGAATCCAAAGCGTGAAACAATGTTGCTCTTCAAAAACCCTATCACCACTTTATGATCATTGGTTCTGCATGGAATTGCCTCTACCCATTTCGAAACATAGTCAACAGCAACCAATATGTATTGATGACCAAAAGATGGAGGAAAGGGTCCCATGAAGTCGATACCCCATACATCAAAAATCTCAACCACTAAAATTGGATTTAGTGGCATCATGTTCCTTCGTGTAATGCTCCCCATTCTTTGACACCTATCACATGAAGAACAAAAGGTGTAAGCATCTCGAAATATAGTTGGCCAATAGAAACCACATTGTAGAACTTTAGTTCCTGTTTTCTTTATTTGAAATGGCCTCCACAAGCTTGTTCATGGCAAAACGAAAGGATGTTATGAACTTCATTCTCTCGGGGACACATCGTCGAATAATTTGATCTGCACAATACTTAAAAGATAGGGTCATCCCAGAAAAAATTCTTTATTTCGCAAAGAATTTAGCCTTGTCTGCTTGGTCCAATGCTCGGAAGTTTACCGTAACAAGATAATTAACTATATCAGCATACCAAGGTAATACTTCCACACTCATTAATTGTTCATCCGGAAATGACTCATTTAATGTTAAGGGTTACGTGTTGATATCAAAGTGGAGGCGAGAGAGATGGTCACCACAACATTTTGAGAACCTTTCTTATCTTTGAACTCGGTCAAACTCCTGCAAAAGCAACACCCAACGAATTAGTCTAGCTTTTGCATCTTTCTTTGTGAGAAGATATTTTGAAAAGATGATCTGTGAATACAATTATTTTACAACCAATGAGATAAGATCGAAATTTTTCTAATGCAAACACTACTGCTAGCATTTCTTTTTCGGTAGTTGAATAGTTCAACTGTGCATCGTTTAATGTCATACTAGCATAGTAAATAACATGAGGAATTCGATCTACTCTTTGTCCTAATACTGCTCCTACTGCATAATCAGATGCATCACACATAAGCTCAAATGGTAAGCTCCAGTTTGGTGGCTGAATGATGGGTGATGTTGTCAACAAATGCTTTAACTTTTCAAATTCTACAAGACATGAATCATCAAAGATAAAATGTGCATCCTTAGCAAGTAAATTGCATAAGGGTCTAGAAACTTTGCTAAAATCCTTAATGAAACGTCTATAAAAAAAAGATGCCCAAGGAAAGATCTTACTTCTCTGACTGTTTTAGGTGGAGGAAGATTGGAAATGAGATCCACCTTAGCTTTGTCAACCTCAATACCTTTGCATGAAATGATGTGACCGAGAACAATACCTTGATTTACCATAAAATGGCATTTCTCCCAATTTAAGACCAAATTCTTCTCTATACATCTCTGCAAAACTTGTGTTAGATGATGTAAACATTGATCAAATGAATCTCCAAAAACAGAAAAGTCATCCATAAAGACCTCAAGAAAACGTTCAACCATATCAGAAAAAATGCTTAACATACAACGTTGAAATGTAGCGGAGTGCATTACATAATCCAAATGGCATCCTCCTATATGCAAAAGTGCAAAAGGGCAAGTGAAAGTGGTTTTCTCTTGATCTTTTTGGTGCTATGGGAATCGATTGTATCTGAATAGCCATCTGAAAGCAATAAAATTCGTGGCCTGCTAATCTATCAAGCATTTGATCAATAAATGGTAAAGGAAAATGGTCTTTACGTGTGTGAATTTAACTTTCTATAATCAATGCATACACGCCATCCCGTAGTCACTCTAGTGGGTATCAATTCATTATCGCATTGGTAACTCTTTGTGACTCGACTTTGGGGACCACTTGCACAGGACTGACCCATGAACTATCAGAAATTGGGTAAATGATACTTGCATCTAATAGCTTAAGGACTTCTGTTCTAACAACTTCTTTCATATTAGATTTAACCGAGCGTTGCATTTCCTAGTAGATTTAGCATTTTCATCAAGGTGAATGTAATGCATGCGATCTCTTGGGTTTATACCTTTATGTCTGTATGGTCCATCCTAATGCTCCTTTGTGCTCTTTTAAAACATCCAACAACTTACCTTTTTGCTCGTCATTTAGGGATGATGAGATGATTACCGGTAGAGTACTTTCTTCTCCCAAGAACGCATATTCCAAAGTGTTGGGTAATGGTTTGAGCTCGAGTTTTGGTGGTGACTCTGATGATGGGATGAGTTTCTTCTCTGATGGTGCTAGTTGTTCAACTCTTGACTTCCATTTATTAGTGTCCATGGATGGTGCTGAGTCAAGTAGGGCGTTGACCTCATCGACTGATCTGTCAACATCAAAATCCAAACCAAAATGAGTTAAACATGTTTGTAAAGGGTCATCACTAAGGTTTGAAACAAAAGTATCATCAATTAATGCTTCAATTAAATCCACATCAACAATTCCATCATCTGCATTGTGAGGTTGTTTGACAATGTTGAAGATGTTGAGCTCCATGGTCATATTGCCGAAGGACAACTGCATATTTCCAGTCCTGCATTGAATGTGAGCATCGGCAGTTGCCAAAAATGGTCGGCCTAGGATAATGGGGATATGCTTCCTTGAATCCTGTATTGGTTGAGTGTCAATTACAATGAAATCAACAGGAAAATAAAACTTATCTACCTGTATAAGCACGTCCTCCACAATACCACGAGGTATTTTCGTGGATCGATCTGCAAGCTGTAACACCACTGGAGTTGGGTGTAATTCTCCCAATCCAAGTTTCACAAATACTGAGTAAGGCAAAAGATTAACACTAGCTCCTAAATCCAACAAAGCATTCTCAATTGTGTGGTTCCCTATACTACATGAGATAGTGGGGAGCCAGGTCTTTACATTTTAGAGGAATTTTGTGTTGGAGTATAGAACTAACATTTTGATTAAAAATGCCTTTTTCTGAACATGAATGTTTCTCTTTTTAGTGCAAAGGTCTTTAAGAAACTTGGCATAAGATGGAACTTGCTTTATTGCATCAAGTAAAGGGATGTTGACACTTACCTGTTTCAAGACTTCAAGAATCTCACTGTGGATTTTCCCTTCTTTCCTTTAGCTAACCTCTCGAGAAATGGAGCTTTAGGAACGTATTCTCGTGGGTTGGTTTCTTCTTCTCCTCCGGTGGTGAGTCCTCGGTATTTACAGTACAACTCGAGTTGATTTTGTCTTTGGCATCTCCACTTTGTTGTCGACTTCTTTTCCTTTTCGTAAGGTCATAACGGCTTTGATCTCTCCATGCTGTTGTGGTGAACTGGTACTTGCTTCATGTACTCCTTTAGGATTAGGCACTGGTTGACTTGGAAATTTACCTTTCTCAACAGTCATTGCCAAAGTCTGAACTGAAGAAGCAAGTTGTCCCACCATCTTCTCGAGGCTTGAAACTGATTGGGCTTGTGAGTTGAAGCCTGCTCTCATCTCATTCCGTAGTCCATCAATGGTGCAGTTTTGTTGCTCGATTGTAGATTGAGTAACATTCTTGAAATTTTGGAATGAATCCTCCCATTGTCTGGGTTGAGAGTAATTCTGGTTCTGATTGTATGGTCTAAATGGTGGTTGAGAGGCTTGAGGAACTTGAGGAATTGGTTGCATTGGTGGAGCTGGAGCTGCTGGTCCATTCTGTTGGAATCCTTGAGACCATGAAAAATTGGGGTGATCTCTCCATCCAGGGTTATATGTGTTGGAGTATGGGTTGTAATTTGATGGCTTCCTCATGACACCGATGGCATTGGCTTGATCTGAATACGACTCATGGTCATGTGGCTCTGTTGATTTAGCAGTCGTCAAAGATGCTATTTGTCGAGAAAGGCCTTCCACCATCTCTTTGACTTCTTTGATTCCCGAACCAAACTCGCCAATGTGAACCTCATTAACTCCTTTAATTCTTCTAGTATTCCTGAGAGATCGACTCCGCTGTTGGGAATTATCTGCTTGTCGCTGGAAGAAATCCCAAATCTCTGATGCACTTTTTGACATTAGCTCTCCTCCACTTGTCGCCATTAGCCATTCTTGCACATTTGGCAATAATCCTTCCAAGAAGTATTGGCATTGGTGCCATTTCTCGTACCCATGATGTGGACACTTCAAAAGTAGCCCATTGAATCGCTCCCACGCTTCGAAAAATTGCTCGTCTTCTCTCTGGGTGAACTCTGAGATTTCCCTCCCCGGCAACGGCGCCAAAAACTTGTTGTGCAAATTTTGTTGAACTCGCAAGCGCACGAATCTATTGTAGAATAGATTAACGGTGACGAGTGTCGATCCCACGAGGAGGTGGATTTTAATTATATGTAGAATTAATTAAGTAAATGTGTGGTTGGATTTATGGGGAAATTGATTTAAAGGATGCTAGAATTTAAATTGGAATAGCGGAATTAAATTGAATTGAGAACTATTGAAATAAAGCACTTGGGTATCTGGATCCGCATCAACATGCACCATGGGCTAAATATTCCTTATTAATACCAATTAAATCATGAGGGGAATCCACACCTCATGAACCACGCCTAATCAATATGGTGTCAAGGGCTTATCGTGCCAAATAATAATAACCTTATACTAGGGTGCCAGAAAAAGTGTAACTAGACAAGATTATTATTATTTGTCGATTTAAAAGTCAAAACCTCCACAGAAATTAGAGGGGAAGAGAAAATAAATTTACCAATTAAAGCCCATGACACATGTTGAGACTTTACCTTCAACCCAAGCTTGAAAGAAAATTAGCTACTCATTATTGAACTAGGGGTAAAATAGGAATTTTATTAAAATACGTAGAAAATACAAGATGGAGAAGGAATTACAGAAAACTAAGCTAAGAAATGGATTCAGGGTCTCAAATTGGGGGAAGGCCCCTTTTTATAGATACATTGAGTGAATCATGGCCACCGGATTAAAAATAGTTTGGATGCATGTGATTGCGCCACGTCATCGCATGAACAAGAATAACGGTTTGACCACGGGTTTGACCACGCGGTTTGAACAAGAACACGGTTTGCACCACGGTTTTGAACAAGAACGCTGTGCGAAAGCGATTGTCGTGAGCGATATCGTGAAGCGATGCATACATGTGAATAAGTGCCGACGTGTGAACGATGCCATTTTTCCTTTTATGCTCCTCTTAAGGTTTTCGACTGTCCTGAGTTCAAAAGTGACGTCCGTTTTGCTATCCGAAATCTCGTTTATTGTGAAATGACCATGATACCACTAAAATACACAAAATACTTAATAAAAACAAAACATATATAATTAAATAACAAAGGACTTAAATAAATAAAATTAGAGATGTTAGTGAGATTTAAAGTGTAAAATGATGAATTTCTCCTTTATAAATATACACTTTCTAACACTCAACACTGGCTGTAGTCACTGTTCTCTGAATTGAAATTACAATGCATAGAGAAACCTGTTATTTGGTGTGATAATCTTAGTGCCACTGAGTTAGCTCACAATCCAGTTTTTCACTCAAGAACAAAGCATATTGAGATTGATATGCGTTATGTTAGAAACAAGGTTCTTGTTGGAGAACTAAAAATTCAATACATACCAAGTGAGGAGCAAATAGCTGATATTATGACCAAGCCACTCTCATTCATTCGGTTTAATTTTCTTAGGGCCAAACTCAATGTCATGCCTTGTCCCTTGAGGTTGAGGGGGGCTATTAAGGCAGCTCACTATTCAAGCAGCTTAGTGAAGCCAAGTCAGCAGGAGGTTGTTAGTGATGAATAGCAGCTCAGCATAATTGATTAATTGTCATTGGTCCAGCTAATAAAACTGTTATGCAAAGTTAGTTAGTTACTAGTTTTTTCTCACGTGCAAGTGATTGTATATATTCATGTGATAGTTTGTAAAACAAATAATGAAGTTAATCTTCTGGAATAAAAATCTCGATGAAAATTTTCTCTGAAATTTTCCTTTAAAACAAACAGCATATCTCTGTTTTCTTTCAAACACCTCATTAACTAATTAAGAGGATGCAAAAAGGATAAATTGCAAAAGTCGTACAATTTCATACATTTATGAAATTGATATCCTTCCTCACGGTTTCTTTGAAATTAAAGGGACAGAATCGTTGGAAAAGTGACCATACTTTGTAAAAGTGACCCAGTCGAGGGATCAAAAGGAGGAAAAACTACTCCTTAACATTCATTTATATCACTACATATAATTAGGCATTAACAACAATACTTCAGTACAAGTCAACACAAATATTTGGAAGGCAAATAATTGTGGAAACAGACGCAAATTTATTTATATGCGTTTCGTATAAGATGAAATACTTGCACAATGATTGACACTGGTCCAATCCAGGGACAGATCTTAATGGAAACTACAGTGGGTCATGATCTGAGTAAAATTTTAATTTTTTTTAAATATACATTATATCCCCTAAATTAGAATAGAAATTAAAAAATATCTCTAAGCTATATATACGTTATTCACTTTGTCCCAAAGTTTTCAACTTTCGCCCCTGCTCCAATCACATACTGGAACCGTAGTTCTCAATATCAAATGACTCGAAGGTTTGAGTGTTTGGTTGGGCAATCACAGCCGTTGCATGTGTTGATGATTCACCTAACAAATGCTCTGTCTCTTCACTGTTCTCTTGTGCCCATAAATTTTCATGCAACCTTTTCAACCTGTCAAGCTCCTCAGAAACTTGCTTCATTGTTGGCCTTTTCGCGCCGCTGCTTTTTAAGCATTCACTTGCAAGCTCCGCAACAATTTCTACCTCCTCCATTTCACTTTCATCAGCAACCCGAAAACTCAGAATCTGACGCAAACTATTATTTTCAATTGAAGAGAGAAAATATTGAACAATGTTTATCTTCTCATTGGATCCCAGTGTCATGCGCGAGCCAGGCCTCACCCCTGTTAACAGTTCCACAAGGACAACCCCAAAGCTGTACACATCACTCTTCTCTGTCAGATTACCTGTCATTATTAGTTGGGAGCTAGTTAGCTTAACAAGTAAAACATTTTGGGTGGCACAAGAGATCTCCAGTCAACAAGCTGGAGAGAAAAATTACCTGTCATTAGATACTCCGGATCTAAGTAACCAAACGTCCCTTGTATTTTCGTGGCCATAGCTGCTTGATCTGGCGAAATCAGCACTGAAGCCCCAAAATCAGCCACTTTTGCTGTATACTTGTCATCCAAAAGTATGTTGGAGGATTTTACATCCCCGTGAATTACTGGGGGGCTTGCTAAAGAATGGAAATAGTCAAGAGCTGAAGCAATTTCGGCCGCGATCCTAAGACACATTTTCCAAGTTCTTAACACCTGCGAACTCTTATCATGGATTTGGTGAGATAGAGTTCCATTGGAAACAAATTCATAAACCAGTAGAGGCACTTTGGTTTGCAAACATAGCCCTAAAATCTTGACCACATTCTTATGGTTTATTCGTGACACAATACCCATTTCCTTCTGAAATTCCTGATTTATCCGAATTTTGTCTGACTCTTTAGGCTTCTTTACTGCAATTAGGGTATTGTCAGGTAAGACACCTTTGTAAACAGAGCCAAAACCACCTTCACCTAGAAAGTGGCTTTCATCATAATTTTTGGTAGCTTTAACTAGCTCTGCGGCACTGAAAATCCTCACTGACTGGTGCTTTAGTATCTCACCACCATTTTTTAAGAAGTTTTTCTGCTTTCTTCGTTCCACACATGCAATGAAAATTAAAATTCCCACAATCACACTGAATATAACTGGTCCAATAACTGCACATGTTTAAAAAAAAAAAGAATTATATAACAAATAATTACATGTGGCAAGGAAAATGATCCATTATAAGCAGCTTTCCAACTTCACGCCCAATCTCAAAATCTCAAAAGATTTTAACATCGAAAGCTTCACTTTACCTCTCCTGTATTACTCATTTTACCAGCTAAATCATCATTTGACAAATACGATGCATAAAATAGTTAATATATTAGCTACCGTGTATCAAACTGTCGTAGAATCTGAAAAATTAATTACTGTCATGTATCTTAAAAGGGCAAAAAGACAAAACACAAACACTAAGGCCCGTTTGGTATTGTTTTTGAATTTGTATTTTTTGAGAATAAAAATAAAAATGAAAATAGTGTTTTACAATTGCTGTATTTTGAATTTAAATATGCGTTTGGTATTATTTTATTTATCCTATATTCTAAAACTGAAAACAGTAATATGCGTTTGGTAGACACAATTGAAAATGATAAAAACAGAGAATATGCGTTTGGTAATACTTTTTTCAAAAACAGTTTTTACTAAATATTTACATTATATTTATAGTCATTAAATAATTATTTAGCTAATAATATTTTATAATTATTATATTTTAAATTTAAATATAGTTTTAGTATTATTTTTTAAATTATGAATTTAAAAATTAAAAATTGTAATTGAACACAATTAAAAAAATAAAAATAATAAATATATGTTCGATAATATTATTTTTTAAAATAAATTTTATAAAATATTTAAGTCATATTTATAAATAAAAATTATAATTAAAAATTATAATTAAAAATTATAAAAATTAATAAAATTAATTATTTAATCACCCTTAATTATTAAACAAACTTTAGATTATATATCTACACACACATAAGATTATAATTAAAACAAATATTAGCATTAATATAAGTATTACCAAAAACACATACGCTTAATAAAAAAATCACAATTATCAAATTATTGGATTAAAAAATTATCAAATAGTCTGAGATCATGGTGAGAACATTACGGAATAAATTGTACTGCTGCGAAAAAGAAAAAGAAAAAGAAAAGGCTAATAATGCTTCTCCATTAATACATACAACAAACCAATCAAGTCCGATAACATCGATATTTACAGCACGAGTCATGGCTCCCAACTGTTAGTCTGTTACCAGAGACATGAATTTCTTCCTCACCCATTTTCATAAAATCTTCAACTTGTTTCTTTCAAACGAGTTGAGTAAATTGAAGAAATGCACAAAATCAATTAAAAAAATATGGAGAAAAAGGGAAAAAGCAGCAGCAAGTATAACTTGGTACGGGAGAGAAAGGAAGAAGATGAGAGAGTTAGAGATGAGATTTGACGACGACGGAGAGTGAGGAAGAAGATGAGAGGAAAAATTATATTTTAATTATGCTTTGGAAAACGCGTTGAAATATTGTTTCTTATTTTATTTTGTGGTTCGTTCTACAGAATGGGGGAAACGTGTATAACTTGTTTTGGATTCTATAACTGTCAGTCAGATTTTGTTTTGTATGTTTTACAATTTATTTTTAAGGCGTGACCCACCGAACAAGTTCTACACTTAAATTGTAAAAACAAAAATGAAAATGAGGGCTGCGAAACGGTACCAAACGGGCCCTAAGAAATCTAGATGACAACCAATAATAATAAAATGGCAAAAACAATACTAACAAATGAATAAATAATAAAAGAAGTAATAGAATATTTAGAAAGAGGACATCAGTCATCACCTGCAATGATGGTGGTGATACGGAATCCCCGGCAATCGACTTTACCGTTGCCGTACATGCCAATTGGACAATCGCATGTATAATTCCCAATTGTGTTCTTACAATTCCCTTCACAATGGTACTTTTCTTTATCCAGGCATTCATCAATGTCTGTCGCACGTGCATAAGGTGACAAATTTGTAATAAAAAAAATTAAAGAATACTGATATTTGGACCAAAAAATTAAATAAAACGCCGACAAAAACAATATACAATCCCAAGGGAGTTTAAGTAATTAATTTTCCAACATATTAACTCCGCATATCGGTGTTTTATTGATATGTAGCGGCTTTATCATTTCGACTGATCATTAATTAAAACAAATAAAAAGAGAAGAATCAAAGAAACATACCAACACATCCTAGATAGGGATTCCCCTGAAATCCTGGCTTGCAATTGCAACGATACCCTTGTCCATTTTCAGAGTAATAACAAGTAGTATTACTACCACCGCAGCCATAAACTTTTGAATTTCGATCATCCGGGCACTTCTTTTCTTCAATTACCCATTCAATTGTAACATTTGAACTTGACTTATCTTCAGAGGCGAGAAATTCTGCTATATTGAAGGTTTCGTCTGCTAAGAGTGCATAATCACACGGCATGAACTTTCCTAAATTTTTGTGATTACTTATGCTACGAAGAGTGAGATTCAACGACTTGAGACTTTGGGGCAATGGAATCTGGCAGCAACCGATACCTGAGCAGGAACTGTCATTTAACTTGGCAGATTCATTTGAGCATATGGAAACACAGCCACTCCAGAAACTGCCAGTGTTGCCCATATAGGCCAAGGTATCGCAACCAAAAGCCGTGAGCTTGTTCCTGGTGTCTGAAAACCTCAATGGTCTGGATCCTAATTCGACAGAAGGACTGTTAGAATCTGAAGTCCGATTTCCCAAGCCATCGTAGCAGCGGTGAGCTGTAAAAAAGGATGCGATCATGGAGCCATTTTCAATTGATAAATTGAAAACTTGAAGATCTCCAATCATCAATTTGGGAGGAGAGTCCGTTCTGCTGCAGTTTAGAAAGAAATTTTTGTTCAATGCACACTTGTGGTCGTCAATTCCAAACGGATAGGGAACAGTGACACGTCCACATTTTTCCTGGCAACCAGAACCAGGCTTTACATTCGAGCTGCTTGCTCCTGCCAGCAAAGACAATAGCAGCATCAACCGCAGAATCCACATTTTTTCGCAACTTTATTGATCATTGGTCCTGATATGATGATACGTTTAACATGTTATGTTTTTGGCTCCTCATCTTGCGTATATTCATTTGTTCTACAATGAAAACATGCATCAGTGACTCTGTCTGAGGAGACCGACTTTCAAAGACTTGGGAGTCCTCGTGGACCCTTAACTCATTAAGTCATTTTACTTTTGTTCATCCAGCAGCCTACTTTGAAAAATCTATGTTTCTGTGATTTAATTTTAAAAGCTATGTAGGCTTTTTCTTTTTCTTTTTCTTCATTTTTCAAGTGAGGTGCATATCACGTAAAAAAATTGGAAAGAACGACATATTACGAAGACAGAGAGTCTGACAATCACAGTGAAAGGCCAAACCATGAATAATATTAAGGGTTGTTAATGTTATCGGCATCTTGTATCCGGCCATTAAATCATAGAAGAGACTGGCTGACTTAATTAGAAAGACTTGAGAGTCGTGCCCAAGTTGAGTCTTGTTCGTCAGCCGCCAACTTTGAAATTTGAAAAGTCATCTATACGTTATAATTGTCGATATAGGAATTAAAAGGAAATAATGTAAAGGGCAGGGGCTAAATGATATAAGCCGAGAAGTGGCATATATTTCCATTTTCCGACTGTTATCTTTATTCGTGAGTTTTAAAAAACATACAAAATCAAATGGCCACGGCCCATATCTATTGACATGTGGCCCATGAATGCTCCATACCTGTTTTAGTTTTCCTAACTGATCTTTCGATTTTAACTAGCTAAATGACTTTCCTCTCCCCAGTAGCTTAGCCAATTAGCCGTGACTAGTTTAATCGGCCGACGTCGATGGTGGAGTGTCAAGTCCGGTGTCTTATAAATATCTATTTACTTACCTACGTGCTAAATAAAAATGTAAAAAAATGTGATATTCTCTAAAAGACTCTTCAAATAGAAGAGTAATTATTTTAATCAAATAATTATTTTTTAAAGAAAAAATCAATAGTAATTAAAATATTTCTTTCTTTTTTTTCAATGAAAAGTAATAAAATATAAATTGAAGAGAGAGAAATCAACTTTCCAAATTTGAAGAGAGATAATCCTTTATTTTTTGAAGAATCTAAATTAGACTATATTTTGGATCCTTAAATATTAATGTATCTCTTCAAATAAATAATAAATCTTATTTAAAAAGACCTTTAGTGATGCTCTTATAACACTGTCCTTTGAATCCTCACTATCTGAAGTGAATTGACCGTTTGGCAGGGAAAATTCCAGTAGGGTAAACATCAAAGTAAAGTAATAAAGAAATTGTGTTGGACGTGTTTAGAGGCTGTCTCGTTAAAAACTTGTGCAAGTAAAAGTTTGGTGAAAAAAATCTGGTCAAAGAAAAAAGAGTACAAGGCACATGTGTCTAGATTAGCTAAACAAAAGAAATGCACAGCACACCATTGATATTCAAACAAGAAGTAAAAAGCACAGCATACTATCGATGTCATTGTATTGCTGATTTTATCCTGAATACTGAAGGCTGTTCCTGGTAAATGCTAATCACCATTGGTCAGGTGATTGTAAGGTGCGCCTTCGTAGAGGCAATTCATCAAACATTGAGTTCATATTATCAAACACGTTCTTCAACTAACAGGATACAAGAAGGATAAATTGCAGAAGTCTAACAAAATCGATAATTTACGAAATAGTACATGCAAATAAAGGTACAAAAAAATTCTGCTCTTTTTCACCATTTGTTTGATTTTGAAGGGTCTGCATCAAGGGAAAAGTAACAAAAATGATCCAGTAGAAAATGAAACAGCTTCGATATGTCTAGTATTGTCATAACCCACAAAACAAATCTCTTCAGAATTTTGCTGCACAAAAGACGGTCCAATCGATGCTCTGATCTCCGCTAATTCTAAAGCTACTTTTTCATCGCAGGTCTCTTCTTCCCATCCAAGTTCAAGCATCTTTTCTTGACCATGGCAACTGTTATAACCTCTTCTCTATCAGCTGCCCTAAGAACTTGAGCATCAAAGACTTCAAACACACGGTTCTCATTCATTACTTGGAGAAAATACGCTGCCAAACTTCTGTTTTCTTTAGCGTCAACTAAACGGAAAGGTTTTTGTTCATTTAAAAGCTTCACAAGAACTTCACCAAAAATATAAAAATCACATTTCTCTATAAATTAACTTGATAAAAAATATTCTCGATCTAAATATCCAAAAATTCCTCTTACTTGAGCATAGTGCCTTGGCCACCTTGACCAAAATCATAGTTGTCATCACT
The DNA here is from genome assembly GCA_030444775.1 of Atalantia buxifolia. Classification (NCBI taxonomy): domain Eukaryota; kingdom Viridiplantae; phylum Streptophyta; class Magnoliopsida; order Sapindales; family Rutaceae; genus Atalantia; species Atalantia buxifolia. Next base: position 10,058,017 of record CM059838.1, read on the forward strand.
TTTCCAAATCCTTTAAAATAAACAATTTTGCTTTCTCAATATTACCTTCATTTGAAGTCAAATCTTGCTGCAATAATAAACCGCCATTGCTTTTAAAGGATTTCTTCTTGGGCTTGGTTTTCCTTCTTCTTGATTTCTCCAATGAGTAGTAGAAACAACACTCCGAGCAGCAGCACACCACAATCTGCACCTCCCCAAAACTAGAATTAATAGCAAATCATTGAGATCTTTTATCGCATGGAATCATTCAGAAGATGTAATTGAAAATTCTTAGGTGCATACCTATGATTAATGGTGCTTCTAGGTTCGGACAAATGTTTTACAATGCTGTAAAAGGCCTTTTACATGTCTTTAAAATGTTGTAAAGAGTGAATCAATACTTTATAAAGCTTGGACGTCTACATTTAATGATCTATTAAACTTTATTGTGTATTTTTACTATTAGTGAAGGATTCAATTTGTTAATAGATGACTCATTGTCACCTCCTGGTTTATTTTGAATTGGTTGAGGGTTTAGGTCTCTCGCGTGTGTTGTGACAGTAGATGATGACAATGATGACGACGGCGACAATAGTAATAGCTTTGATAGATTATTACTTATTAGTTTATAAATATATCCCCAAACGCAAAAGAAGTGAGTGAAAATGTTGAAAGAATGACAATATATATACATCACCCGCAACAACAGTGGTGACACCACATCTTCTGCAGCCGAATTTACCATCGCCCTACATGCCAATTGGACATTGGCATGTACAACTCCTTGGCGTGTTCTTGCAAATTCCGTCACATGGGTACCCTTCTCTGCACTCATCGATGTCTGTCACCCACGTACGAACAGTGAAAACCTTTAAGTAATCCTCTCGTAATCTGACCCTCAGTGAAAAACTTTACCGTGACATAATCCTGTTATCTGGCTGGTAAGCAACGATATCTGACCATTTTCAGAGTAAGAAAACCTTATCACGTCAGGCATAATCGGTCGTTGAATTTAATCATCTTAACTACCTATTCAGCGTAATCTTGAGTTAGTTGAAAATCAGATGATGAACTTCTCCGTTTTATATTACTGTGATTCAAATGGCTATCGAAAGATATATCCAACGTCCAGAAACTTTCATGCATTCGAGTCTGGCAGCAACCAGTACCAGTGCAGGAATTTTCTGTTATGTTCACAATTCCAGAATAAACAAAGCAAATAGAAGCTTAGACGCCACTGCTATACGCGTCAATCATAGTAAAGGCCAAGGTTATTGGAGCCAAAAGCCGTCACCTTGTTTCCGATGTCTGAAATCTGAATGGTCTGAGTCCTAAGTCGACATGAATGTGTGTAGGGTTCAGCACGTTTCCGAAGCCATTTCCGCAGCATTGTGCTGTCGGAATGCTTGCGATCATGGCGCCATCTTCAATTGATTTATTGAAAACAACAATGTCATTTCAATACATCCTAGGAGAGACGCTTCTGTTATAGAATAGAAAGAATGAGTGATTCTATAATGTCGTGATTCAATCACAACATTAATACCGTAATTAAATAAAAATTGTATAAATAAAATATAAAACATGTATATTTAACATAAAATTTGTAAATCAAAATTAAATATAAAACAAAACATAAATTATACAAATAGAATATAAAACTTGTAAATACAATATAAAACAAGTAAATCAACAAAAGAGTGGTAAATTGATGTATTACTAATAAATAAAATAAAAACCTATAAATATAACATCAAACTTATAAATCAACATTAAGTATAAAATAAAACATAAATGATATAACTGAAACACAAGACGTATAAATAAAAGGTAAAATAAATAAATTAACATAGGAATGGTAAAATAATATATTATTTGTAAAAAAGACATAAACTCATAGATGTAACATAAAATTTGTAAATCTAATGTAAAATAAGATATAAATTATGTTTTATAATATGTCCATCTCTTTATTTTTATACTTACTGTTTTTATAACAAATTTTGAATTTTATTTAATACATGAATTTTAATTCAAATAATTAAACAAATCTTCATTGGCTTTGTAATGAACAAGAAAAAATATCAATATAATATAGTAAAAATAACATTATAAGTATCATATATTAATGTAAAAAAAATACATGTGATAGATATATAATTTATTTTTCATGCTTTGTTAAAGTAAACATTATCAAACTTTGTTTTTACTAATCAAATTATAACTTATCATGTGTTTAACCTATAAAATATAAATATTATTAATATTTATGAGGTTATATATGTCAAAATATCATATTTCAAATGTTTTAATTTTTAAAAGCAAACAACATAACACTTATATTCAGATATTATAAAAAAAAATAAAAATGTCATTCAAATATATACACTCAAACATATTCATACTTCAGCCAAATTCAGACCAAAAAAAAAAATTAAATGCCACCTTATTCTCAGGATCAAATTTTAAAATTTTTTCATATTTTTCAAAAATATTGAAAAGATAAATAATTTTGCATCCTTCTAAAACTCCTTGACAGCAACCTCAAATGATCGTTTGGTATAAGTAAATAAAATGAAACTTGAAATATGTTGATTTAGATTCAATTTTATTGATATTTTATATATGCGTAGTAATGTCATAATATATTTTTAATTTATTTTGGCTTGATCCACATCAAGAAAAATAATTTTGTTTAATTAACTTGTATGGTAAAAAAAATATCATAATGAAAAAAAATTATAAATCTCCTATCATAAATATACAATTTATGATTAAACAAATTTAACAACACTTATTCTTATGGTTTTCAATACAAATTTTTTCTTTTCAATGGATGAGTGAATTTCTTTCTTTGCTTAAGTAAATTAAATAAGTAAAAAAAATTTAATTAAAGTTTAAAGTTAATTTACAAGTTTTATGTTATTTGTACAATTATTTATTTTGTTTGGAATTTTAAAACCCCAAATTATCACTCTTATATTAATTTACTTATTTTATTTTTCATTTACTAATCTTATACGCAATTTGTAAAATTTATATTTATCCCAAGATTGATACCATAATTTTAATGGAGGCATCATAAAATTTTCCCAAAATGGAAATCACTGTTCATTGGACGTTTGGAGTTGCCGATTCCGAAGGGATAAAGAACGGTGACGTGTCCACATTTTTCTCGCAACCTGCCTTTACATTATTCTAGCCTGAAGTTTTTGCTTTTTGTCCCTGTTGCTGACCAAAACAACAGCATATTAGCCGAAGCCTTTTTTTTTTTGTTTTGGGTAATGTTTTCTTTTTTGGCATTACTATTGATCTTAATATGTTACATATGTTATTGAGTTATAATCCTTTCATTATGGCAAATATTACAATTTTTTATCTATGATATGTTATGTGATTGGCTAGCTAGCTCCTCGTCTAGCCAAAGCATGCACCACAGAGGCATGAGGAGACCAATTTAGGAAGACCTGATTGCATATTTTGTTTGGATAAATATAAAGAGAGGAGTGGGAAAAAAGAGAGGAAAGAAATTAGAGGATAAAAATAAATTTCATGCCCAACAAAATAATGAAAATAAGATTCACCTCCCTTTCTCCCCTCCTTTTTCCTTTCCTTTCCTCCTTTTTCCTTTTCTTCCCTCTTCTCTCCTGCCATTTCTTCCAACCAAACACAGACCGAGAGTTCCAATCTGAAGATTTTCTTTATTAATCTGACTTCTATTACACTCTTGAAGAATTAAGCTAATGAAGTGTTCGGCATTTGGTTAATCGGAAAATGAGCAAAAGCTAAAAGAAAATTGAATTTATATTTCTTGAAATTGAAATTAGCTCCTAGACTCCTTTCCTCATGAAGAATCTCCTAACTAGGGTGAATATTTGGTTATGTATTATAGCAAATCTGGAGAAGCAAGTGGCTAATATTACCTGTAAAGTTCGGTAAATACTAATTACCATGACAGGTGTTTAACGAATACGGGTATCCAAAACGACCAAAACCACCATTGCTCTTTAAACTTTCAACACATTGATCAGATATATCAGTTCGCCACAATTTCAAAATTCAAGGAGCTCTACATCAATTGTTCTATATGGAACACGAAGAACGAATCATATTCATCACAATCAACTATTACAACCAGAACATGATTCTACCTTTACCACATTTCAACACCTATACAACACCCAGAGGTTCCTCTAGCTAACCTACCAAATACAAGACCCAAGCTTTTTATGTAAAGCAAATAAATCAAACCATCAAGCCCTTGCTTGTATACAAAATATTGAACATGTTGACGTCCAAATTCATCTTCTGGCTTCGAGTAAGAATGTCCTAATTCATCTTCTGGCTTTGAAAGAGAAAAAAAGAAAACAACATATTAGGTCATTTAGTGGCGCAGATGTAACTAAATGAAGATGCATACAGCTTTTGCTGAAGCATTTATATAATAACACTACTGAAATAGTCTTTAGACCATGGTAGTGCTTAGAAGATATGTTTAGGAAAATCCAATAAGAGCTTTTTACTGCATTTAGATACTAAAAATGTAATTTAGTTGACCGAAAAATCCAAATATCTATATCTATATTTCCAAAAACCAAAACCAACAAATTTGAAATAAATAATAGTTTGAAGAGAAAAATCCATTGACCTTACTACAGAGACCTCAAGATCAATCTCCTGATACTTTTTCTGTATCAAATTATTCATCTCGTACATAAGAAACGCACCAATAAAGGGAAATTGTATAGAAGTTTCTGACCTCATTCCGCATTGTGGGACTGATCATGCTCGATAAAATCTAAAGCATCTTCCTTGGATACAACGTTAACACGGCTCACTCTGTTTTTGTGTGTCACCCCATAGATTTTGTCAGCAACTTTCACAAGCTCTGGACGAAATGTTGTGGTTATAAATTGAGTATTTGCAATGTCCGCCAAACGACGAATCATATCTATGAAACAAGTAATTAAGGAATGCCACAAGAAATTCAAGAGCAAATACAGACAATAAGAAATACAATGGAAATTTTGCTTTAACTAATAACACATGCTAACAGATCAAAGTACAAGAGAGTACAAACAATTGCATAGAATTGTCAAATTAGGGCAGACTAATGCTCCAGTCAAAACTGTGTCGCAGAAGATATGATTATGAATCCAGACTAATAGCAATATCTTGATGAAATAATCCACTGTACCAGCTCAATGGGACCATAGACAGTTATCATCTTGTCATGATCGATAAGAACGAAGATTAGTCATATCTCTTATAGTAATCAACTCCTAAGAATAGTTATACGCATAACCTAAAATTCATAGAAATCTTCATAAACTATCGAAGTACCAGTACTCCCAGTTAGGACAACTGAGCTGAGATATAAGCCAAACTAGTTTTCAGTGACCTAAATATTTTCAGTGTAATTAAATCTAGGCAGGTAGAGGGCAAACAACGAATTGCATACTAAGGATACTTCCAACAGCAGTTCGATACTGAGGATCCAGTGCTGCATCAATTTCATCAAACAGATAAAATGGTGCAGGATCACATCGCTGTATTGCAAAAATAAGCGTCAGGGCCACGACAGTTTTCTGACCTCCAGATAACTGCTTCATTGACTGTGTCTCCCCTTGCCCAGTAAAGGAAACCTACCACGTCAAAGGCCAACTTAGAAATAAAATTACAATGAACTTGCGAACTTAAATTAAAAAATATATATATATATCATAGCGCCTTTGGCTGTTAAATTAACAGGATCAAGTTTCTGAAGGAGCACAAACCCTTGTATAAACATAAATAAGTAATGAAGACTAAAACACCTATAAAATTGTGTAGAGGATATCAGTTTCAAAAACTTAACGTATATTGCATTCTCAAATATTTAACAATTCTATTTTGATAAAAGCAAATGAATTCATCTTAACGGAAGTACATGCCTTCACTTTCACACCAATATATTTCTCAACCCTTCCTTCCGCATCAGATTCACGAGGTCCATCATCGTCATCGTCATCACCATGATCACCATCCTGTCAATCATCATTGGGAATTTAGATTTACAAAAAATAAGAGACGTTGTTTCCGAAATCATATTGTGATAGATGATTTTTCTAATAAGATGAACAGCTCAAATACTAACTAAACAGCAACGCCACTCAATACTTCCAAGTTAAAATGCAATTTTTTTTTTAAATTTTAAACATATTTTAAACATTTTAGCTTTTTGTGGATTTGTAATCCTCCTAATACATATTTCTTATAGTTTTATTTAATCTTTGTAGGGAAAAAAAAATTGAAAGTCCCTGCCAGCAAGATTCAAAACCCAGACCTCTAGTTTCAATCCAAGAGTTTTTATCAACTGAACTAGTTAGCTCCCACAAAATGCTAATAAAACGTCTAAGCCAGGCAATATGTCCAAGCCTGCTACCAAATGTATTAGAAATGACACCTTTAGGAACACATGAGAAGACTAGGCATCCTCTTTGCACTCTCATTTGAACCATGGACGCATTTAGATAGTCTTTTGAAACTATGGTGTCCACAGGATAAATTAGCAAGTGAACACAAACAAATGACAGTTTCTCAAATCAATAATATAGCATAGAAATGGGGATGAGAACAGATAACTAGCATTTAATTGTTCTATCAGGTTCGCATGCTCATTTGTCATGTGAGGTTACTCAAATTCCACTCAACCAGCAAACAAGGTAAAGTCGAGCAGATTTCAACTGGTTCATTCAACAGACTAATGAACATTTTTGACAGTTAACTTGATTCAAACAAAAAAAAAAAAAATCAGATGATAATTATATTTAAAGAAGGTGTACTTCAGGGCTTCCCATATATGTGCAATAGAATTGCTCTCCCTCAAAGAAAAGGTAGGGCTATTTTTTATGGAAATAATTTGCTAAAAAATTATATTTTACTAATTACTAGCTTGAGTTGATTTTCTAGATTCAATTTTCTTATTTGCATATAGATTAGTATATTGTAGTGATTAGGTTCCTATTTGGCCATGATAAATAGGTATATGTTTAGTTTTCAGTCAAATGATAATTGGCTTTTTCTCCTCTATTCTATCTTCCTGACCTCCTTTCTATCTTTCATCAACCACATTCTAGGAAAATCACCTGAAACCATCATACACACACACAAAATATCCCAAAACACAAATTTCCAAACAAGATTATCACAGATTTGACATGTGAAGACAAGATGGTTCTCAGCACAATCAGGAAGCAAGATTAACATATCGTCTTTACAGATGTTTCACCCAAAAACAAAAAGCAAGAGAAAATAATTTAAAAAAAAAACACAGCCAAGCAAGAAATTGAATGGCTTAAAGAGAATAATAAATATATGATTCTAACAACCTTTTTCTTCATCATAACTAGATGGCCATGGCCGCCTTGAACAAGCTCAGAAAATACTTCTCGAAAATGACGAGCAACACCTTTGAAAGTACGTTCTATCGATTCATCTTTCCGCTGATCTAAAACTGATATAAGTTCTTTAATTTTCTGCAAAACAACATTAATAAAATCTTTAAAGACATACCAAGAATATAAAGTCCAACATCAGAAATCAATTTAAATTGCAGACTCAACAAAGTTGTCAGTCATTTGAGATGGGGTGGGGGTTTCTTTGGGAATGGAGGATCATTACGGCAGACTCCAATGTAGTAATACCTCATCACCTGCATCCAGTTCAGCTTGCCTTCTCTGAAGTTCTTCTCGCTGCTCTGTGAAATTTACATATTGGTCAAGTGCTTTCTTATTTACATGGCTAAACTGCTGCAGTTGCTCATTGCACCTGTGAAGCATTTTAAGCAGCTCTTTGACACCTTTCCGCTTGTATCTGTCATTCCCAATATAAAAGGAATAAATTAACATTAAGAAAATTTCTACATCAGGAAGCAAAAGAGCAAGTGTAACTTAGTGAGTATATAGATGGTACATCACCAGACTAATAATAAGAAACCATGCTTCAAGGATGTCGTGGTATAAATAGGAATATAAATTAGGTGCAACAGATCAGAAGATAATAAACCTAATAAGTATAGATCTTCCAAGTTTAGACAACTTGAGACCTAATTGTACAACAATTCTTACATGTGCACAATATTTGATATCATCTATCCAGCATAGTTTAGCAATGAATTAAATTTAAGTCACAGAGGAGCTATACGTGTCAAAAGCATCTGATGACAATGGACCCAATTCCCTAATTTTCTTTGAGTACTCCTCCTGTTTAGCAAGAACAATATTTCTTCTACTTAATAGTTGTTCAAGTTCTCTAGCATCATCCTGCAGTTTCCTCTCATAGTTGTCTTCCAAAGTCTGCATTCACAAGGATTATCATTTCAGCAAGGCAAAACAAGAATAACCAACACACTCGTATGATTTACCTTCAACTTGGCCTTTTCATCCTTTATCTTGTTGAGTTCCTTTGTAAGTTGAACTATACTGTCAGAAACCCCTGCATAGTAATACCCTCAGTGAAACCATGAAAAACATAATCTACGCTTCATACTTAAGACATTTCATGGAAGAGAAAATAATAATATAGGTATAAAATCTCACTTTTAAGCTCTTGTCTTGCATCTTCAACAAATGATTTAGCATCTGCCAATTCTTGCTTCTTTGATTCAGCTTCACTTAGCATCACATCATTCTCTGCAGAAGATATAAGAGCTTCCAACTCTTGCTTTCGCCTCATAAGGTTAGTTGTTAGATTAGTCTCAAGCTCCGCTTTTCTGGTTTCATACTAAAAGAAAAGGCACACAAATGAGAAAACACAGCTTTATTCAAGTAGCAACATTCTATAGCTCCAATAGTGTTCACTATGCTAACCTCAATGCGATCTGTCCTGCAGGTGATAAGCTTCTCCTTGAGCTCTGCTATTTCAGGGTTCAAACGCGATAGTAGATTTTTTTCATCTAGTGATAAGTGGTCAATGAGGTCTGTGTTCATTTCCGCCTGTTTCATAGCCATACTAGCTTCAAGTTGATCAAGTTGTGTCCTCACATCTGCAAGTGACTTTTCCTACAAACAAGTAAAAGAATACGATTAGGCGGCACAGAGGGTACAAAGAAAAGAATAATTACAAACTGCTAACGATGAATGCCCAATTGCAAGTAACATAAAATATTCTAAAGGTCTTCAAATACCTTATTTTCAAGAGCTTTAGAAATAATTTTCTTCTGCTTATTAGCATTAGCAATATCCTGCTTAAGCTGTTCCAGTTCTGATTTATCGTGAGCTCGCTTGGCATCAGTTTTCTGCTGCTCAGTAACATGTTCTGTAATCTTTTGGTCTAGTTGTGAGATCAGCTAAGTTAAAGAAAGTGTAAATTACAAATGCAGATCATTCAGTATCAAAGAGACAAAGATATCAGTCAGATACAAGTATTAAATCACTGTTTTTCATTTCTTCAATCTGTAAAAAGTAAATGGGTATATATTTAGCAGCAGCAGTGAATATTGAATCAAAAAATGAGCTTTCACATATCAATGAAAGTCAAGCATGCAGAACACAGAGTTCAACATATTTCCCTAGCATTTAATCTTTTTTTATACAGAGAAGCAGAGCATTTTCTTACCTAACTAAAATTAAGGAAATTCTCATTCTGACAAGTAAGAAATGAGGAATCTGTCTGCACTACGCTTAATGGTCTCAGACGCATTCACAGCTGATGCCAAGATCGGATGAGAAGATTGTAATAAAAGCTAGAAAGCCAGCAAGTCTTATTGCATCTCATGGTAATAAACATTGGAGCAAAAGGATTCATGGAACAGACTTCATATCCTTGGGACCAATACTTCCTTGGTTAACCATATAGAACAACAGTTGATTTGAGTCAATAGCAAATAGGGAAGACATAAATCATACCAAGCCATTCAGAAATAAGAGGTCAATTGGACCTATTTAAATTAGTAGAAATCAGGGAGAAAAAGAGTTTGCATTTTTCTAAAGACGGAAGCTTTTTGCACAAGAAGAGAGCAAACTTCAAACTCTCTCAATGAAATATACCGTTTACACCTTTTTTCATGTTATTAGATGGCTAATAATCATCAACTCCATCCAAATTAGATTCCAACAATATAAATTAAATGTAAAGCAATAATTAGCAGTTCTATATGTGAATAAGCAAGTACAGACATATGTATGCAGAGTTATACACTTCAGATAAGCATAAAGAAATCAGATGCAAATTTCTGTAATCTCTTACATATGCTTCCATTTCTCCAAATTCCGTTTAACAAACACTTGTCATTACCCAGAAAACATAAAAATCCATCAAACTCAGACCAGGAAACAAACAGCTATATATGTGTATGCGTTCGAGTATTTATCTATTTTTGTGTGTGTGCATGCGTGCGTGTGCATACTTGAGGGCACGCATGCATGTGTACGAGAGCGAGAGAGAGAGAGAGAAAGAGAGAAAAAGAAAGAAAAGGAGAGAGAGTAAATGAATAACACTGAAAGAATGCCAAAAACAAAGGATATCTTGAAGCTTATATCTAACTTTCTCCACTTCTTCTTCCTTGGCATTGATAGTTTTTGTGTTCCGCATAATTATATTCATGAACTTCAATTTTGAACGTCTGTAATCATAAAATCCCCCTGTCATACCACCTTTCTTGCTTACTTGGTCACCTGTTTTAGGATCAGTATGACATATTAAAACATCAAAGGCATAGACATGAGTCACCATAAACAATATAATACAGCAAACTATATATCCCAACCTTCCAAAGTAATGCAGTCTAGACCATCAGTTCGAGCAACTCTTGTGCACACATCCAAATCTCGACAAATCACAGTTCTTGCAAATACCTAGGAAAAAGGAACACGTATAACAGTGAAAGCTTGGTTAAAAGGTATCAATTATATATTTAATAGAGGTGAAAGCAGTATTCAACATGTTCACAGGAAGGTTAGTGCTACTCAACCAAACTGACACTAAAAACAGCTCTGAAAAGTGAAAAGAGGTTTCCCTCTTCTCGATTTACTTCTTACTCCTTTTTGATAAGTGAGGTTTTAGGCAAAGACCTACTGCAAATCCACATCACTCACGAGCATTTGAGCTAAACCCCTTGTGGATAATAGGTGGGGAAAATCTTTTGCTAATATGATAAACAAAATAATCACTCGCTAAACTGGAAATGTATAAACCTATCTAGGTTCAGATAAAACTTTGTTGCACCATTTATTCTTTCTGGGGAAATTGAAAAATTTACAAAACATCTTTCTTCCAGTAACTTTTTGGCAAACAACTGGCCTTAATCTTTTAACATCTTAAAAATACTCAAGAACTTCTGCAATGAAATTCAAGAACAATCTACATCCAACCAAGGCTACGAAAGATAAGGTAGAAGCAGACCTGGGCAAATGCTGGTTTGAAATTAGGAGAAAACTCCAATCTATCTAAAAGAGGTATCACATCATTACTCTTTGGATATGTCACGTAAGGAGCCTTCACCCGATTTAATGGTATAAAAGTCACGCGTCCACCTTTTAATGAATTAAGGTGTCTAATTATCTTGGTTGATGTTTCATCATTGTCCACCACCACGTGAAACAAGCTGCTCAAATTTCAAAATAAGTCAAAAACATTTCAGGCAGGGAATGAACACAAAATCCAATAAACACACTGCATATTTTGGTAACCTGGTATATATTAAAAAACAAGTCTGAATGCAAATAGATTAAACAGAGTACATACCTGTTTCCAGCGGTAACCTCCACTGCTGTAAAGAATTTTTCATCACAATCAAGCAACTCAATAATTGGACCATACACTCCATCAATTTTATATTCTCTGCAGATCCGCCGGATAGAATTCAGCCCTCTCCTCACATCCTGACAAGATTACACAGAAAAAAGTGCAGAGAGAAGCTTAGTTAAGATGATTCAGTTCGTAGTCATACATTCCTTCATTTTATGAGGATGATTTGAAAAGCCGAAAGTACCCAGAAAATCAAGGTTTTCTCATTTTCTCTTATACATGGACTGCTAATACTTGTAATGTAACAAGCAAAAAAAGGACTTTCATATGTCTGTCCCTCATTCCTGCACAAAAAGGATATCTGTTGACAGTTTTGTGCCGAAGACCGAAGTTTTATGGGATAAAGTTCCCTAATTGGTTTCACATTCTATTTCACTTTCTCCATTTTTACTCTTTAAACAGAAACAAAAATTGCAGGACTTTTACAATTGATTTAGCATAAATCTCAAGAATATGTTACGATAGGTTTTTTGTTGGTATGTATGACGTTATTTTGAGAGCTCTAGCTGAGAAACAAAGAAAAAATGGTAATCCAATTCTGAAAATTTCTGCTTCAGCCATGATAAATAAGGCCTGTGCTTCAGGGAGAGAAAAAGGAAAAAAGTAAGGTGAAGCCATGACTGATAATCAAGATTGGTATTATATATATAGCGGTATATTTATTTTAATATTCATTTAAACTGTGAAAAGTTGTACAGATAACCAAGAAGTCATCAACTTCTGCACCTACTATGGCGAGACCTTCGACTGAGAAAAGACGCATGAGAAACATTAAGATATTCTCAATTATACTCAAGTTAAGCATTCTTAACACGTTGGATTCCGAGGGCCAAGAACTGAGGTCCTCTTAAACTCCTAGCTAGGTGCCTGGATGAAATATCCATCCACACTTAACTACTATCCAAGCATCTAAATGAGAGAACCACCAAATATGTATACAGCCATTCTCCAGTGAGGAAACCTATGTATGAATAGATATGTTATTTATTTATTTATGTTATTTATTTATTTATGTTTATCTCAAAATTCTAAAATATTTGCACCACCTTTCAAGTACCGTTAAATGAAATGAAATTTTGCCTAAATAAATTAAAAGAACATTTAATCTTACAAAAGCTTTGAAAAATAAAAAAATATAATTATAAAAATACCCCTAAATTTAATAAAAATTAAATTCAAAATAGAGGTGCTCAATTGATTTTTATTAAATTTAGATTTTGCAAAATTTTAATAATTATTTTTATTGAAAATTTATAATTTAGCAAAATTTTATTAAAATGACTGAATTTATTTATTAAAAAATAAATCCCAAAATTTTAATAATTTAGAGAACTTTTATTAAACCCCAAATTTTTGCAATTATTTTTATAATTATAATTTTTATTAAAAATAAAAATTCTAATTTTGGGATTTATTTCTTTATTAAATTTAGGGATATTTTTTAATTATAATTTTTTATTTTCAATTTTTTAATAAAATAAAATATTCTTTTAATTTATTTAGGGGTAAAATTATCATTTCGTTTAAATTATTTAACGGTGTTAGTGTAAGAGTAGCTAATTGATACAAATTTAAAAAGAAATTGAAGACATCTATGAAAGAGATGATAATTTCCCTTTATGTAACTATTTGCACCACATGTACTTGGTGAAATGCCACAAAAGCGACCACATGTAAATTATATCAGTTGCTATCAAGCAAATTAATTGGAAATTGGTAATTGGTAAAAGGATTGAAGACCTGTGAAGATACTCTTATCGAGGGGGGAAAAAAATTATTTCCAACTTGAAGCATTTATGCAATCAAGAAAACTCATAGCATACACAATTTTGGGAGTACCATAATTTGTGAGATTCACTATTAGTTGACACATCACAAGGTTCATTCAAGTTAATTTAGTTATACTTGAGTTATTTTCAGAAAATTCATGTAATATTTTATTTGGTTTCATTTTAATAATTTAAGTAGACATATAGGCTTTGATATTCCCTACAGTAGGAAGTTGGTACCTCAAGTAATCTTTTTCTATTTCTCAGTTCCATAATCTACTAACGCATATCAATGTAATAAGTGAAACGGAGGACAAATGAAAAAATAGTAGAATATTTGGAAGAGTGTCCTTGTCCCCTCCCATTCTTTCTATTCCTTTCCCTTTGTTATTTCTCTGTTCCCCTTTATCCTTCTTACCCTCAAATTAAGCCCTCTGCTGTATAAAAATTTTCGTTCTGCCTCAACCAGTGCCACAAAACCATCAATGAAAATTGAGCAAAGCAGTTAAACATGATTAACAGCCATAAACATCATAAAAAAGTCAATTACTCACCCCAGGAGTTGCATGATCAAGGCTCTTCTCTGCCTTCTCAACTTCTGCTTTAAGCTTATCAATCTCAGCACAAAGTTCACTTTCTTTCACCCACAAGGACCTATACAAAAAAGGAATTTAATCATATTGCAAATATTTCGAAGAAGTTGAGGAAAACTAAAGGAATGAAAAGCATACTTTCGTTCGTCCTGCATCCTGTCCCTCTGTGTCTTATGATTATTAAACCCTTCACGAGACTGGGAGATCGAAGACTCTAGATATGCAATTTCCCTTTTGCGACTCTCAATGTACTCATCCCGCTCTTTTAAGTCACCTTTTAGCCGCTGAATTTCTTCTTGAAGCTTTTGGTCCTAAAACATATAAAAGAAGATGAATGAATAATCTGCAAAAACCGAAACAATGTGATAAACAAAACAGAAGGTTCTTATACTGGAATTCAAACGGGGCACTGTTATCAGACCAACGACACTAGTAGTCAAGAAAAACAAAACATATAACATCCCAGGTAGGTGGCCAACAATATTTGAACGCCTAACCTTTTGGCTAAAAACCATGTCAGCTCATAAAAGCAAACTCATACCTTAATGACAGATGTGAGGACGGGACATAAAATGTATGCACAAGAACATGCAACAACAGAATGCAAACCAGAGGCATGTGCGCAGCCACATTGATATCATTCATCTAGATTTTTGAGAAATACAGGAAATATTAACCCCGTAGGCAAGTCAACACTAGTGAAGATCCACATAGAAGCAAAGTTCACAATTGAGATAATGAAATATACAATGCTCAAGAGTGCAGCTGATCCGTCATCTGCAAAATGAACAGAATTACCAACAGAATCAACCGCAATGACAACTACCCTTACTTTTGAGGATTTAGTGTCTTTTGCCTTCTCTCTCTTCCTACTCCTTACACTCCCTTACCGTACCATGAATATTACATAAACCTAAAAAATAAAATAAAGGACTAAAAAAGACTATATTCTCATTTAAAATTATCTGATGCCTTCACATGATTAAAATCAAGATGATCCTTTCCCAAGTAATTATTGACCAATCAAAACAAAATAAACAACCTTGTGTCCTTCCATATTATTTGGAATGAGCCCCTAACATGAACTTTTTACTACATTTATGTGACTAAGAATAGAAAAAGGCTCACCTGCTTCAAGTTTGAAGAATGAACTCGCTCCAGATCATCAATTTCCTTTTGAAGCCATTTATCACGAGCATCTTTACTGGAAAATTGGGTGGCACGACCTTGTTTCTGATAAAGAATGCTAAGCTGCTTTTCACGTTCCATGATACTATAAATCATCAAGACAATTCAGTAAGAAACAATCATCAAAACCTATCAAGATACTTAAGAGGACAGAATGATGAAGTTATTTTAAATGATGGAAATGTTATATTAACAAAAAATGCTATATTGAAATATTAGGTGTCATAACCTTGTTTATTCAGATAAGATCTATATTGACAAAAATTCTGCAACACCAGAGTTCAGAAAAGTGAAAGGAAAGTACAAGGGAACTTCATGAAGATAAATGAGAATTTTGAAAATGAAAAAGCAGAATATATCAACACTGATTTTCATAACACGAGCTGATGCCACTTCCAAATAGCACAAATTATGCAAACGTCAAATCTACTAATTAATAATTGCACCACATGTAACCTTCAGCATGGTTGGTAATTCTCAAGACTATGGCCATGCACTTGCAATAGGCATCCTAAGATTAACAACACATCATAGTACAGATGTTGAGGTGATAAAGAAAAGCATCACATGTAAAGGAGAAGGATAGAAAAGAACTTGGGAGAAGAAAGAATGGTTCCACAATATGTTAAATGCATAAGTGTTATAATTTCATAAACATACACAAGCATTATTATTTCATAAACATACTCTTTCGTTATCTTCTTCTCCTCTATACATTTGTTCTCATATAAAGTATTAGCTTTGTCAAGCTCCTTGGATGAGTCATCTATTTCCTCTAATAGCGAACGGAGCTGCTTTTTTGCATCGTCCTATAAGCATGAAATATCCAACCAACACATTTAGCCTCAAAAACACAAAAAAGCTTATGGATAATGCATATGTACGTATTAACAATATAAGGAATACTAGTGGAGCATTACTCTGGCTTGTGAATTTCCAGAAATCCTCTCTTGTATGTCTTTCACATCAAGCTCAAGCGCTGTCTGGTTCTTTATTGCTTCAGTTAGTTGCTTTTCTATAGCTTCTTTCTCCTTGTTTAAAGTCTGAACTTCTTTCATTAGATCTTTGAACCTCTTGTCTGAATCCTTGGACTTTTCCTGAGCATCCAACAAACTGTTATACATCTTAGCTGACTCATCAGAAAACCTGGTTCTAGCATCATCAACCTGAAAAAAGGAGAGAAATATTAGCATAAAAACTACTGCCAGGACTAAAAGGAATCAAGAAAATAAAAGTGAGCAAACTATATCCAACACAGAATATCATCATAAAGTACATAACCCCAGCCTAAAATAAAATTGACAAATAATTTGGTGCCAAAGTTTATTCCTCAGAGGTTTTTAGGTAATGAATCGTTTTAACCTATTTTAACTTCTTCCCCAACCCCCTTCCCCCAACAAGTCCCCCCCCCCCAATTGGGAGGGGGTGAGTTGAGAACAGTGGCAAACCACTGTATAAAAGGATCAAACTAATAATTTCCAAAATAATAAATTCCAAAACAAATTCAATGCCAAAGTTGCAGATTAAGACAAGAA
Organism: Atalantia buxifolia; assembly: GCA_030444775.1. Lineage (NCBI taxonomy): Eukaryota > Viridiplantae > Streptophyta > Magnoliopsida > Sapindales > Rutaceae > Atalantia > Atalantia buxifolia. The sequence continues at coordinate 10,074,868 of CM059838.1, forward strand.
TCTAATGGTCATAACTTATTTAATCCCAAAAGCTCTTATTATAATTTTTGTTGTTGTTTGATTATTTTTTTAGTAGAGCTTTTATATTTTAAATCACTCTACTAGTAAAAACTCAATTTTGGGCTTTTGAGAGTAGAGGTTGACTTTTTTAAATGTTAAAATACAAAATATCCTCTACTTATTTGACAATCTTATTTTATTCTTTTATCCTGTCTTTAAAAACTTACCAATTAAAATAATTTCATAGATTTTTAATAAAAGCTCTTATTGACAACCAAACAACTAAAATTTCTTCACTAATTTCTTTACAAATAATCACTGACAACAGGTAACTTTGAACCATGCCAATTTATTAATAATTTTCACCACACCAACATAGACTAAACCTTGAACACCCATCACTACTTATCCTGTCTATGACAATTAAAAACATTATTGCATGGCAAGTACAACTCTTCACTTCACAAATAATCACTGACTTTTGGAATTTATTCCTAATTGTCGCTGCTAACTCATCAGCCATAATTTCTGTGGGAAATGCAGGAATTAAAACCACAGCAACACATAAGCCTCGACAAAGTTTTGTTATTCCTGACTGCATTTTCCAACTGAAATCAAATATTACTACAGAAATTGCCTTGCACATCCAGAATAGTCTAGGAAGACAGGATCCCAAGTGGTTACTTAACATGTCCACAGCATGAAAATATTCCATAATCATTGTCCTGTTGATATCAGTTCATGCTCCACTGGACACATGTTCATGTTATTAAAGTGACTAAAAATATTTAGTAACAAGTACAAACAAAAGCTGGTAATCAGTTTGATCGCATTCTTTGAGGCATGAACTCTTCAATCAATTATATTTGTTATAACACGCATGGATCTTCAGCGCAAGAAATCTATGGTTAATATTCTATAAAAACTACAAGGCAGCATTCTTCAAGATTAATCTTAGACACAGGACAGATAAATTTACATCTCCAAACGTCAGAACATAGACTAACCTCCAACAATTTCTGCCTAGCATCATGTAGTTCCTTATCATAAATGGTGTACTCTAGAGATTTTCTCTGCTTGTCAAGTTGCTGGTATTTTCTCAGCTCCTCTTTCTCTTCATCCAGTTCTTTCAGTCTCTCATCCAAGTATTTAACAACTTGAATTATCTGCTGTCTTTTGTTGCCTGGTATGCAGAAAAGTACATGTTATGTCAAAAGCATGAACATGAAAAACAAAACAACTAAGCCACTTGCCTGTATCTTGCATAATTTTCAAACTTTCACGACGCCTCTCCTCATAAACTCGAGTTCCACCAATTTCCTTAAGCAAATCCAGGCGCTCTGAATCTTTCATCAATGTCAAAGATGCTATCTACTGACCAGCACAGAAAAATTAGAAAGAGACGCCAATACAACTAAAAGCAGATTCAACTGGTAATAACAAAGTTTAAATAAGCAGAAGCATCCTACCTTTCCTTGCTGCACAACATAGTATGGATTAGAGCGAGAAAAACCAGCACTTTCCAATAAGTTCATAACTTCTGTTTTCCTGCAAACCATGTTAGGCTTAGAGTTTGCCACCCAGTTGACCACACACACATAAATATAAATGGGTTTTTCTCCAACACAAGAAAAAGATAGATACTCACGTGATATGCTTTCCATCTAAAAAATATTCATCTTTTTTCAAACCAATTGTTCGACGCAAGCGCACCTCTTCCTTGTCCACCTGTCATGGAGTACAGAAGCAAAATAAATATTAACAAATGCCAAAAAGGTGGAAAGCCTAAAAGAAGAACTAATTCACAAATTTACAAAAACAAAATGCAGTATCACATAAAAATAAATTTGACTGACATTAAAGTATAAAATAGTTTGTAGAACATTACCGGGATGCGATTATCAGAATTATCAAAAACAATCTCCACAAACGCAGATAAAACTTGGTGCCCTGCACCTTCCTGTTCAGTATTAAATTGTTAAAAAAAACTAATATAAAAAGAAGCACTAAAATGATAACTTGATATGAAGTACGGTAATAAAACATACATGGAGTAGCGCATGTCTGTCTTCACTGCGCAGGTTTTGAAAGATGTCACTCAAAACAAAACGAATGGCTACAATTCAAAATCCAAAAGGCATGTTACATGTTAATAATTTTGTAATAAAACTAGTAATCAACAGGTATACACTACATAATAATGATCACCCATTTACTTACCATGGAAAAAGTTTGTCTTCCCAGATCCATTGGCACCAACTGCAGAAGCCATAATTGAAAATACAAATAAAATTTTTATCAGTGAAAAAGTTAAAGTACCTCATTTTGTTAGAAGTCAAAAACTGACATGTATAAAACTGAAATCTAATTTATTTAACATAATACATATAAACCATAACATTAACTGGTGCTAGTGTATATGGAAGGCCTTAAAATTATAACTTACAGTTTAAAAATCCTTTAAAGAAAATTATAACTTACAGTTTAAAAATCCTTTAAAGAAACTATATTTGATATCCACCCTTTTCCTTAATAAAATTTATTTTTGTTTCCAACCAAAAGAAAGTGGGGCAAGAAAACCTCCAAACATAAATTGTGGTGATGAAATTTACACACTAATTATTTGACTAAATATTCATAAATAGGTACTAAGGGTTATAATTTCTTTTTATCCTTTCATTAAGGTAAATATTTTTCATTGATATTTAAGATCAAATGACCCATCCTTTGCACTGAAACCAATAAATGATTGTCACACAGATCTCAAACAAAAAATCCAATATAAGTCCGTTTTCCAATCCACGAACATAGAATTGAAATTTAATATGGAGTATTAGTTTGTCCAGTTGTCTTTGTAATTTCCTGTTGTGTCAATAAATTTTTCTGGTTTCTTATCAAGAAAAAGAGAGTATGAACAACATTTCAATAAAATAATTCCGGACTGCAGCCCCAATTTAGGGGGTCTTTCCTTTTCCAAATTATATTGAACTGCTGGAAATCACAAGACATGATACCTTCATTCAACCTCAAGAGATAATAATTACAAAAAAAATCTATGACAGACATCAAATTTTTCAAGTTCTATCTTATATTCACCCAACGATACTCTCTAACATCTATTGGTACATAATATAGTCTTGCACTTCTCTCTCATTCAAGGTTTGAACAAATACCATTGATATAGCTTTACAAGTAAGATATTGATCACTACTCAATATGAAACTAAATCAATAATATTTTACAGTCATAAGTATACGAAACAATATACAAAATTTCCTTGCTGAGCAAGCAAGAGAATATATGAAGCATAGGACATGAAGGAAAACATTATTACCAACGCAATTAACTTGGGGGCTAAAAGGTTCCGTAGCAATTTGTTCCCTATAACTCTTAAAACCTTCAATTATAACCTAAATTGAAACCCAAATACCAAAATAGTGTTAAAAAGTTAACTTTAAAAATGAAAAATTTCAAAAAATTTTATCAAGTACTTCATCAGCAAATAAGATATACCTGCTTTATGTGCATGATTAATTACCAAATCATCCACCTTCATCCAAAAGAATCACGAAGAAAACATAATCAGATAACAATAACAATAAAACCCAGAAATCAAACTATACTACAGACTATTAAAACAATTTGAGAGCATTAATAAATTTCCAATACTAGAATGCCACAGAAACCATAATTTTAAGTTGGACTCCATGTTAAATTTCAGTACTTAAATTGCTTTCAAATTTTAACAAGAGCACATTCAAATTTATATAACAGTGTTATTAGGCAAAAAAAAAGTCCCAAGCAACCACAGCTCAGAACAAAAATTAATAAAAATATACTAACTACACTTACACCGAGCAAATTAAGTACGGACTTCAAGTTCAAAGTCCAATACCTAGCGATAAACAAAAGTGGAAATGAAGTCGAAGCTTAAAATTAAGATGAGTACGCCGAAGAAAAAAGAACAGAGACGTTAAGGTTTTCACTGAATCCAAGCTCATTCTAGGGTTTCAGTTCAACATCTGTAATTATATAATTTAAAAAAGTAAAATAAAATAAAGTAATAAAGCGTGAACATAGAGACAGAAAGTTTAAGTGAAAGTTACCAATTGAAGCTCTGAATTGAGCCGAGTTTCATGCGCAAGTGAGAGGAATGGACTGATGATTCTTGTTGCTGAAGCTTTGAGTTGAGTCGAAATGTTACTCGTGTTTAAATCTTTAATTAATTTTAAGGAAAAAGAAAAATTTTCTCAAACGATTATCAAACTATGAAATTTCCATTTAGCGCATTTTCCACGTTACCGCTTTACCGGCTTGCTGCGACGACGTAGAAACTCAGATCCCGCTTTTTTCTATGCCACGTGGCAGATAATTACAGACGAAAACAGGCGACAGCCGGTTGCAAACCGGTTGTTAGTTTTAAAATTTAAATATTTTTTCTCAAAAGGGCCAAATTGTCCAAAACTACAAAATATTTTTATTTGGTAGTAAAGATTAGGTGCGGCCACTTTGCTACATTGTATTATTTAATAAAAATATATTTTATTAATATCATATTATATTAATATTATAAAATATTTGTTTGTTATACTATATTGTAATATATAAAATAATGTTTATAGTATTATTTTATAAATATTATGTATATTATTAATATTTTATAAAAAATTTAAAAAATTTAGTTAATAAAATAATAAACTAGAAGTTAATGTCACGCTGCATAGTTTTAGGCTAAGGGGTCATTATTGTCTAATGCAGAATATTAAATTGAATTTTTAATAATGTTACACATTTCAAATCTTAATCCCAAAAAATTAAAACACATCCCAAAAAACATGACGGTTGATGTGGCATTTTACTTATAAATTTTTTTAAATTAAAATAGACCCTCTAAAATAATTTATTTTAAATCTTATCCGTTTAATACTCCATTACAATCAAATGTCTTTTCAGTCTGTGACTTTTGGCAAGATCAAAGATTTCAAATCAGACGACAGGTTTAGGGTCAAAAGAATCAGAGGGCTTTTCAGTATTTATCAAAAGAATCAGACGACAGGTTTAGGGTCAAAAGAATCAGAGGGCTCCCGAAAATCTTTATTGTTGAGGTAAATTATTACTTTTATTAATTTTTTATTTTTATATACCTTATATTAAAATGTTTCAAGTTTGTATTAATTGATGATGAATTTAATTCGTTGGAATTTTTGGCTTTATTTGAATCAGGTTGATGACGGGAATGATACAAGCAATGAACCAAATATAGAGGAAATTATTGAGCCAAAAATTGGCATGATTTTTTATGCAGTTTAGGATTTGTTTGAGTTTTACAAGATGTATGGGAAGTTAAAAATCTTTATTTTTGATAAATAATCATATGCGGTATATAATTTATCCACTTATTGATTTAGCACTATAATTTACCATTTGAAAGTGATGAAGAAGAAGATATACCACTTGACAAACTGGCATTGGACTCAAAGTTGTAGCTGAAATTGGAACAGAAGACGAGGATGAAATTTTCCAAGAAGATATTCAATACAATTCTATGGCACTCAAGGCTCAATGGACTTGCTTGCAAAGCTGTTGTTGCTCAATTATTTAGGAGTAGAAAAAGTAGATTATGCCCTCATTTTTTTTTTCCATCAAGAATTATTATTATCTGCAATACAGCTGGTGTATTTTGGAGAATTGTCCAGTTATGGCATTAGTTCTTTTATAACAAACAACAAACTTCATCACTCTCAATAAAAAATTTCATGCATAACCCATTCATTGCACTTTATGTACACGCAATGCAATTTAGTATCTTTTATGCAATTTAGATAGCGTTTACATTTTAGATTGGAGTGGGAATTTTGGGATAATAATATTATATTTAAATATGTTTAATATTATTATTTTATTAAATTTAATTTATAAAGTAACATACTAATATTATTTAAATAAATATAATATTATTTATTTTATTTTATTAAATTTAATAAAATAATTATTTTTATTATCATTATTTTTAATAAATGTAATTTATAATATAATATAATAATATTATTAAATAAATATGATATTATTTATTTTATTTTATTAAATATTTTTTATTTTATTTTAAATATGAGGGTAAAAAAAGAAGAGGGAGGAGTGGATTCCCACTCCTACCTGCCCCCATGGGAGTGAGAATCCTACTCCTCACTCCAATCTAAAATGTTTAGTTGAAAAGCGCAAAAGTTTTATGGCTATTTTTGTAAATTTTCCATTTTTTCCATCCCTCTTACTGGTGTATTTTACCTTCATATTTAAAATAAAATAAATAATATCATATTTATTTAAATAAAATAATATTATATTATATTATAAATTACATTTATTAAAAATAATGATAATAAAAATAATTATTTTATTAAATTTAATAAAATAAAATAAATAATATTATATTTATTTAAATAATATTAGTATGTTACTTTATAAATTAAATTTAATAAAATAATAATATTAAACATATTTAAATATAATATTATTATAAATTTAAATTTAATAAAATAATTATAACTCCAATCTAAAATAATAAATCCCAAAATTTATCTAAATTGCATTGCATGTAACTCTTTTATACTAAATTGCATTGCGTGTAACAGACAGTCAGAAGGTTGTGCGAGCTAAAGTGCTCACTATGAATGGGCAAGGAAGTAGAGTTACATGACAAAAGATTTATAGCTTCCATGCAATGATTATTCATATTTCAATTGTAAGGAAGAGTATAAATAAATATTATATTTATTTCAGTGAAACCTACTAGAACAACTTCTTTTGTAAACTCAATATGTACTAAAAATCAATCTACACTTAAGCTTTGTCATTCAAAGAGAAACTATCTACGGTTATCATTTGCATTTTTATGTTTGGCTTGTTGCTAGCTCACACTTCAACCTCTTTACAAACTCTAGATTGACATAATATATTAAAAAGAATTAGTTAAAAAGAAAAAGCTAAAGGTTTACAACTATGAGAGGAAACATATTATGGTTTTATCTATGTATTACCCTAAAGAAAAAAGGAAAATGGCAATAGACCTAATGAAAATTCAATAACATACACATGATAAGTATAAAACAAGTAGAAAGAATAATTAACACATTACCAGCATTGGATTTTCAGAAGTAATCATTTTCTCCAATCCATGTCTTTGTGGTTCACCACTTATTAGTTGAGATCCCTTGAATAAAATAATATGTGGGAATTACAAGAACAATATAATAAAATATGTGACAAGCATTTTGGACAAAATTTATTTATTTCATATATTGGTCGTTTTCTTTTACTTTTTCTTAGAATAATTTGCTCACATTTAGATTATTTTTGCTTGTAAGGCAGACAACCTTTACTTTTAACTATAATGGAGAAAGAATTTCACCACTATGTATACCATGAAGCTCCCCACATTTGTTGTGCCATGAACTATATTGTTGCCAAATTGACTAATTTCACTAATAGCTCTATTTAACATCAATTTTGCTTTGAAGTCATCTGAAACCTCAAACACTATATTGCAATTATTCTCATTATTAGTTGCTAGTTCAACTACATCATTAAAAAAAAAAATTACACATCTTATCAAATTTGAGTCCTTCATGTTTTGTGCTCCAAGTCATTACTTACTTTAACCCGATGTGACATCCTTTGCCATCCTTAATCCATTGCTTTAAAATATTTTAATTAAAAACAAAAAATATTTTTTTTTAATAAGTACCGTAACAATGTGTTGACACAATATTCCCTTAAGCTCAAATAGTCGACACTTGCAACCAATCTCACAATTAACCTCATTAGAAGAAACTTTAAAAGGTCACGGCAGTAATTCTTTCTAACTTTAACATCTTTAACTGCCACAAATTTTGGAGTTAAAATACTTGTTTAACATGAAAATATCTTACAAAAGATTTTTCCTTGTAGCTCTTGTTGAAAATATCTGAACTTTTCCATTATATGTGCATCTCAAAATTGCTGCTCCATGCCATAATGATTAACACAAGGGATATTAGAATTAAAATCATTAAAACCAACATGATTTTCTTTTTCCACTTTGTCTCATAGTGCATTCTGGTATTGCTCAACAAGTTATTTTAAAGTAGTTTTTAAATTTACATGCCCATCAAAGATATGCATGCTACACTCGCTACATTGTGTTGTGCACATTCCTACCCAAAATGTTGTTGTTATTGTTACTATTATTATTATTAGTATATTTAAAATACTACTAATAATAATAATAATGACAATAACAATAATAATAATAATAATAAAATGGGCAATTGTCAACCAACCATCCCTTTGTTCAAACTTTTTAAAAAAAACACAAACACTTTTCTTTCTTTTAGTGCACCACCTCAAGTTTACTAATTGTATCATTGCTCCACCCTTGTCATAGTATTATTAGAATATTGCTGACATCATAGATTTAAAATTGTCATTTGCATGAACGCACAAGAGCGACATCGTATTTGGTGCTATTGGTGTTGCTCTATCCCAAATACCAAAATCAAACCAAAAAATTTGAGATAAAAACATAAAAACTACCCAAATCAACTAGCCATGAATCTGCAACAAACCCAAATAAGGATTCAGATAAGCAGCAATGTTCTTTTTTTTTTTTATTTACAAACAAAAGCTTACAAAAGGACACCCAACAAACCAACCACAAACCATATATAGTTCATTTTATTCATATTATAATCTTGGGAATGTTCGATTTGCACTTATAGCCGCCCTCATCTCCAAATTCCGTCTCGAACAACTCATAGTGCATCTTGACAGGGTACATGCTGCACCCATTGTAGCTATTGCCGCACCTGTTGTAACTGATGCTGCACTTGCAAACCACAACACAATTTTCGCCACAGCAAGACATTTTTCTTTTTCCTTTGATGATTAAAGAGGAAGAGATTTTTAGATGAATAGATTGAATTCAGATTACTAGGATCGATTTTTATTTGATAATTAATTTTTTTATATAAGTAACTTTTATTATCTAATTTTGAATCTTATTTTCTTGCTTTTATTTTGGACAAAATTGTAATTTTACGTTTGAGGGGAAAAAAAGATCATTTTACTAATATTCTGTTAAATCTATTAACTGAAATAAAACGGAAGTGGACGAGTACAATAAAATGCTGACTTCAAATGGCGTGTTGAAAAAAAAGTATTTATGTTTTCTTGAAAAAGTCCGAACAAACAGGTAGTCGATAGATAATTACCTTAATAAAATATTAAAAATATTTCAATCGACTCATAAATATTGGATGATATCACTGTTTATCATCTTATTACCCATCGACATGGCATCCATAAGAAAAGAAATAGGATGTCATATCATTATTATCATTTACACAATCGATATGTGTAAATAATATGCGCTGACACATACTCTAGATGACTTGTCATTTATGATTTAACTTTTAACAATAATGACATGTTGCTAGGTCGAGTAGTGCACAAATGCCATGGCATCTCTTAGTTTTTTTGGCAAAAGATGCATCATCTACAAAGTTGAATTTAAAATGATTTTTATAAAAGTAACAAATTATTTTTAATAATTAGATGGAATAATAATATGATATGATATTAAAAAATAAAATCATATTTTCATATAATATATTTTCATATTTGATTATCAGAATAAATATTAAAATATACTTAATGCGTTAATTGAGGCAAAAGTTGGCCGCATTACATAAACTCGAGTGGTGCATTACGGCACATTAGTATGATGATAATAATAATAATAATGATAAAAATAATAATGCACCACAGTCCATCTTCCAAAACTTCCAAGGATAGGTGAGTAATAAATTAATATGAACAGTAACATAATAGAATATATATAATACTATGTTACAAAATACAAATGCACTTTTAGTTAATTATTGTCCTTAATATTATTATTATCTATTATAATAATAACCATAATAATGATAAAATTCATAAAAATAAAAATAATATAATATTATTAAAAATGCCGATAATAATAATGGCAAGAGCAATAATTATAATAAAATATTAAAGACATTTTAATTGGAACATATGCACTAGATGAAATTGTCGTTTTCTGTTTTGTAACCAAGCGACAGGACATATAGAGGGAAAAAACGAAGGCAACATGTCATCATTTTCATTTATACAACCAACAAGGGTGAACAGTATGTGCTGGCACATACTCTAGACAACTCGTCGTTTTTTGTTTTAAACAAGAACGGCGTGCCACTAGATCTAATAGTTTTTGGACGCCATGAAGTATTTGGTTTCCTTGAGAACAACACATCATCTATAAATTTGAATAAAAAATGATTTTAATTAAAGAGATTATTTATTTTTTACAGTTAAATGGAATAATAATATAATATATTATTACTAAATAAAGTACTATTATAACATAATTTTTTTCATATTTGATTATTATAAATAAATATTAAAATATATTTAATGCCTCAATTGAGGCAAAAGTTGGCTATAAGCAATAAATTATGTATCAAACACTCCTTTTGAGTTTTGGTGGTTTTCTTTTTTCTTTTTTTCTTTTTTCTTTTTTTTTTTTCTTTTTTCTTTTTTCGAAATAAAATTATTTTCAATTTCTTTTACTTATCAATTACAAAATACATTTCTTATGTTACATGACATTTGTTGGGCATTATTCTCCAATACCAAAACTCTACTGAAATTAGAGTTTATTTATTGATATAATTTCTGTTTTTAATTCATCACAGTCAAGATACAAGGTTGGTTAGAACTTTTTGAATGTAATACGTTTTAAATTGTCCATTATTTGAAAAAAAAAATCATACTAGAAAACAGAAGTTGATTGATAGTTACATTACCTGTCTTGACATATCATATAAGTAAAAGCCAACCTAAAATCAATCTCGAAAGAAGAAGAAAAGGCACGTTTCCACAATGCACTAAGAGGGTTAAACCCAACACCTCGAAAATGAGATGATAGGATATCAAAGTGGTTTGCATTGCATCGTCGATTAAGATATGAAAAAATAACAAGAAGAAATGGGACAATCAATAGTATCAGCATTCACTAATTCTCACAGGCCACAGCTTAATAGATTTGTTGAAGTTATGCTGGTATTTTTACAATCCAAGTCCAGGCCAGAATTCTAAAATTGCTACTCATCAAGATCCAATGGCTTGAAATACTTGCCCTCAAGGAGATAGGTGCCAATGCCTAAACGAACTGCCCATACATCCTTTGGCTTCCTTGAAATAATTCTGCACAAACCTTCACTCATCAATAACCACAAATTAAATAAAGAACAAGAATCGTACTTTAGTAACACGTATAGGTTCACATGTAACATTTTTAATGTTACCAAGTGTGGTGATGATACATATTTTGCTACAAAGGGCAACTTACCTTCCAACATCACCAGGCTTGACCAGGCCAGAATTAGCCCTAAGGCATGGAACTGAAGCTGCTGTTTTGATCATTTTAGGAGCCTCAATGACAATAACAGGTGACCCTATTGCAAGTTTCGATCTTCTTATATCCGATTCCCCGGATGACACGTTTGATTCACACTTTATTTGCAAATTGGGTTTCCGGGGTTCAGTGTTTAAGCTGTTGAATTGCAAGTTTGAGCAAGCAATTGAGGAAGCTGAAGAGAGGTTCAGCGCCATGAGAGAAGAAAGGATCCGGTGTTAGCTTAATGAAATGGGATAATATTTCTGTGGTTCAAAGGCTGTATTGTATTCGGATGAAGTTGGTTTGCTCTGTTTGTGCTGGTTAAGCTGTACAATAGGTCTTTCATATATGGGTTACAGATAATGTTGCTTGTCAGCCCAACAATTAAACTATAGGTGTGTTTGGAATTGAAGTACGGTAGTTTTTAAACTATAGTTATTGTGGATAAAAAATTGTAACTATAAAATAAAAATTAGTAATATATAGTAAATGTAAATTTTAAATAATAATTTTAATAAAATTATTAAAGATATAATAAATTTTTTTATTATACAAGTAAAAAATCATATTAACATACCATACATTTTAGTGCCGTAACTTTTAAGCTACAGCTAACCAACCTAAATCTCAAAAGCATCCTACGTACTTAAAATTTTTCTTTAAATTGATTAATTTTCAGTTTGGGATTGCGGTGGTTGATTAAATAAGTTGTTTTTGTTGTGTGGATGAAATAAGTTACTGATTAAAAAAATAACTTAATGTTTGTGAACTGTGCTGTTATGATTGTTGTGAGTTCAAAAGGCAGCGTACATGTGTTTCGCAAATTTTATTACAAAAATATTATTTTATTATATAATGACTAAAATAAACATAATTTTAAATTACCTTTTGTTTTTTATAGTATATTTAATAATATTTAGACATGTCTTTCTCTTTTTAAAATACATAAAATTACATAAAGTGAAAAAAAAAACTCAATTATATAAAATCTAATGAAAATAAAAAGTAATTTGCAATTCATTCATATTAAAATTATTGCAATAAACACCTTGTATGTAGAAAAAATATATATGATTGAATGTTAAAAATCAATAGTTATGAAATTGATTTTAAAAGTCATGGTTAAATTTCATGTGAAATTGTTTATAGTTCAAAGAAAATTTATGTAATCATGTGTAAGTCTTATTAAATCTATAATAAAAAATAAAAGTAAAATGTGAAAAATATAAATTTACTGGATGAAAACTTTGTAACTGCAAGGGTGATTTGGTTATGTTAGTAATATGATTTTTAATGGTTTATACATCCAATGTATAGAAAAATAAGACATAATTATCTTTTTGTTAAAATATTGAGGTTATAATAAGAATTTTAAAAGGAATGATAACTTATTGAATGAGCTGTTTATAAAAAACAACTCTCTACCTGCTTTTAAAAGCTACTGTCAAAAAAGAAAAAAATTATAAAATAAAATAATTTTACAAAATTTACCAAACACTATTTTTATCAAAAATTATAAAATAAATAGTTTATTAAATTTCAACCTCAATCCCAAACAAGACCTATATCTAATAGGATAATATTTACTTTCATTTGCAATTTTATTAATAAGATCAATAAACAAAATCTTCCGAGAAGCTTTGGATGGATGGTGAGAGAATTGGTACAAGTCTCCTTTGGATACTCATTTTAGGTTTTTCTCTCACATTTCTGGGTACAGGTAGTTATATTTTACTATATATTAGGATAGAGATCTCACGTTCACATGGGATGGGAGGAGATTAGGTTTTCAGTTATGCTATGCTTAATTAAATTTAAAAAAAAAATGAAAAAGAAAGGGAACATATGATGAAATTAGATAAACAAAGCTTAAACATTGAAATGATAACAAAAAACACTGAATTATTGGGTCAGAAAGAGCAGGAAAATAACAAAAGAGGTGAGAGACTGAGAGGGGGTGGGGTTGAGAAGGAAACATTTACAACCTATACAAAGTTCCATTTTGAGATTGCAATACGGATCATCTCAATTCTATGTTTGCCAAAAAGAAAATATCCACCTTCCTGCTCTGAGGTCCCTTAAGCTGTGTCTCTGTATGATAAATATTAAATATTACTTTTTGGTGTATGTAAGATAGGGGTCTTGAGCAAGAGTTAACACATCGGGCCTCTCCACTTGGTTATATGTTAGACATCTTCGAATTAAATCCTGCAACCAATTAAAGAGATGAAATGGAAAAAAATCATCATTAGAAAAGCTAAAATATTTTGCTAGATTTGACAGAGTAAAGAGGCCAGAAGCTCATTGTATTTTGTTGTGTAGCCAAAAGGCAGTGGTAACCTTAGCTTTTTAACATGAGCTTAGGAAGATAATTTCTGAAAGAGGGAACTCAAAAAGATAACTCTATATAAACGTGTCCACATCTACATACCGCGGAAAAAGGAAACATAAGTCCATATTTTTTTGGATGGTTACAAGGAATATCTTCAATCCCACAAACCAATAATTAATTAGATAAATTGACTGAAGAAAGAGAGCACGCAGCAGCAACAGTCGAAACAGAGGAGTAGGAGCTCACCTTTGCCTCATTTGAGACAGCAGGTCTTGAAGGGAATTCGACCTTACGTGCTTTGATAATCGTATCCTCACGTAGTATTCGCTCTTGGGTTTGATCATGCCCAAAAGGACGTCGACCAAAGAGCATTTGGTAAAATAGAATACCAGCAGACCAAACATCCACCTGATTTCCCAGAATATAGAATGTCATAAAAAGCAAAAATCCGAGTGAAGAAAGGGAATTAATGGCAGGAAAGCCGGTGCTTTGAGTGAGACCAACAGTTAACATACTCCAACAATAGATTCTATGGAATCAAAATGATCAGAAAAGTTAACTTCGCATAGCCAGTATGCATTTTCACCTCTTCCTATGCATTAATTCTTCGCTCATCACTCTCACATACATACAATCAGAGGGAGGAAGGAGGGAAGAAGGGTGTTGAAGTCACTCACCTTTGATGAAATAAGTGGAGTCTTGCTGAGCTCAAAGCACTCTGGTGGCAGGTACCTAAAATGACAATATCAGGAGGTAAGCCATTTGATGTAATTCAATTTGCCTTCAAACTGATATTAAAATAAGCGTTCAAGATATAAAAGAATGTTACACCAGACACAGATCGCATAATTCATCAACAACAGCAAGGAAGGAGAAGAATAAGTGAAGCACTTTTAAGACATAGCAAACAGATAAGTGCTTTACAACTATTCTAAAATTTAAAAAAAAAAATTGACATATGAGGATTTGCCTTTAGCATGCCAAGCATGTTCAAACAGAGAGAATGGTAAGTCTTCAAGCATCCAAGCAAAGCATATATACTGAACTGCATCACTCACCAATATGTTCCAGCTCCCTGGGATGTAAGTTCCATACCCTGGGATCCAACATCGTCCTCTACTATCTTGCTAAGCCCGAAATCAGTCACTTTTGCAACACCAAATTCATCAAATAAGACATTCCCCGGTTTCAGATCATAATGGATAATCTTCTGTGCTCTTTTGTTCAAGTATATAAGGCCCTGAAATATCTGAACAATGATTATCCTAGCTTCCCTCTCGGGCAACACAGGTGTTGCTTTTAGAACAGCATCAAGATCTTTTCCTGAAAATAAGAAACGCCAACAGAAGTGTGCTTAGGAGTCAGATTCCATCGAGTCACTACCGGGTAACCATATAAGACTTTCCAGATTATTATAAAATTGAGGTAGAATATATATACCACTGCAGTACTCTAAAACGGTGCAGAATGTGTTCTGGTCAATCTCAAAAGTGTCCCAAAGCCGAACGATGTGATGATGCACCAAGGTCTTGTGAATATTGTACTCCCGGATGGCATGCCGTATATAACTTTGCTTCTTGTCCTCACTCCACTGAGCATTCAGACCATGAAGCTTACATGCAACGTATCTATGCTCTACCAAGTCATAAGCCTGCTGGAAATTTCTTACTTCAAATCACTGCAAAAAGGTATATATTTACAATTGCCAACATTGGCAAAGAAATAATCTAAAGTTTTATCATAATGAAGGGAAGCTTTGGTGAACATGTGGCATATTACAATCATTTACAGTTATAACATTCACCAAAGTTCTGACCTTGTAAACCTCACTGAATCCTCCTTTTCCAAGAAGATTTAAAAGGGCATATCGGTGGTTCAAAATCTGAAAGTTGTTAAAATGGGAGCCGTCCTCATCCCGTATGCGCTTCATTTCGCGAATAAGCCTTCCCTTCTCGAGCTCATAACGTTCTCTCTCACGCAAAATGGTTTCCTCCTCCTGTGGAAAATCCAACAGCTCAGCAATGGAGGACATATATGACCAGAATTTTAGCAATAGCAGATGGTATAAGAATTAGCGAAAACGACAACAACAAATGAGAGGCCAGCCTACCCGTTTGATGCTGGCTAGACGGGATTTATATATCTCATCTTGAATGACTAAATCTTCTTCTTGTACTCCTGACTCCACATCAACTCCATCGCCCTTGTCTTCAAGCAACCAAAGCCGTTGTTAGTACTCAGAATGTCACCATACAAAAATTACTAGGAACACAAGGAAAAACATTTATACCAAGGACACATTTGATCTGCTGCATTAGATGGATAGAATTGGACTGGATTATACTAAATATTGTCTTCCATTTTTTGTAGTATAAGATTCGACTACAAGTATAATTTTATTATCAAAATTATTACAACAAACACTAATTAAATATTTAAATAATAATTCAAATTTAATTATTGTAATAATTTTTATTTATAATAATACACATGTTATACTAATAAGAAATATAAATCTTTAATTATTATTTACTATAAAAGTTTGCATTAACAATTATTCATATCAATGCAAATGAAAATTATTAAATACTGCAATGGATGCCAATCAATTACCAACAGTTTCTATAGCATAAGTTAGGATAACTTATCTAATGATATGAAATTTAATGTTGGTAATAGCATAAATGTATATCAACATTAATTGAAAAAAAAGGTTTGAATATTAAATAATTAAATTTTGTATTATTATGTAAATATTATTTAGTTTTCATTTAAACTTTTCCAAATAAAGTAATGGTCAAATAAATGTAATCAATTAATTATTTTTATTTATTTCTTAATCATTTAATAAATTATAATACAACTCAATTCAATCTAGTACTTTACAAATAGAAGATATTACTAAATGTATTCCAATCCAAATCAATCCAGCATAACCCAACAAGAACGAAACTGAATCTTTCCTCTAATAAAAAATAGAATTGATTATTCCCTTCACCATACGAATTCTCTCCAAGTTTCCCCCATTTCTTCAATTTCTACATTTCCCCTGTTCATCCTCATGATCTCCATTTCTTTTGAACTTTTGTTCTAGAGAAGAAAGTCTGAAGCAAAAGGAGATTTTCAACACGATATGGCAAGATTTTGCCCACACCAGACGGCAAAACCAATTGACAGGTGCAGGATAACTCCATCAATCAAACTTCAGTCAGCATTCACTACACTATCAAGGCACACAGTGGCAACACAACAAAAGAAAATAATGCTTGGCCTAATCATGACGTGAGTCTATGCTAAGGAATAAACCTGGCCAGATGATTTAAATATGTGAGTAGTAAACTGCATGTCATGCCATGTCTACCCATGCCAATAACAAACCAGGAGGGGAATGAGGATGGAGTGGGGGGATGGAAACAAAAAAGATATTGCAGAAGAAAGTAACTGTTTATAAAATTTTCACAAGATGAAGCTTGAAAAAGAAAAAGACAAAAGAAGGTGGAAATTATTTGCATCTGTTGGAGCCAAACATTCAGGAACTAATGAGTTATACCTAAAGATAGAATCTGCTGCTGGACAGAGATTTAAAACAGCGAGACAAAGTTAATATCTTTGAGAATCCTGGCTGCTATAATTCCCAACAGACAGCTACATGACTTTATCCCTAAAAGAAATGCTATAGGAACTATTGAATATAATCCAGAAAGCAGCACGGAAGGAGAGTTATATATTTTTATGAAATGATACTTCACCAGGTTGCCGTTTCTTCAGTGACTTTCGCTGCCGCTCAACAGCCTCCTTTGTTTCTAACAACTGTCTCTGAAAAGGAGAAAAAAGAAAAAAGGGAGTAAATCAACCATAGTAATTTTAAATTCCACTAAGATATCAACAAGTTTCTAAAATCCAATTGAACTTTCATAGGAAAGTGCAAAGTTGATTGGTGCATCTTCATAAACCATTTGGCATCAGCAACTCTCTCCCAACTAATATCCATATTCGAGGTCATTCAGGAATGGGGAGTTACCAAAAACCATTAGAGATGCAAAACTGTTTGACTGGTGTTGGTAAAAAAAATATATAAAAAAAGAAGGAATTGAAAATAGCCTTTTTTTTTAATGAAACAAGAGGAATATATTAAATCAAACAAGAATCTAATGTACAAAATGAAAATTACCATGGCCGAAAGAAAGAAAGAGGTAGAGGAGAAGACACCATCTTTTGGCTTATGTATAATGTTTACAACACTTCTATAATACAATTTGGCAGGTCAGACACTTGAGGAGACGATACCCATTTCAACACACATGCAACAATTTTTCTTTTCTTTTTTTTTTTTTGGGATAAGCCATACATACATTATTAGAGTGCACATCCATTTGCATTATGATACCACGGATAAAACGTATAGATTAATGCTCGTTTCATTTTCCCAAAGGTAGGAATCACAGCAATAATTACCAATTCAAGTTAAATTACGAAAATTGTGCAGACAGCTTGAGAAGGAAAGAGCAAAAGTTGTTGAATATGAAAAAGCCATAAAGAAAATAGCATTCGCTGGTTCCACAATGAAAGGAAAAGAAACGAACATACAAGATGAGCATTTAGATCCTTCAGTGCTTGTCCATCCTCCCATGTCTCAGAGATGACCGTTCCAGCTCTGCAGTTCACAAAAGGTAAATTTGTTCACATGACTGCACTTACTATGTGAGGAACCATAGAGTAGACTATGTTATGGTAGGACTTTAAGTAGCAGCTTCTAAAATAAACTTCAGTAACAAAATCCATAATCAACAGTTTCCTGGTTTTGGCAAGACCAATCACTAAATTATTCCCTGAAGTCCTTGAAAACGTTTTTTAAACATCTGTAAAGATAGTTTTTCCATTCACTATCAGACACTCGGAGAATTATAATCATCAGTATTCCCGTATTTTGTTTCAAGAGTACAGTATAACATTATGATATTCACAGTTTCTTTTTTTCTTTTTTTTCCCCTTTCCTTCTAAAACGTTCTCCATTCCTTTATTCTCTAACCCATCTCTTGTAACAAATGAAGTATGATAAATAACTTGAAGTGCATTAGTAGCTTAAGAAATAATGAAATACCTGATTACACCCACATTCCCAAGCCTCACAGAATCCTGGCGTATTTTCAGCCTAGCTTCCTGTCTCTCGGCTTTTGAAACGGATATCAACAGATCAGATATTATTTTTGTTCTCTGCATGGGAAAGTGGAATTGATAACTACGACGACACAGAGCTAGTAGCAAGCTTAGTGACGAACATATTCACAAAATAAATTTGCTCTCTTGCCAACCAATAATTTTTTCTGGAAATAAATTAAGTATGCATATGAATTTCAACTCGCACAAGCATATTTGAAATAACAAAGCCAATATCAGAGCATTTACACAAGGCAGCAGCAGCAATGCAGTCAGTCATGTTTAAGATGGAGTGATACTATCACATTAACCAATATAGACTATCTATTTTCCTAATTGACTGCAAGTCTCTCAGAGCCTATTTTACAAGGCTCGGCTGTTTTGCAATTTTCATGAAGCATCTCTATTTCCCCAACCCCCCAACACCACATATATTGCTTGAGACTTCATAACAAGTTGCAAAGCTACAAATGTTATAGCACCCAATTCCGTTTTTCCTTTTCAACAATCTACCCCACATTAGATGGTGAATCTTATTATTTAAAAACCAAGTGTAACAACAGCATTAAACTAGCAATGGGACTGAACATATTGAACCAGTAAGCAACAAGAATGCTGTCAAGTTGACCAATGAAAACTCATAAGACCACTTTTTTAATAGGTATTTAGGTAACTCGATGAGACATGACAAGGATTTGAACAGGAAACCTGTCCCTAGAAGACTAAACAACTGAGCAGAAGAGAGACTAAGAGAGGAGTTACCACATGGCACATTGTGTTCCATGAAAACTTGGACTTTTAATGATAGAACTCAAAAGCACATTTAAAAATGAATAATATAATCAAACAATTCAAATATAGGAATTAAAACATGCAATAAATTAAGGTCCTAAGAGAAAGCACACCCTTGGCTTCATTTGTTGCTCATACTCTTTAGCGTCCTTCAATTCCTATGCAAAAGACAATATTGTTTAGAATTAAATAAGAAAGCAGCAGAAAAACCTGTAAAGCTGATCATAGATAGAATTTTTACACCTTTTCCAACTGGTGGCAAAGATTCTGATAATCAACAGCATTTTGACGAGATTTACGGAGGTCTTCCTCCAATGCTGCAACTTTTCTACGTAAAGATGTGACCTCCTCCTAGTTTAAGTTAACAAAATAAGGAATGAAAATATAAAAATTTTCCATAATCTAAGACAAGATGCTCGACATATGACATAAGATACATCAAAAAACAACAAATCACCCCAAAGAGTTTCTATCTTCGTTTATATTCTGCCTCAAACACTAATATATTTCTTTCCTCACAACAAAAATAGAAAATTATGTTTGAAAGGATTAGCACAAAGCATACCTCTAATGAAGAGCGATTATCAATAAGGAACTGTTCTTTCGGCTTGTTGTCCTTCAGAATTAATATAAATGAGATCAGTTAATACATGTAATTTCTTGCAGACAATCCATTTCGTAAGAAAGACAGAGGCATGCTACACAACCACCCCCCTCCAAACAGAAAAAGACTAAAAAGTCCATTCCAGTCGTGAAAATGTGCATAAAGGTTTTATATCAGAATAACAACTAAGACCCATAGCGACATTGATGATGATAATTACAAACTACAAATGATTGGCCAAGGATAGAAATGAGATCAGCAGATGCCAATAAAAGCACACCTTATAATGAGAACTCTCGAGCTGGCCATTTGAAGGTGAAACTGTTGAACTAGATATCTGTGATCTTGTCTGTTCATTTGCTCTGGAACCACGACCTCTGCCTGAACCTGAATTCCCCCTACCACGACCATGTTTTTTCCTATTTACATCACTGGCCTTGGCTTCCAAGGTTTCTGTAGTATTTTGCCTTCCATCAGCCACCACCTGATACAGTTTAAGGAAAAGAATCAGTTGTATTTTCCCAAAAGAGAGAGAGAGAGAGAGAGAGTGAGAAATTTATAGTTGAAGCACATAGTTATAGCCCTACATCACAAAATTACTCAAATTTCTTTTAAGGAAAAGAACATTGATATTCAAGATAAGAGAACATAATGATGAGACAAAAAATAAAATTCACTAAATTACAAAAATTGAAATGCAATAAGCCATGCCAGTCCACAGGAAAAACTGTAATTCCAAGCTTCAATTTTTTCAACCATCAGCATACCTCCACACGATCAAAAACAGTTGAGCTATCATCTTCTTTAACTTTCTGTCGTTTCTGAGTGTTAGCTTGTATCAGAAACTCCCCTCCAATCTGGCAAACATCGAATGAAGAAAATGGTAAATAAGGGATAAATTGGAATAATAATGCAGCTTAATTTTCAGGACAACCAGATCAAATGGGCAATAAATACACCAATTATTGCTAACTACATACGAGCATTTATTTAAATGAGCATCTTACAGCGCAGCAATCAGACACGAATGCACACATAAGTAAACAGATTACATTGCCGTACATTCATTGAACTTTCCTATCTTTTTTAGCAATTATTAGTTTATCGCATCTTATCGTTAAAAGCTCACGCTACTTATTACGAATTAAATCCTTTTAAATGTAAGTTCCCAAGCAACAAAAATCACGGTAATAAATTCTCAACGACTACTCAAATTTAAATGGCATCGTCGTCTGATCTTCAATTCCAACCAATATCTGAAAAGCATAAGATACAAAATGAACTTCAATAACTGAACAATACATTCAATTTTTTTCCTTTTTAATGGATTGATGGCAAGCCAACTCCCTTCCCTCCCGAGTACCTGACCTTGAAAGCAGGGTCGGAAACCCAGACCTCTTGTACCACTCCCGAAAAGTTTTACCAGTTGCATTTAATAAAACACAAGCAACATTAATACACAAAGAGAAAAATGTATAATTGAGGCTTACATCATCATCAGAGTCGCTAGAAGACGACTCCTGGGCCAAGTCCTCAGCGGCAGCAACTGATCTTGCAGTTGAAGAAAGAGCAGCCCAAGTGGTATGCTGCTGGTGTTGTTGTTGCTGCTGCTGGGCGGCAGGAGGCTTACCGACCATACGAGCTTCAAGCTTAGCTATCTTAGTGGGCAAAGACTGGTCTGATTGGTTCGAAGAGTTAGAGGAAAAATGCATCAACAAGTCATCCGACATTGCGCCTCTTTCATTCACTAAATAAAAGGGCTCTGGCCTCTGGGTAGTAACAATTATAACAAGCCCTAAAACCAGATTAAGAAATGGAGAGAATTACAAAGACATGATCATCTGGAGATTAAAAGGGCAAGTTTATTTTTACAAAAAAAAAATAATATAAAAATTAGGGCTTTGAATTTAATGGTGAAGGGAATAAGGGATCATCAAGGGATTCAAGAGTGGAGGGAAATGAGGCTTCTTTGTTGTGTGATGGGGTGGTGGTGTTTTTTTAGCCTTCGTGGGTTTTGAGTTTTGACTGGAGAGAGACAGAAAGTTTGAAAATTGAAATGATTTTGTTTTGGTCCGGGGTCTCCGTGCCGGTCCACTAGAGACTAGTGAAACCACATTGGACTCCTCCTGTGGAATATTGGGAGGCCATGGCTTGGTGTCAAAAAGTGAGAAAGACAGAGCCCCAGTACATTTGATGTGATTCTAGCTCCTCTATAAATACACTTACACTGTAAAGTATAGTCAGATAAAAAAAAAAAAAGTATTTATCTAATAAAAATTTCATTTCTCGGAAAGAATCAAAATAAATTGAACTGGGGATTTGATTTAGTTGGATTTTTAAAATTAAAAACGATCAGTCTATATTAAAAAAAAGTAAAAAAAAAAAAGATATGTAATCTAAGACAAAAAAAATAAAAATAATTTGATTAAGTTCGGCTGGAATTATAATTTTTTAAAAACAATTAGTTTAATTTAATTTAAAATTAAACTAAATTATGTCCACCGTATCTTTTATCATTAAGTCCACCTAACCCCATATCTTGTTATTAATTTTGTTTTTTTACTATACCTTACAACAAAAATAAGGCAGCCAATCGGTAATACTGAGCCCATAATAATATCTAGACGTTGATTAACAAATTATTCTTTAATATTTTTCTCATCTTTAGAGTTAAGGAATTAAGTCTGCGCATTTGTGCATAGGAGCATATTTTCTTCTTGAATTTTCATTTTGGACGACGACTTTGATTAATTGGGACACAATTGCCATTGCTTCTTCTAAAACATTATCTATTTACTTGACAGTTTTGAATAAGATGAAAATTACATATATTATATTTTAATTGAGTTGACAAATGACAGCCCATTTTTACTTGTCCATTCTTAAATGGGCTAAAATATAATTAATTATTCCCTTAATTATAGTTACTCGATCCTGCATGACACCTGACAGTTAACCTTACTCGTTCCGACAATGTTACCATAATATTCACTCAACTGATTCGATCCAGCTCAAAATGCCTGTTTAGGTTATTCATTAAGATATTTACTAATATATTTTAATAGGTAGATTTTGTTAATTATTTTGCAACTATTTAATATATTCCTTAAATATTTTCTATCTATCATAATCTTAAATGAAAATCATTTTATGAAAATGCGTATTTGTGAATTAAAAAATATGGGCATTTTTAATTGTGAAGTGTCAACTTCGCTTGAAATTAAAAATGAAATGTGAACTTAAATTGAAATTTTTTTTAAAGAGTGGTCTTTTATAAAAATTATTTTATACAAATTTATGTAACATAAATATATTGGTTTGATGTAATTATAAAATTAATAAAAATAAATCTTGCAAACCAGGAGGTACTTAACACAACTAATTAAATTATACCACATCAATTTATAACTCTACTTATATTTTAAAAAAATTAATGATAAATTATATTACGAAAATGCATACAAGTAAATTCATTTAGTTTGAAAGTTAACAACTTTATTGAATCATTTAGATTTGAAATAAAAGTCTCAAATTTGTCTTAAAATGAACTCAACTAGTTTTTAACCGAAGCAAAAGAGGCATATTCTTAAAGAGTAATCAACTAAAGCCGCCACAATCCTTAAAGTTAAGCATAATCATGAGGGCAATAATCCGAGTCCCCGTAAACTCAATCTCCCTCAATTAAACATAATTATGTGGAGATTATTTGTAAAATCTTTCTCCCTTACGAAATACGAGTGGAATAAAAATAGCCCTCATCCGTGAATAACCGTAATGGTTATTTATCTAAACATGTACTTCATAAAATAAAAAATATAATAATATAAATCTCAATTATATATTTAATCTATATAATACAGTAAACTGATGATTATTCAGTTAAAAAAAAAAATCAACTGAAGCCAGTTACTGCCAAAAGCACACAATAAGAAGCTAAACGGAAAAGGCAAAACTACGGCTTATTTTCACTTGGAGAAAAATAATTTAGGCATACCAACCCACACTCCATTACAAAAAGGTCAAAAAATATAAAAATAAATGATTTAGTAAATAACTCAAATCGTTAAGTGATTCTTACAAGGTTACATGAGGTTACACAACTACACAAGGGGAGCAGAAGCAGCGACCACCTTTCGCGGTTTGTCCCCCTCAAATGGCCTTTAAATACTTAGTTGAGAAAAAAATACAGGCTCCTACCACCAATCATGACCTCCCCTTATCCCATCACTACCAGAGTTGTCAAACCTTGATGCTGAAAATCTATGATGAGAATTCCTCTTTATGCAGGACTGAGGACTTGAAAAATGACCTCCAGAAGTTACAGCTGAAATTTTATGAGCCTTACTAGATGGTGTTCCAGGAGACCTCCAACGGTTCCTCTCCGGCTTCCCATAGGAGATATCTCCAGGATCGTCTGTTATCCAACCACCTCTCTGTTTTGATTTTCGAGATGTCATAATGCCTCTTTCTTCATGCTGGGTTTTCTTCTTTTTACGCACTTTACCAAGGTCATGAGGCGCAGACTTAATTCCCGAGTGGTTTTTATTTTCTCTATGAGGTCTCAATGTTGTAGTTGATGTATCAATATTCCTCTTGCGAACCTGCACAAAGCCCAAAAGGTCATGTCTAAAACCGATAACAGAAATAAAGAACTACGACTAATGAAACTAGATTTATAATAAAAAATTTTAAAAAGTATTTGAAAAGAGTCACACAGAACATGATAACTCTGAGATCACGTAACATACCTTGGCAGAACTCACACATTCACGTGCAAAATGCCCTTCTGCACCACACTTGTAGCATGAACTAGGTGACGCTCCTGCAGTTTCACCACGAGACCTAGCGCATGCCTGCATACATGAGTTCCAGTGCTAAAAATACAGCATCAAGAATGAGCAAACGATGTTACAAAATTCAAAACCTGTTTTCACCACAATGACTAAATAAATGTGAAAAATCAACTTCATAATAATTCCATGCCAGAAAATAAAGAGAACTAATCATAGAAAATGATTGAAAGTAAACTCCCACGAGTACACGTCAAAAAGTTATTTATTCTTCTGTCAGCATTTAAAATATCGAACTTCGGGTTTAAATGGAAGTAACAGAACCTTGATCACAAGGAAAAACCATTTCACATATCATGTTGACAATCTACAAAATATATACGCCATGAGCATGTCTATCAGTATCTTGTCATGGTGGATGTTTTTGGAGAGGAGACCTACCCTTTAGCATATTCAATAAAATTGCCACAACTAAAATAGTTGTAATACACTATCATAAATGGTAAGAAGAGGTTACATAAATCTTAGATTTAAAGTGGCCCTCTGCCTCTCTTATTTTGCCTCTTATTTTTATGCATTTAATAAAACTTCCTTACTTTCTCCTCAGAAAGAAAAATGTACAGCATAAATAATCTCATCACATCGAATAGATGTAAAACCAAATCAGAGAAAATTATAGAATATCAAAAATCAGTAGCAATATATAACAATCATCCTAGCAATAGGCATGTAAGTTGAAGCACGCATGCATTTCCCAATATATAATCACCAAATTCTCAATGGCCAAATTTAATGAACTTACCAAACCAGTGTGACCTAATTGACCACATCTGAAACAAGAAACCTCTCCCGGAACCGCATCACTGATATTAACGCAACACAAATGGCCAAAACTCATGCAGATGTAACATTGTACTTCCTAAAAAAAAAAAACCAAAAAGGAAAAAAAGGTGGGAAAATAGTTATAGAACAACAGCTTCATACCATACACATACAACTCAAGTGATTTAAAACTTATTAAAAGTGACTGCATTAGGCAGAAGGCTAAATATTGAACTAAGAAGTATAAACAGACCTTGAGGTCATCAAGAGAATAACTGTTCCTACAAGAAAACATATCATGCCCAGAATCTCCACATTTTAAACACACTTGAGCATTCTGGAAGCCACTCTTGTGCTTATCTGGACAATCCTTCGCACGGTGACCACCTTTTTTGCAAATGAAGCAATCTTGTGCCTACAAGGAAACATATTTAACTAACAAGGTGAATGACAAGCTGAGCCACACAAATCAATCTTGAATGGGAAACTTATACAAGCAGTGTTAAAACGAAAATAGTAGAAACATCTATACATTATTAAATCACACAGTTTTAGGCCTTTTCTATACACTCAAAGATACAGAACCAAAAGTAGCCACTTATAAAGTGAGACAGACTCCACTCTTGCCAATTCACCATGAGAGTCCTTTTAACTTCTTTTGACCATACATCAAAGTCTTTTCTCTTGCAATACAATTAAATTTTAATAATTTTAAACTAATCCATTCTTCAGTTTGCATTCTGCCGCAGGATGCCTTGCACTCAAGCATCCTCGAGCTTGACATTAACACATACCACCATCAACATGAGTGTGAAGTGAATATATCCTCTACGAATAACCTACATGCATTCTTGTTTAAGACGTTAGTTTCTTATAACTCTCAGTTTACGAATATGCACAAAAACAATAAAAAAGAACAATTCACGAAAGATGAAATATCAATTTCAATACAAGACTCCTAATCAACTTAAACACGACATTGATGTATGCATCAAAAATGTAGTCTACTTGTTACTAACCTTGGAACATTGCTTGACACCATGTTCCAAACTCCCACAAACAAAACAAGGTTTCTTCCGCTTGACAGCAGATGTACAGTTCACCGCCATATGCCCCTCTTCGCCACAATTATAGCACGTTTGCCACCCACTATCTGGAGGATCAAAATACCTTGGCCCCCGCTGGTAGAATAAATATAAAGAACCATACTAAGGCTCCACATGGAAATCGTATAGTTTTCAAAATGGCAGTTCTAAGCAAATATGTTTTGACTCACAAGAAGCTTCCGAAGCACAATATTGTCTGATATTTCAACAGTCTTAACCCCCTCATCGCCATTATCAGCCGTCTCCACCTTCTGTTCTTCCTTTCTAACAATTACCTAATAAATTATCATTAATTACAATTTTGCCATTTCAATTATCGAAATAAAATTAAATTAAAAAAAAGGAGCTCACAGATTGGTCCTCAATTTCGATCTTCTCAACTTCCTTCTTTTTCTTCTTGCGGACCCTAATTCTCTTCTTATCACTGTTCTTCACATCCTCGATTATGACGTCATCAGCGGTCCCACTCGGACCAGGGACGACGGCCTCAACACCTCCGTTTTCATTATTACTGTTATCGTTAGTATTAGTATTGGTATTGTCGTTCAAAACGACGTCGGAGTCACTGTCGTCTTGATCCAGCTTGGCGGCGCGCATCAACATGTGCTTCTCAACGATCTTAAGGCTGAGATCCTCGTTTCCCTCTTCATCGTCGCTACTCATTGCTACCGCCAACTTCAATTTCTCTTCTTCTTCTCCGTTTTCATCGTGATATAGCTTCCCTTTCAGCTTTTGCCTCTTCGCCATGTTTAAAAACTTCTGAAACTGTATGGTTACTAAGGCAGAGGCACGAAGCTATCTAGGGCTTTTTTTCTTGTGCCTGATGAGAAGAAGCTGCCTTCTAATTTTTCTATTTTATTTATCATTATTTTTGAAGTGATACACTGATATTTTGTGCAGCTTATGTAGTTAACGGCTATGATTTATCCGATCTTGATGGGTCGTACGCCGGCTGGGCCTAGGTTTTGTGGTTGGCTAGAAGATCGACACTGCTGAGCCCGATTATTTTTTTCATGAAGCCCCAAGTTCTCTCTTGAACAACATTTAACTTTTTATAAAAAAATTATTGATATGCCATTTATCTTTAAAATAAATTACTACACATAAAAGATATTTCAACAAATTAATGACATTTCAACATTAACACTTACGATTGCCGTCGTAACGTGACATAATAGTTTTTAAACAGTTCTGTTTAATTAATCATTGGTTTAGAATAAATACTTGAAAATCACTTGATCTAATCCTGAGAATTAAGTAAATATCTTCTACAAACACTAAACCTTAAAAATGAGATGAAGATTAAGATGAATTTGCAAATAGCTTCACACACCATTTAATGCCGAATGTCTTGCAGCATTGTGATTTTACAGTTTGGTTGAAGAGCTTCCTTCTATTATTTTGAACACTACATATGGTTGATTTCATTTCATAAATGCAGTTATTTTCAAGAAAAATACAATCTTCTTTTTTGAATTATGTTACCATTTATTAATATTATAACCAATATTTTTGCAGCACGTCTTCATCATTCAGTGATTATACTATTGAGTTAGGGAGTTCATCAAAGTGATTGTAACTTATAAATATGTACCAATAACGGTGAAATTTAATTGAAATAATAATAATAATAATAATAATATCAACTTGTATTATGACAAATGGAAATCTACTTGAGTCTTGCATCAAACAAACATGAAATAAGAAAGATATTATAAATTAAAATTAGAGAACCATTTAAAGTAATTGATACACTTTACGTCACAAGATAAACAACACACCCTTGATATTTTCACTTGATTACAATATTAATTTAGAAGAATGATTTGTTGATTTTGACCTTTACCACACATAGGAAACATTATTTAATGCCAACTACGTGGTCACTTTCACTCTATTAAAATCAATTTATGTTGTTTGTGGAGAATATATAACCATAAACACTGGATCATTGTATTAGAATTTAAGTTTGACTTGGTTTAAAATTTTCAATAACTTTAGGTGTTTAATTAAAATTATAATTAATAAATACAAAACATTCGAGCCTTTCACTTGTCCGCTGGTTTGCCCGAGAGGTTAAGGGGGAAGACTTAAGATCTTCTGCACATAAGTGCGCGTGGGTTCGAACCCCACAGCCAGCATTTCAGGCTGTGCAATTTTTTTTCCTCTAATCTTTTTTAATTAGAGCAAAATCTGATTTTTGAGTAATAATATAATTACAAACTCTTATACAAATTTATTTCGTATAAACTGATGTGGCATAATAAAATTATTTGAATTAAATATCACTTGGTCTACATAATTTGTTTTTATTATTTTATATTTTCTTCGACCAATAAATTAATGACACGTTAATTTGTACAAGATAAGTTTATGTAAAAATTTATGGTTGTATCATTACTCTTGATTTTTTTTTCTCTTATTAAAACCAAATTAAAGGAAAGCATTAGATAGATGAATTTTTTTCCCAAATACGATAAATTAACTAAATTTTATTGTTGTTGTATTTGAGTTTTAATTTTCAACTCCTCCAATTTGTTTAGTGAAATACTCGCAACACCTGCTAGTGAATTATAATCAAAAGTCAAAACAGTTTTATAATTCTCTTTCTAGCCTACTTGTTTAGAAAAATAATGAAAATACTTTGTTGGGGGGATTGACTTAATTGTTATTCATGTTGCATTGATGTTGAATTCGAGTTTCAAATTTCTAACATCAAGTGCAATGAAATTAGGATTTATTAAGTTTTACAATATTTTAAATCAAAGAATTCAAACGATTATTATTTGTGTTGTGCTTGTGTAACCATTTTTTATTTCATATTTGAGCTTTTAATTTTTTTATCCCACCATATAATAGATTTTATATTTTGGATACAATCCGATCCTATCACTTATTGTAATCAATATAATCTAAGCCAATAAAAGAAAAATTCAGTTTAATCTAATCCAATCAATCCAATTAAAATAAAAATCGTCAAGTTCACCCCAAAATTCTAATTACTAACAATTGAAAAAAATATATGTATATCAACTTTCTCAATATTTCATGATTTATGTTTTTTGTGATCGCACAGTGAGAAAAAAATAAAAATCTAAAGTTTGAATGCTTTCAATTACTTATCACTGCATGCATATTTACATTTATACAAAATTAGATTTTATTGTTTATAGGAAAATAAGTTTTTTTTTTAAGATGGTCAAATATAAAGGTAATGTATATGAAAGATAACTCGTTGTTCCAAGGCACTATATGTAGACGACAGGCCATTTTTTCGATAACTCAAAAAACGACATGTCATAAATAGTATGCACAAGTGAGTACTTTTGACGACTCATCTTTTACAATCTACAAAGGAACATCACATTGTTCTCCTACTAGGATAAACACGACATGTCATCTCACTGTTTTTTGATAAATGTCATGATCATCTATTTTGGTGCAATTCCGCATGACTTTAGTAAAAGTGTCCTTCATTTTTTTTCTTTTTTTATAATCACATGGAATAATAATCAGTGCAATTATAATTGTAAAAAGATTTAAAAAAAGTATGAGTGATTTCAGTACTTGAGTCCCCGCTGTTACGAGTCACTCATCTATTAAATGGTGAGTTTTATAATATGTAAAATTACTTATTTAGCATCCAAAAGATATGTCCCTCAATTTTAATAGTAGTTGCAATAAACATTCTAATCACAACTATAATTCAAAATATATTTATGATTGTAGTGATGATAACAAAATAATAAATTTCAGTCATATAAATAAACTTCTGTAGTAGGGGTGTTCAATGTGCAAATTCAAGTCCAATCCACCATATATTGGATTTTATATTTTGGATCCAACCTCATCCAATCACCTATTGCAATCCAATATAATCCAAACTAATAAAAAATTAAATTCAATTTTATATGATCTAATCTATCCAATTAAAATAAAAATTTACAAACAACAATTGTCAATCGCACTCTAGAGTTCTAATTACTAACAATTGAAAAAAAATTATATATCAACTTTCTCAATATTTCATGATTTGTGTTTTTTGTGATTGTGTGGTTGGAAAAAGAATAAAAAACTAAAATCAGATTTTTGTTATTTTTAGGAAAATAAGGTTTTACTTTTTTTAGAGGGTCAAATATAAAGGTAGTGTATACTAAATATGAGTCATCGTTTCAAGTAACCGATGCCGATGATATGCCATTTGGATAAGAATTTATCAAAAGACATGTAGTGTTCGTGTCATTGACATGTATAACAAATATGCGCCGGCATGTACTATTGATGACTTGTCGTTTAGCTTTTACACAGAAAAGTCACATCGTTTGCCTCTTCAACCAAAGGATAGCATGTCATCTATCTATTTTCTTGATAAAATTTTCACATCATCTATTGGGTGTAGTTCCACATGAGTCCTTCTTCTTTTTCTTCTTTCCTTTCTTTAATACAATTATACAGAATAATAATCAATACAATTATAATTGTAAAAAGGTGTAAAAATATAATTATGATTCAGTGTTGAACTTTTTTTTTTACTAAGTACTGAATCAATGATTAAGATTTATTTTGAATTTTTATTTTGAATTTTTATTTTTTATTTTTCTTACTTAACAACTATTAATTCAGTACTTAGTAAAAATTCAGCTTAGCACTGAATCCTTATCTGTAAGAAAAAAAAAGAGTGAATTCACTATTTGAGTCCCAATTGTTGCGGGTCACTTATCTACTAAATGATGAGTTTTATAATATATAAAATTACTTATCTACTATTTAAAAGATATGTTACTCAATTTTAATAGTAATTGTAATAAATATTATAATTACAACAACAATTAAAAATATATTTATAATTGTAGCGACGATAACAAAATAACAAACTTCGGTGATATAAATAAACCTGTGGACGACACGCCAATCTTTGGTCACGTAGCAACTAGCATCTACTAAAGCATATGACGACTCTTTGTTTTTAAATAAAGAATATTAAATCAACTAAATTGAGAATGTATAAAAGTATTCTAAAAGAACATTTTTGGGTGTTAGCCCTTGTTCAGTTAAAAGAATTCTTATTCATCTGTGATAAGAGAAATTGCCCATTTGAAGTAAAATTTGAGTTCTTGACTGTTACGAGACAAAACAAGGAAGCTTCTAAGAAAAGATAGATTTAAAAATAAATGTAATGGGAGATGCAGATATGCAACTAATCCTATATAAATGAGAATATCGGATAAAAATGTCACTAGGAGAGCAAACATTATGCATTCATCATCATGACATAATACCTCTATAATAAAATGAAGAGTGAGAGTAGAAGAACGGGGAGTTGGCCCAAGTGATACAACCATTGCAAAATTGTTTAAAAAAAGAAAAAAAAAAGAGAGCAAAGCTAACACAGACATGCGACTTGACTAAGCCATGTATTATCAAAGGGGGCTGAATAAGAGAAGAAGGAGTGAGATAAAATTGAAGGGAAAAAGCTACATTGAAACTTCATCAGCAATGCCAATTCAAGTCGGCCAATAACTCAAGCAAAGCATGAGTGTAAGGCATCTACAATGGCTCATTGTCAATTCAAATTTAAAACAACCAGGAGCAAGAACACAAATACTCTTCATCACTAGGTACAAAAGCGTAGTAACCATCTCAAGCACTTAAAGCAATTCAAAGCTCTTGGACTAAAGCTGAAGCATCTGGCTTAATTTTAGTAACAACACTTATACATGCATATATATTGCTATTTTAATTGGTAATCAAAGCTATCAAAGATAGTTTCTAGACAATGTACAAAAACATTTGTGTATGGGTCACAACAAACCAACAAATCATTAGATAAATGCTGTCTACAATATATCTCAAGAAAGTTGTAAAATAATTTGAGGATAAAATATAAAATCACCATGTTTAGTTTTATTTAACTGGCCACCCGAGCTCGAATCATTAAGAGATAGCGATTAAATAATTCATTTGGAGTTTGCCCACTTTTCTACTTTTAGGGTAAAAAAAAAAACACTCTTGTGATCATAATCATTTTGTGACTGTAAGTATTAGTAAACTTGATCTATATAGTAGTCATAATAGGCTTTTGATTCATATATACATATTTGTGTTTAAAATGATTCATTGATGTGATTCTTTTTCAAATTGTATTGATGCGATTTAATTTAATAGAAGAAAAATAGATAAATTGATAAAATTAACTTCAACTCTGGACTAAGCAGATGTTGATTCATTTTGTTATAAAATAAATCGTTCTTAGGTTCATCGAATTGTAGAAGGTCTTCACGAATTACTAAATATATTGTAACATAAATCAAATTTATTATATAGAAAAATTAGTTTGAATAGTTTTAATTTCTTAATAGATTAATCTTATATTCCTTTAGATACCATCTTCTTTTTTGAATTATTTTACAACAATGTGCTAATATTATAATCATTAGTTTATAGAGAGTGTACATCTCACGATGACAAATATACTCTTGAATTAAGGGTGCGTTTGGGGCAGCTGTTCCTCACCCTATAGTTTAGGAGAATATCCCCTATAATAAAACACGGGGAGCACAACACAGTTGTCCCAAACGGAATCTAAGTCCCTCTAATGGTCTAATTCAACAATCTGCACTAATAAAGACAAAATCTACTTAATTTATACTCCACAGATCTTTAAAATTTCATGCTTTAATTAATGAGATCAAGAACATACATAGAAATATAATTGGTTTTTGAATTAGACAAGCTAAATTAGGAGGCGAATAAAACCCCACCTTGTACTCGGATTCAAATACTTGCATGTGAACATAGAAAAATATATTTGATAAATTAAAATTATTTAACATTTAAAATAATTGATACATTTAACATGCTACATCGCAAGATGTATGTATAGATGGGATAAAGAGTTGCAGAATTTGACATTTAATAGGAGTCATTGTCCATTCTCACTTTTGCACTTTTAACATCAATTTACGTTGCTCGTGGAGAATATATATTAATAAAAGGGAAGTTTACAAAAATAACCAAATAATTTTGTCATTTTTCACATTTAACTATTAAAACTTTTTTCTATCATAATTAGCCAAACACAAGGTTTTTTCCCCAAATTATCCATGTTAGTTCAAAGCCAAACACAACTTCTCTCCGTCTTTATCAAACCAAACGCAGCCTTACCCTCTAGAATCATCACCGGCAATGACAAAACCTAGGCAAGACAATTGGGTTTGTAGAAATATTACGTATGAAGTGTTTGATAAAATATATCTTAGATTGTTTATACTTTGTTTTTGCATCACCAAGTGTTAAAGAGGTGTTTGTCAACTTCAATTCGTGTGAGGATAGAGTTCAGAGCGATTGTATGTTGGTGCGATATGCACCTGTCGCATGAAATTGGTGCGACAGGTTGCAACTCTCTCTTGTGCAATAGGTTGCCTATCGCACTTATTGGGTGCGACAGGCACTTATCGTACCAAAAGTACAACTCTTTCTAGTGTGTTTGTCGCACCAAATAAGTGTGACATGGTGCCTGTCGCACTTGATTTTACTCGATGGGTGTCGGCACCAAGCCCATGACACCTTCAATCTTCACCCATGCACCATACCAACAACTTAACCCATGTAATCAACACCACAAACACTTCAATCTTTGCTCACCATCACCAACGCAACAAAAAAAGACAACATAAAAGAAGAATAGAAAATACTTCAAAATCTAGGGTTTTTTTAACTAACATTTGGATTTAGATTTTAGCTGAAATTTTAGTTATGTTGGCTGCCGAGGATGGAGTCCGGGAAGTCACCGACGTTGAGTGATCACCTTGGGAGAGAAATCATTGATGGGAGAGAGAGAGAGAGAGAGAGAGAGAGAGAGAAAGGAAACTTGGTGAAAATGAGAGGGGTATTTTCGCCACTTGAGAGGGTTTTTAGTTAATATTGATTGAAAAAAGTTTAGGGGACTACTTGTGACAATTACAAAAAGTTTTGAGTTATTTTTATAAATTTCCCTTAATAAAAAAGACTGCAACAATCAATCGCATTTGTAGTTTGACTTGGAAAAATATTTTCAAGAAGTTTGCTTAAATTTTGAGTGCCTTGGGTTCGAACCCCACGGCCAGCATACCCTGCCAACTCAGTTGTTACACGATTGCTTATTCTGCTAATTACATATTTACATTGTATTAATTCACAATATATTATTATATTATTGACTCTTATATTTGAGTGCTAACTTGTTGTACACACAACTATCCGGTCTAATATTTCTGCCAAATGCTTCCTTTGAAATCTATTATTATATTCGGGCAAAATTTGGGGTCCAAATGTCATTTTCCTATTTCAATTATGGTTTTTTTGAAATCTAAAGAGAGGCATTAATTTTTTGCAAAGCATTTTATGATTTATTTAAATTTTGAAGCGCAAAAAAAAAAGAAAAAGAAAAATCCATCATTTTTAATGTTATTTCTTAACAATATATATATATTTTTTCAATTGTAATTAATTAAACGATTCTATGAAAATAAAAAAGAGCATTAAATGTTGCATTAAGCAATTTTTAGATTGCTTGATCCTCAATTAGGAAAAGCATAAATTTTTTACACCAAATCATTGATTACGGAGTGACAGTGGGGCCCCTAATGTTTTATACTGTCTCAAATAAAGACGCAACGTGTTCATTTGGCATCAAGCGTATCCACGACGGCGAACGCCTTATGAAAGAGTAGGGGATCTTGACAGAACGGGGGCCAGGGCAATCCGGTCAATCCAATGGACAAATCGTTTAACTGTGTGTAATAAAATGTAAAATAGAGGGAGCCGTTTGTTATTTACCTATTCTACGCAAAATTCCATCATACGTAAAATGAGATTCCGGAAATGCCCCTAGTCCATTTAAAAGACCGAAGCATAGGCTGCAATGACCTTTCTTCCTCTCCACCCCCTCTTCTGGTGATCTCTTTAGCTTCAGTGTAAACTTTATAATCCGTGCTTTTTGATTCCCCCATTCAATTCTCTTATCATTCTTCCTTTTACAACAAAACGACGCGTCGTACACTCCCCTCACTCACACCATGACTATCATGACCCCTGCTCCAATCGATGTACGTCTCCCATTCCCTCTCTGCTAAGAGAAAATAATAAATTTTAGTGGCAATTTTTTTATTTTTTTATTTTCAGTCTTGTTTTCGGTAATTATGGCTTTTGTTTTCGATGCTTAGGGTTTTTGGATTAACTTGTAAATTGGAAATGATGTGAAACGTGCATAGTGATTATTTAGGGTTTTTATTTTTGTAGTGGATCCGACCACTTACGTTTTTCTTTCATTTTCTAATATCTTATTTAATTTCTTTCTAGCAACAAGAGGATGAGGAGATGCTCGTCCCACACTCTGATTTGTCCGACAATCACCAGCCCATGGAAGGTAGTCATTCATTTGATCCTTTTTCTGTGAATTCTTATTATTTTTTGTGAATTTCTTTGGTTTGCATTTTTTTTAGTTGCCAATTGATTTTTAGGAAAGTTAGGAGTTGGTCATTTAACGATCAGAATCACATTGAGTGTATTTGAGCCTAGTTGGAGGGTTTAGTCGACTTGCAATAAGTGTAGATTCCAGTTTTAATGCTTGTATTTATGTTGCCATGTGATTAGTTGTTGCTCAACCTGAAACTGCCAATGCTGTGGAGAATAATCAGCCATTGGATGATCCTCCATCGTCAAGATTTACATGGAGGATTGAGAACTTTTCTAGGTTGAATACTAAGAAGCACTATTCTGAGATTTTCACTGTTGGTGGCTTCAAATGGTATGTTGGTCACTTTTTGTCCTTTCTATGTCTCTGTTTATTTATTTATTTATCTTTTTCTTTTTACTCTCCACAGAGAAAGATTGGTGGTCATTATTGTCTTTTTCCTCTCTGCTTTTGCAGGCGTGTGCTTATTTTTCCAAAAGGAAACAATGTGGACCATCTGTCAATGTATCTAGATGTTGCTGATTCAGCAAGCTTACCATATGGTTGGAGTAGATATGCACAGTTTAGCTTGGCAGTGATTAATCAAATCCATTCCAAGTACTCGGTGAGAAAAGGTACCCTTAATATGGACCATGGACCGCAAAATGCTTTTAAGAAATCTTAATATATGAGGCAATGCATGTTTATATTGTGCCTTTATGTATTTAGCTAATGCGCTGAACTCTGTGTTTTTGCCTTAGAAGTATCATAGAGAGTAAAAGAGTCACTATTAAAGAATCTGAAAGTTATAATGAGAATGTTTAGAAACTTTAATGTGTAAACATATGTAGGTGATTGGAATTGCATTCTTAGTATGACTGTTATATGAATGTTGTAAATGCATGGATATGAGTGTTTTCTTTCAAGCGGATATAGTCCATAGTTTGATTGGGAAATGTGTGTCCTAAAAATCATAGAAATATTTAACTTAAGTTTTTGTTAATTTCTGAAATTTTTTTTTTCCTTTTATGTTACATGTGATTCTCTTGTAGTATTATTAATTTTTAAATTTCGAGTAACATGTCAAGCATATTTAGATTATCCAAACTAATCTATGAAGCTGTTATTTAATATGAAGATTTTAGCAGGGAGTTTATTTGTTATTTATTAAAGATATGGAGTACCCTTCCGTCAAATGAATTTCAGGGTTAGGATAAGTATGGAAATTGTTCATTATACACTCTCTCTTTTCCTATCTCCCTGTCCTTTTGTGTTATGTTATTCTGTCACCACTGACTTGGTCTTGGAGGAAGACTGATGCCAAGTTCTTTCTTTTAGTATTACCTGCCCTGATGCAGATTTAATAATGTATTGTCATCATTGAACATGTGTTTCGGCTATCGTAAGTTGTATCGTGTCAACAAGAGTTTGTTACAGTCACATTTCCCATTAGTTTGCTTGTTTGCTTAACCATGTAACCTTAGACAATCCACTCTTTGTATAACACCAATTTAGTGGTGAACATTTTGAGAGCAATATGTTGACTTTTGTCTAGCTTTATTTACAATACATGTATAGTACACTCCAGGCCTTCTGGTTACCCTTTTGACAATATTTTTGTAATTTGAATTTCTCAGATACACAACACCAATTCAATGCTCGAGAAAGTGATTGGGGTTTTACATCCTTTATGCCTCTTGGTGAACTCTATGACCCTAATAGAGGGTATCTTGTGAATGATACGCTTATAGTTGAAGCAGAGGTTATTGTGCGTAGGGTCGTGGATTACTGGTCATATGACTCAAAAAAAGAGACTGGTTATGTTGGACTTAAGAATCAAGGGGCCACATGTTACATGAACTCTCTTCTCCAAACGCTATTTCACATTCCTTATTTTCGGAAGGTTAGCATTCCTGCTTCACCTTATGTTCTGGCTCACCTTGAGTTGACTGATTGGAGTTGCATAGAAGAATAACCAACGTCTTTGATTAAACCTTTCAGGCTGTATACCATATGCCTACAACAGAAAATGATATGCCGTCTGGTAGCATCCCATTGGCTCTGCAGAGTTTGTTTTACAAGCTCCAATACAGCGACAGCAGTGTTGCAACCAAGGAGCTGACCAAATCTTTTGGATGGGACACATATGACTCCTTCATGCAACATGATGTGCAAGAGCTTAATCGAGTTCTGTCTGAAAAACTTGAAGATAAAATGAAGGTAAGGGATCACAGCATTTGCTATGTTGAATAGACTGCAACTTTTAAAATAAATCTAATTGGCATTTTTTGATTTCTTAATAGGGAACTGTTGTAGAGGGCACCATACAACAGTTATTTGAAGGGCACCACATGAACTACATTGAGTGCATCAATGTAGATTACAAGTCAACAAGAAAAGAGTCATTTTATGGTACCTTTTTGATGTTTGTTACTTAGGTCTAAATAATTCCTTTTTTATCACACAATGTTATTTATCTAAATGTATCTGCAGATCTTCAGCTTGACGTCAAAGGCTGTCGTGATGTTTATGCTTCTTTTGATAAATATGTAGAAGTTGAACGTCTTGAGGGTGATAACAAGTATCATGCTGAGCAATATGGGTTGCAGGTTAGTTGCTCTACCTATTTTCTGGTCTATGTAATTGTCTTACCTTTGTGGAGTTTCAAATGGAAAGTGGTCAATCAAAGCTAGAATGTTGTGTTTTGCGTTGCTTTAAATACTTCATGAAAGCAATTATGTCATTGTGTAATGCTTGTTGCCATTTTTAATTTATTCTTGATGCATTTTCTGTTTGTCTTCATATCCCATTTGTCAAATTATCTATTGATTGGTGTGTTTAGGTCTGCCTTAGAATAGTTATTGCCTATCGTTTCCATATACTGAAAGCATGGGGAGACTAGAAGCTTATTACTTCTTATGGTTACCTATTAATGTAAATAGTTATTTTCATGGCGTAGACAGATCTAGTATGTATATGGCTGTATTGAGGTGAGTTTGGGGAATAAATGATCAAATCTGAAAATATATGGCAAAGCCTTTTGCAAAACCTGCTAATTTGTGTGAGAGGCGAAAATGCAAAAGCAAGCAATAAGCTTAGAAACTCTCCATACTGGGTCACAAATTATCTCATCTCTGCAGAGAAATGTCAATACACTAGAACTCTTATTGGTCAAGCCTATTACTTAGTGTCAGCTTTGATATTTTTTTTAATTATTATTTAGTCTAATGGCAATCCAACCCCTTGACCTCCTGTTTTTAATGTAAGAGATTTTACCATCTCAGCATTTCCAATTCCATACAGGCATTGCTATATGCATTTTACTTTTTGTCTTTTTAAATCACTATGTGCCATATTTCTATTGGCCATGAGAGCTTGAAAGTGTTCTATTTAGCTATTTTGAAGGATAAGAAATTGATTCAGGAGCTCTGTTTGTTTCACTTGAGCAAAAGTGGAAAATGAAATTCTCCGAACAAAAAAGGAAGTCATTTTCTTCTTAATTGTTTGAGTGGATGTAAAACTTCTTACATTTCAGAGTAATTTCTGAAACAGAGACAAGGAAATATCATTTTTACCAAAAGTATTTTCTGTTCAATATTTTGCTTGGAAACAAAATTGAGCGTTGATTGGATCATCCGGTTATTTTCCCCTCCTATACCACCTGCTTTTTGCAAGTTAAAATTGGCTACAAGAGTGAGATTATGATTAGAGAGACCCTACGATGGCCCAGAATACTCTTTCCATAAAATATGCAACATGACTGTCTGTTTTGTGCTGGAATAAGGCTTTTCTGAAGCAGGTTATAATTGAATAGGTTAGGTAGTTTTATTATGGAATCATACATATGTTGCTTGGTTTTTGAACACAGACTTAACAACAATCATATGAAAAGCTTTCTTATTTCTCATGTTGGTCAACTGACTATATCTTGAAACTTGACATGGCTATTCAGGATGCTAAGAAAGGTGTGTTGTTCATTGACTTTCCACCCGTCCTTCAACTTCAGCTGAAACGATTTGAATACGATTTTATGCGGGATACCATGGTGAAGGTCAGTACTTGATATCATTTTATAATCTGTGGAGCTTTTTTTGATATTTCCAGTACATGTTAGCAAAATGGCTTCATAGAATCATGCACATGTGTAATCTTATAATTATTGGTTCAAATGTTTGTGATACATATCTTCTTGTTTGTTTATTTTATTTTTTGTTGTCAATTGTTGCCTGAATTTAAATAATTTCTTTTTGGTTTCGTATAATCTGTTGTTGCTTCTTTATCTATAGAAATTCTCATCAGTTATGATAGTGATCCAGCTGTTTGGGTCATATCTATATTTTTCCCTTCGATTGCATCATCTATATAATGCATTATCTGCCTTTTAACTATGTTCTTTTGGAAACATAATGTTTTAAGTTTTGATAGAGAAGTGGATTCTCTATCTTGGACGTATAAATTTATTCCATAGTTATCTTTCTTCCTTGTAGATGATAACTTGTTATACTCTGATTCTGTAGATTAATGACCGTTATGAGTTCCCTCTGCAACTTGACCTTGATCGAGAGAATGGCAAGTATTTGTCACCTGATGCTGACAGGAGTGTTCGCAACCTTTACACACTTCACAGGTACAAATGATAGTATGCAATGGTAGAAGAATATTGAAGCACGCCAATGAATTTTCTATTTTTTTTGGGGTAATTACCTGGTTGAGTTGTGGGGTAATTCCATCAATATTTGAGTGTATGATTTGTTGCTTTGTGGGTAGTCAAAAGATATGCAACTCTGTGGTTGTGAAACCAATAATTAGTTCACCTTTATGCTTTAGTTTCCTTTGGTATTTCTTCTTGTTGGTGGAAATATTTTGATGCCTCTTACCTTTGGTGAGGACCAATCTTTAATACCTGGCATTTTAGAATTTGACATTATTTGTCTCTGTTGTTAATGTCTTTTTGTAGTCTACTTATGCATTTGAATTTGTATACAGTGTTTTGGTTCACAGTGGCGGGGTGCATGGTGGTCATTATTATGCCTTTATCAGACCGACTCTTTCTGATCAGTGGTATGCATCATCTTTCAAGATGTCTTGTTCACATGCTTTGCTTTTGAATCTGTGCGTGCACCTTCTTTCTGCATTGAATTATAAAGCAAGATCAGGATTTGAGCACCAGGCATACTAGCATGCTCACTGATGTAGGTCTGGTTTGAAAATGTGTGATTTTAGAAGGTAGTCACGTAGAAATAGGATTTAAGGCATATCTATTTTTGATTCTTATCCTGATACGACTATTATTTCAATATTAGAGTTAAGATCTTAATTTAAAACCTAATCAACTAAAAAGACATGAGAAAGAAGGTCATCTTATACTTTATTAAGTTACCAAAGTTCCCTAACATGAAGGAATTGCAGTTGGGCCCTTACATATTGGAGTACTCAGTACTCCTGAGCTAACTCTAAGATTGAAAAACTAATTTATTTTAAACTTATAATAATTCAATCTTTGCAATCATGAAATCTTGCAAATATTGATTGCCATCTGTATTTTGGCTGGGTAAAACACAAGTTGCTTACAGTTACCTAGAATTCGTGTTCTAGGGCTGCGTCTGTCAAAGGATATATTTGATTCTTTGTATTCATCTTGTGGGTACAAGTGTATTATTTTGTATTTTGAACAGCAGCATGTTGTTTCATCCATATTCTGACTTGCTGCTTAAATGGGGTTGCTAAGTTTACCTTTTATGGTATGGTTGTTGCTTTTCTTGGGCAAGATTTTACTTTGACCGTTGTCAAAATGACTAGAGAAAGGCTATTCCTCATGGCTTTTGCATGAGTTTAAGTTCTTAGTTCTTAGAATATAGAGTTTTGAGTTCTTAGTTCTTAGACTATAGAAACTACTGAAAAAATGTTCAACCCTGTGCTTTGAGTTCTATTGTTTAATTACCTGATGATTTGTCCATTATTTAGTAATACAAATACTCAGTTATATATATATATATATATGTATGTGTGTGTGTGTGTGTGTGTGTGTGTGTGTGTGTGTGTGTTTGATTCACATGTCATTTATTGGATGATCATACTTGAGTGCTATGTGTGAATTGAAGGATTGGGCTTTAAAGAGGTTCATTGCCTGAGACAATTGTGGGACTAAAAGGGGTTCAACTATCAGTTTTGTTATATAGTTCACTGTGTGATGCCAATTACAAGGATGCTAATAGATTTTTGTTGTCCGCTGATAAATTTAGATCTCTTTATGGTAATTTAACATCAAACGA
Organism: Atalantia buxifolia; assembly: GCA_030444775.1. NCBI lineage: Eukaryota > Viridiplantae > Streptophyta > Magnoliopsida > Sapindales > Rutaceae > Atalantia > Atalantia buxifolia. Next base: position 10,117,631 of record CM059838.1, read on the forward strand.
TTAGGTATTTAAATTTTCCTATGTGATTAATTAAGTTACTGTTCACATGGCGTGCGTTTGTGTAAAATACTGGATCGGTGGTAGCCTGATATTAATACTATAAATCACCAAGTATTGGTTAAATTATACCATTGCTTTATTTTGCTTAAAAAGTTTAGTGGATTTCAGGTATAAATTTGATGATGAAAGGGTAACAAAAGAAGATCTGAAAAGGGCACTAGAAGAGCAGTACGGTGGTGAAGAGGAGGTGACATTTCACATGAATTGTTTTAATAATTCTCTTCTTTTTTTAAATGCCATGTACTACTCTTGGTATATGATTTTACTTACTTTTCCTGCTTTTAATTTGACAGTTACCACAGACAAATCCGGGATTTAACAACACTCCTTTTAAATTTACCAAATATTCGAATGCATATATGCTGGTGTATATACGTGAAAGTGACAAGGACAAGATAATTTGTAATGTGGATGAGCAGGATATTGCTGAACACCTTCGGGTAAGATGTTACTCTTAAATCTATGTAGAGCTTGCATCCATCTGATTCAATATAACAAACTCTTTAACTCGTTTTATATTGGTCACCTTTATGACATGAATAACAAGAAAAGTTAACGTGGTGCTTCTGTACTTATTTAGTGTAACTAACTGTACTGAATCAGAGTAGGTTGGCAACCTGAATAAACAAGCGTATTAATCAAGTTGTATATTGTTCTAGATTAACTGAAAATACTAATTAGTTCTTAAAATATGAGTGTACTTGTGGATTGTCCATATTAAAAACAATTTCAAACGGCCATCTCAGCTAGCTTGACTAACTAGTTGCGCTTTGTAGATTTTTGTATATAATCAAAATTTGAAATTTATGTCAGAAAGAGGAAAAACTTGAAATTGCGTTATTCTGGAAAATTGAGCCTGGGAATTAATCATTTATTACAGGAAAGGTTGAAAAAAGAGCAAGAAGAAAAAGAACACAAGAAGAAAGAGAAGGCAGAAGCACACCTTTATACTGTTATCAAGGTTGCCCTTTCAACCTCCGCTTATTGTTAAACAACTTGTAGTTGACATTTACTACCTGGTCTATTGTATTTTTTATTAACTATATGACATTTCCAGGTTGCAAGGGATGATGACCTTTTGGAACAGATTGGAAAGGATATCTATTTTGATCTTGTGGATCATGACAAAGTTAGGAGTTTTCGTATTCAGAAGCAGATACCTTTCAACCTTTTCAAGGTACAATCACTGGGTTTTTCCTGTTTCCGAAAGAATCTCGTCTTTCTATCAGCTTTTGATGATGTTTTCATATCTGTGTATGTATTTTCTTTTTGATGATGTTTTCATATCTGTGTATGTATTTTCTCTCTCTCTCTCTCTATATGTATGTCTTTTTGAAGATACTTGTATATTTGTTTGTTCTTTAGAGAGGAAAGGTCTTTCCTTGTTTAATTTTCCCACTCTTGGGACGGGATTGGTTGGATGGCGACTGATTATTGCTGCAAGTTACAGTGTACCCACTCCTGCACTGGTATTGCTCCTCAGTTGAAGAAGCTGACGACGTTTGATTTTGATTTCATTTCATAAGTTTTCGGGTCTGCTGTTGTTTAAATAGAACATTAGAACTGGAATTGTTGAAATTTGCACGTTTTCTTGTTTTATATAAATTAATGAATCTGGCTACAGCAATTGGTACTGTTGCATTCAGATGTTTCAATTACTGTGCTTGGTTCCTGTTTCTCACATGAACCATACAGCAAACATGTTTTGTGGGAATTTGCGATATCTATATGCAATATTATGTTCTCTTGAGATTATATGATATTATACTGGTTCATTTGCTGTGAAATTTATTAGAGAAAAGCCTTTTGCCATACATTTTTTTTGTTGTGGGGGGGGGGGGGGGTTGTATTTGTACATGTTTCAAAGGCTTTAATGACATTCTGTTTGAGCAACCCAATTTTTCATCATGCTCATAGCGTTGTTTTTGTTATATTTGAATCATGTTGTACTGATTCATTTGCAGTCAAATCTCAGTGTACAATTTGCCTTGATCTTGTGAAAGTCCTCTTCTGTTAAAATGTTAGAGAAATTACCTGAACAATCTGGACTATTTGGATAAGTATTTGGTTTGAAGACTAATAATAATTTTCCCATGCTTTCTCTGATTTGACTCCAAAAAATTTATCGATTTGACTGAAAAGGAGCTGAAATACTTAATGGGCCTCCTTTGGAACTTCCAAATAATCCTCAGAACTGCTAAGATGTACGAAACAGTGTTTGAAGCTTTGCCATGTGTACATCGAAGTCGTTACTATCCTTTTCTATTTCAATCTTTCTGTGCTGTACTGTCTGCAGATTTACTCGTGTAAATTTGATTTTCTGCTCATCTAATGATTTCCTATGTTCTGAAGCATCGGCCCAACGTTTGGCAGAATCAAGTTTCATTTTGCAATGCCTTCATGAATTAGTGATTTTGCATTATGGTGTGTGCAGGAAGAGGTTGCCAAAGAGTTCGGTGTTCCAGTGCAATTTCAGCGCTTTTGGCTGTGGGCAAAGCGTCAAAACCATACATACCGTCCTAATAGGCCATTGACACATCTAGAAGAAACGCAAACGGTTAGTAAATTCTGCTCGCTTTTCTCTGGTGCTATGGTTTCAAGGGCATTGTTGTACCCTATTGTATTCCATGTCTTCTATTTAAACTTTCCCCATTTAGTCTTGCATGCATTTTTAATCTTCCTCATAATTGTTAGATAAGCAAGCTAGTAGTCATTGTGAATCTGATCAATGAGATATGAGTTGTTCTTTTCTATTTTGTTAACTTTTTGGGGGTTGGGAATGTGAGGTATTTGCAAGAAATGGGGAATATTCTGGTTATGATAAGTATCATATTTTGTTGTGATTGTTTATGTTGTGTTTGTTATCCGTTTGTATTTGTGTTTAACTTTTCTTTGCCGTTTCACTTCTTTTTCCCTCAAGAATATTTTGGGTCTTGTGGTGACATATTAGCAACAGAGAGCATCTTTCTGCTGTTACATTGCTAAATACGTTTTTTGTATAGCTCTACTTTATTTCAGCCTCATTTGTATTACTGTCTGGTATGCGATCCTACTCTATGGCTCTTGCACATTAATACCCATATGTGTCATCATGTGTTTTTGTTGTAAGGCTCGTTGAATCAGTCAGATAATCATTGTGCATTATATTCAGGTTCTGCAATGTCCATTGTGTTTCCTTTTTGCTCCTGCTTGGTATAAAGTGTGCGGTGTCCACTGCTTATGTAATATCCAAAAGTCTCATTTTTGCAGCATTGTAACTAACCATTGTGCACTCAGTGATGCCTCTTTCAGGAGTTATTGAATTTTGAAATTTTAAAAGTGTACAATGCCCGATCTTAAGTTCTTTTGTTTGTCTGTATTTTAGGTTGGACAGTTGAGGGAGGTGTCAAATAAGGTCCATAATGCAGAGCTGAAGTTATTCTTAGAAGTAGAACGTGGACCGGTAATCTTATTTTTCAAACTTAGCCATCCAAGTTCTTCCTTGAAGTACCTCTCCTTCCAGTATTTCTCATTTCTAGCTCTTCTTATTCAGGATTTACGCCCTATTGCTCCACCTGAGAAGACAAAGGAAGATATTTTGCTCTTCTTCAAGCTTTATGACCCTGAGAAAGAAGAGCTGCGGTACTTATTCTTCTTTTGTATATTCACTCAAATCTATGTTTGTATTTCTTTTCCATTTTTCTTCAACGGACAATCTGAAGAAGTTAATGTGAGAATTATTTTTCTATCAACAGTTATGTTGGAAGGCTTTTTGTGAAAAGTACTGGTAAGCCAATGGAATATTTGCCAAAACTAAATGAAATGGCTGGTTATGCTCCTGATGAAGAAATTGATCTATATGAGGTTTGTTCCTGTTGCTAAAATTTCTTTTCTAGTACCATTTCATGGTGAAGTATTGGTTGGATGGTGGTCTTGGATGGTGGTCAAGACTCAAGTCAAGATAGAGATTTAAGCAGTGGTTCAATTATTTCCATATTACCAGAGTCGCAAAAATGTTGGTTAGATGTAGGTGGTTGACACTCCAATAAGGTTGATCTAGACATTATAATTTGAAATAATTGGGGCTAGAAGTAGGTAAGTGGTCCATTTATTTGAATTCAAAGTTGGAGCATGTGTACAATTGGTGGATCTAATGAGAATCTTTAGCTTTTTGTGATTTTGCTACGGTAGTTATGCTGAGACTTGAAGCAATGTATAACCCTGTGTTTAATCCTTTTTTTCTGGGCTCACTAGAAACACATTACCATCTGACCTTAAAGTAATAGATTCATATACTTGCCTATTTTCAATTTGAGAGTGGACATAAATTAGACGTACAGTTGCTCACTCCCCTGGGGTATGTTGGTACTGCTGATTCTCTGCTCTTCTTAGAATCTACTGGTTTGACTATCTATCCTTTGATTAGTTGGAGTTTGATTGGTATTTCATTTTGAAGTTTTATGATATTCTTACAAATGTGGACTTTGAGGATTTGAGCCATGCAAGGGTTAAAATATCTGAGGAATGGTTTCCTTTGGTTCTTAAGTCCATTCTAGAGGTTTGATTGGACGCTTAATGTGTTTAATAGAGTCACCACGTCATATTTACAATTTATGTTTCTATATGTTATTTGGAGGATACTATCTCACCTTTTGTTATTGATGTTCAGGAAATTAAGTTTGAGCCCAGTGTAATGTGTGAGCCCATAGAAAAGAGATGCACGTTTCGAGCTAGCCAGGTATATGTTATGCATAAAATTCATAGTGATTTAAATGGCTTTTGATAGAGTTTTAAAACATTTGCCGTCTCTGCTGCAGCTTGAAGATGGAGACATTATTTGCTTTCAAAAATCTACTCCAATTGAAGGTGTTGGTAAATTTCGCTATCCGGAAGTGCCTTCATTCTTGGACTATGTGCACAATCGCCAAGTATGCATCCTTGTTTTTTTTATATCTGCTAACGCATCACTGTTGTATTTTTTTTGTCTTTTCCCTTCTGCTCTATACATACACTGTACTTTGTTTGAAAATTTTCTTGTCTCTGTACGGATTTCCCTGCTTGTGAAGCTTGATAGTAAATGCCATATGAACCCGCGAAAATGCATTCTTAGCAGATGATACTTGCTGCTTGGAGGAAAGATCGGGTTCATGAGATTGGCTATGAATTGATCTTGCTGGATTGTATTTTGGTGATTCTATGCACTAGTAGTATTTTTAAACAGAGAACTGATAAGGATATAAAATGAAAGGTGTTCTTAAAGATAAATCTGGTGTTGAGGTGCTGGTGTTCATGCTTTTTGATGACCATTTAAAAACAATTTGGCAGAAGAGGAGCGCCATTAGAAATCAAAATAATACAACGTGGTTCTTGATAGTTCAATTGGTAAGACCTCTTGGGGTGCTAGAAGAGGTTTGGGATTCGAATATGCTTACACCATGGTTGTGGAGGGTTCTTATTTCATTTATGTGTATTGAAAAAGGATTAAGATTATTGTTATTGTTATTTTAAGGAAGAATAATTAATGAATGTAACGTTATGAAAATCTGTTTATTTTTTACGGTGGTTACTGCATATAACAAAATTATATAACGTGATTCATGTTAGTTCAATTGGTAGGACCTCCTGGGGTGGGGTGCCAGAAGAGGTCTGGGATTCAAATATGCTTACACCATGGTTGTGGAGGGGTTTCTTATTTCATTTATGTATATTGAAAAGGGATTAGGATTATTGTTATTGTTATTTTAAGAAAGAATAATTAATGAATGTAAATGTTATGAAAATCTGTTTATTTTTAACAATGGTTACTGCATATAACAAAATTAACCACTCTAGGAATGTCTTTTGTTAAGGCACACTGACCTTCCTGCAGTGTGCAAAACTAGAAGCAAGTGATTTCTACCACATAATCGAAGAACCCTAAACTTCACAGATTGGAACTTTAAAGTTCTGAAGCTGAGAGAGCCTTGTTTGTTCTTTGGCACAATACATTATTGTAAAAAGTAGCGTAGGGTTAAAAAGACACTATGATTTTTTTTTAAGCATAAATATTGATTCCTTTGGATTTCTGGGTCATTGAGATTGGTTTCAAATTAGATGAATTCTGTGCTTTTGTTTTTTCCTTTTAAATAATAGCTCGTCTTTCTTGCCTGAAGCTGTGCCATTTAGGTCATGCAGCCTGTTAGAATCTTATCTTTGAATATTGATTGTAAGAGCTCAGTAATATGTTAAGTAATGTTTTGTGTGAAATTTCATATAATTTGCGTGGTTTTCATATTGATATTCTTGCTAATGGTACACTGATCATCAATACACACCTGTTTGAATTAGCTCATAATTGAAATCGGTAAATGTTTGTGCAATTTCTCTGCCATAGGTGGTTCATTTTCGGTCTCTTGAAAAACCCAAGGAAGATGATTTCTGTCTAGAGATGTAAGTGCATAATTTTGGTTGACTTCGATCTATGTTGATTCTTATTATTGGTGTCTTTATTGGTTGTGCATGGATCTGGCAAAGAGCATGGTTGATTACATTGTATCTGATACTGTTATGTCTATGTCAAGGTCAAAGCTTTATACTTATGATGACGTTGTAGAAAGAGTAGCTCAGCAACTGGGTTTGGATGATCCATCTAAGATCAGGCTTACATCACACAACTGTTACTCTCAGCAACCTAAACCCCAACCCATTAAGTACCGTGGGGTTGATCATTTATCTGACATGCTGATCCACTACAACCAGGTAATTTCATGTTGTTTAATTTATTTTGTAATTTGGGGGGCGGGGGAAGCAAAATTAATCTAATTCTCTTTCTCACCATGTTTTCGGACAGACTTCTGATGTATTATATTATGAAGTATTGGACATTCCACTTCCAGAATTACAATGTCTGAAGACACTCAAAGTCGCGTTTCATCATGCTACCAAGGATGAAGTGAGTATGCTGATCATATTCTTCCAAATAATCTTAATGGTGGTGATATTGTGTTTTGTAAACTAAAAACTTGGGCTAATTTGGTATCAGGTGAGCGTTCATACTATTAGACTACCAAAGCAGAGTACTGTAGGGGATGTGATTAATGATCTTAAAACAAAGGTACTTTCTGGCTATATTCATTCTAAAGGCATGCAAATTTTTATGAATGGATGTGATTTGAGCACTCATTTCTTATTCACATTCCACTCATTTCTGATTCACATTAGTAATTAGTCAATCTGCTGCGTTCTGGAACAGGTGGAATTGTCACATCCTGATGCAGAACTTCGATTGCTGGAAGTTTTCTATCATAAGATCTATAAGGTCTGAAATTCTTTTGTTAGCTATCTGTATACTGATTAATATTCATCCTGATTGAAAGTTGTATTGTACAGGAATCATTAACTTGGTTTATTTATGCAGATTTTTCCACTTAATGAAAAGATTGAGAATATAAATGATCAATACTGGACATTAAGGGCAGAAGAGGTCAGTGCCGTTTTTTCTTTCTTTCATGATGGCTAAGAAATATAAGGAAACCAATTACTTCTGTTACGAATGAGACATAGAATAAATGTTTCTTTTGTTCTTCCTGTTTTTTTATGAGCTCCCGTTTACCTGCAATTTCTATGATTTTAACATCACAGATTCCAGAAGAAGAAAAAAATCTCGGTCCACATGATCGTCTAATTCATGTTTATCACTTTACCAAGGAGACAGCTCAGAACCAGATGGTAGATAACTCTCTAAGCTTTGTAAATAGTGAATCTTAAATATTTCATTTATATCTCACCATCTTAACACTATCTCTATTCGGCAGCAAATTCAGAACTTCGGTGAACCGTTTTTCTTAGTTATACATGAAGGTGAGACTCTGCAAGAAATAAAATTGCGAATACAGAGGAAACTGCAAGTTCCAGATGAAGAGTTTGCTAAGGTATATATCCCTTGCGTTTGTGTATCATGTTCTACCTAAATAAAGTTTATTTCCCTTGGTTCGATAGGAAGTGGAAACGTTATATTAATAAAGAATGAGGACTGGATGAATGGTTACTTGTTTTACTAGAACTAGTTTTCATGCATTTGTCCCATGTGCAATATTAGAACCCACCTTTCCGGCTTGTGAATGATCTGCGGTGTTCAATAAATTATGTTCTTTACCACATTATTCAGTAAAGAAAGTTCCTGTTATCAGCATTGCTGATTTTTCTTTTCAAAAAATAATATTATTCGTCGCTTATAGTTTTTCTTATTGGTGAATATCATCTGAGAAGACCCAATTTTGTTATTATATTTTTCATTTGCAGTGGAAGTTTGCATTCCTTTCTCTTGGTCGCCCAGAATACCTTCAGGACACGGACATTGTTTCCAGTCGTTTTCAGGTGCTGTATAGTGATTTTGATTTATCACTGTTTGAATCTTTGTTAAAGCATACGTTGAGAAGTCACTGATTTTCTGTCATTTATCCACAGAGAAGAGATGTTTATGGTGCTTGGGAGCAATATCTTGGATTGGAACACTCAGACAGTGCTCCTAAAAGGGCATATGCTGCTAACCAGGTATGGCTAATATGTCAATGTTGATTGTTGAAACTCTATATATTTTTGGGTGATTATCAAGATGTTCAGGCTTTATTAGATTGGCAACCAAAGTGTCTCGTTCTTGCTTATTAAGTTCTGCAGAGCTTATTATTGAAGCTCTTTTGGTTGACTGTTTGCTACTGCCAAATTGTGTGGTGTTCTTGGACCTATCCCCCATTCCACAAAAGTGCGAAATGAATGAATAATTGACTAGATATGTATTGACTGTCTATTGATATATAATTGTAATGCTTGTTTTTCAGAATCGGCACACCTATGAGAAGCCAGTTAAAATCTACAATTAGGAAACATTTGAAGATGCATGAATTTCATTCATGGCTGTGGATTCAGTTGGTAAGCCTCAACACCAAGTGATCTGTAAAAATGGCAAAAACGAAAAGGAATCGAGGCTATAAAGGTGAAAAGGGAAAGCATATGGTTGTTGACTTTATTGGGGTATTGTAATTCTTCTTCAGCTAGCTTGGATTGGGAGGACATTTCCCCTTAAGCAAATGTGTATCTATCCGCAAGTGTTGTCACAGATATATTTATAGGGTATAGTGGGTGATCCTTGTTTTCTTTTTTCCCCTTTTTTATTAATCCTTGTTTATTTATTTTTCCTTTTTCATTATGTTTGCTTTCCTGATTTTTGTTTTCATGTAGATGGCTGATCAGCCACTGTTGTGAGCCTGTTTCCACAGAGGGAGATATATATACATATTTTTTTGTATACGAAGTTTACAGGCCCTGCATTTTCAATTGTCATTAGAAAATATTGGTTGCCTTCCATTATTTTCTTCTCTTTTTTTGTTTTGGTGTTTTGATTACGTCCGCATTCTAAAATCATGCCAACAGGGTTAAAAGGACGAAAAGAGCATATACTCCAATTCATCCTTTTTTTTTTTTAATTTCCCGTTTAATATTTTTCTCTTTTAACTGTCTCTGTGATTTTGAAATGCAGACATCTGCAGCTAAGCGTAATTTTATCTATATAAGATAAAGAGAAAGTATTGTGATTATATGAAGTAGAGAACGTGATCTCTTAATTTATAAACTATAGCTCGAACTTGAGTTTTGCAGTATTTGCGACATTTAGACATTGAAACAAAGAGAGTTCCAGTGGGGCATTGAGCTTTAAATTGGGAGGGGTAAACCGGTCAATGCTCATAATTGTTTTAAAGTGATTTTTTTTAATTCGTATTAAAGTGAAACTGAAAACACAGGAAGGAAAATAAAAAATAAAAATAAAGGACGCCTGAGATCCACGTATTATATTATTATTTATTTCTTCTTCTTCTTCTTCTTCTTCATTTGTTTGTAGCAAAGTATCCATCCATGGCTGCACTGTGTTTCTGCTCCCTGCAATTTCACCCTCTACTTTCAAAATCAAACACTTTGGTCCCTCAAATATTCGCTGCAAAATCAGAAACCGCAACTCTCTCCCGCTGCAGCATTTCAAAGCACAAAGAAAGAGTAATTAAACAACCACCCATCAAAATTAAAAAGCTGTTTCTGCATCCACTTCCAATTCCATTATTGCTGTTCAGTAGGTTTGAATTTGATAGGCCTTTTGTTTTGGATACTCAAACTGTTCTTGCCACTATCAGCGTTTTCGTTGCCATAGTTCTCTCCCTTTTCCTCGGCTTCAAGGTTATTCTCATAATGTTAATAAATATTTTCTCTTTTTTTTTTTTCCAAATACCCATTTTATCCATCATTTCAAGCATCTTACCCTTTTTTGCAGGGAGACCCTGTTCCCTGTGACCGCTGTGCGGGAAATGGTAACTTCTGTCACCCCATTTATAATTTTATGGTTTTTTTTTATTCAATGGGAAAAAGTCCAATTTTTTGATTCGGGATAATTTGGACTCTCTGTGTTGAGCATAGGTGGCACAAAATGTGTATTCTGTAATGATGGTAAGATGAAGATAGAGTCCGGATTGGTTGATTGTCGCGTCTGCAAGGGAGCAGGTTTTATTTCTGAAACAATAATGCTACTACATGTATAAATGACTCAGAAAGATTTGGCATGAATATAGTGGAAATGTGAAAATAAAAAGGAAATAAAACTAGTTAAAAGAGATTATGTGGAGCAATATAATTCTGATACAGCCGTTTGTATGAAAATGCTCTTGTAGTTTGTATGCACGCAATTGTTCTTTTTTAAAACACTCTGCTTTCTTGGTGGTGCTATTCTATATCATTGAGATTGAATTAATTCATTTTGAATGGGTAACATAACATTCACGATTAGAGCATTGCGTAATTTTATTTTTTTTCCTCTCTCCCATTTTAGCACTTGAAAAGATGGTGTATTTTTCTTGCTCGAGTACTTTCATTTGAGCACTTTGGTATTTATGTTGTTAATATCATTCTGGTTACCGCTAGTACGAGCTTTATTAGACATATTCTTGATATGTGGGCATGCAATTTGAATGGAACATAGCTATTTGATTTAAGTTCAAAGATTTATGTATTTTATCAAGCTAATATCAATTTCACCCCGAAACACTGATTTAAAGTGATGCCCAATTTAGTCATTTTAAAATCAACATCCCTGATGATATGTTAGATTACTTAGTTCTCTTGAATTCAAATACTTGTATATTAATTCATCTGCATCTATTTTTTTAGTGTTAAAAGAATTTCCTCTCTCTGCAGGATTGATACTCTGCAAGAAATGTGGAGGCTCTGGATATTCTAGACGTCTTTGAGCTGTTGTTATCGACAGCCAGATATATTTTTGACCTGTAAGAAAAAAATTACTGAAGCCTTATATTCTTTTGTTCATATCATTGCTTTTCCACCCTTTCCACACCTCTCTCTGAATTTTTCACTTCCCTCACATCCAATATGTAATTGTAGTGCTGTTGAAATAACAAGAGTTTTAAATGCTGATGTAAAATTCTATTCGTTTTAGATGATTGTATTACTCTTACAGCTGTCTCATGCTGACCAAATATAATCCTCGAAGAAAAGAAAGTACTGAGTTTTTGTTGCTTCTTTTCTTTTCACTGAGATAGTAGTATATTATTGGTTACTTTTGCTGTGCCATCAAGAAGCAGAAATTAATATAATTGTAAATCACTGCAAAGATGGACTTATCTTTGAACAAGAATAATGCAAACAAATTCTAGCAAAATTTTGTCTTCAAAGGATGCCCTTATCATGTTGAGCATAAGGATAAAAGAGAATTTACACAGTAACCTTAGTAAGAAATGTTGGAGCTTACAGTCTACGATATTCAAATGCCAAAATAACCTGTTCCATCTTTCCAAAATTTACTAGTACCTCTAGTAAGAAATGTTGGAGCTTACAGTCTGCGATCTTCAAATGCCAAAATAACTTGTTCCATCTTTCCTTTTTTGTGGTATAGACAGATTAAGAACTTCAAAACAATTACTGGGTGCAAACCAGGAATTGCACCCAGTAATTGTTATCCAAATCACCATTTGTTTATTTGTTCAATCACAAGATGTTTTTCTTGAGTGACAAAAACAGTTGATTCATGAGTCATGGCATTGCTTCTGCTGTATATGTAGTTGGGATTGTGAGTTGAGGACTTCATAGCTTCTGCCTTTGCCCACTGCATAATCCAAATTTATGACTTGTGTTTGTTTTGACCCTTTGGAAACTACTGCTGCATCATCTTCCTTATCTTCAAATTATTGTTGGTTTTTCTTTTTGGAATCTGCATATGAAGACAAGTATCGTCATGTCATTATCAATAGCATCATGAAAACGAAATAAATCTGCACTTTTGTTCCAGAAATGTGCACGGGATAACACTTCGAAGGCTGTATAGGCCTTTGCAACAGCTAGATCAAGGATGTGTGAACAATTCACTGTTTAGCTTAATGTTTATATATAGAGAGAGAATTGCTAACAAAAAGAAATTGCTGGTATTCACTTGATCACATACAATTGCAGTGCTTTATTGGCCGTTGCTGCTAATCTGATATGCGAATACTAGCTATTACCTACTCATGGACTCTTGAAGGTTCAGAGTTCAGACTAGGCTGTTTGGGAATTGTTTTTTAATGCAATTTTTTTTTTTTTTGTGAGTGATGTAATTATTAGTTTGCCTGCAATGTGTTCATGCACGTGCTATCTGGAGAGAGAGGTAAAACTTTTTAATCCTACAAAAATGCTGGTACAGCAATCTGTTGCCTTGCAATGGATTGATGCTCTTTGTAAGCAGTATCTGACAAAATTGATGAGCTTTATAGAGCGTCATCTTCATGCTGTGTGTTTTTGTCATCATATTGACAAACCCACAAGAATACAGAAGCAACTTGCCATTAGGCCGCCACCCTTTTTGACTCTTTCTCGATTGTTTGTTCTCTCTCTCTCCTTATTCGCCCTTCTTTTTATCTGCGTTTTTCTCATCTTCCTTTCTTGTAAGAAAGAAATGTCAAACACTGGTACAGCTGCCACTGCTTCTTTAGTTGATGAATGCCGTGGAGTCCTTTTCGTGTACAGCGATGGATCCATTGTTCGCTTGCCTAAACCAAGCTTCAATGTCCCTGTACATGATGATGGTTCCGTCGTATGGAAAGACGTGGTGTTCGACCCTGTTCATGATCTTTCTCTCAGGCTGTACAAGCCGGCTTTACCTGTTTCCACCAAGCTACCAATCTTTTACTACATTCATGGGGGAGGTTTTTGCATTGGGTCGCGGACTTGGCCAAACTGTCAAAACTATTGCTTCAAGCTGGCCTCAGAACTCCAAGCTGTGATCATCTCCCCGGACTACCGGTTGGCCCCAGAGAACAGGCTCCCGGCTGCTATTGAAGATGGTTACATGGCTGTGAAATGGCTCCAGGCTCAAGCAGTGGCAAATGAGCCCGACACTTGGTTGACTGAAGTCGCTGATTTTGGAAAAGTATTCATATCTGGTGATTCTGCAGGTGGCAACATTGCTCATAACCTGGCGGTCCGTCTCATGGCTGGCTCGCTGGAATTAGCTCCTGTTCGGGTAAAGGGTTATATTCTTCTTGCTCCCTTTTTTGGTGGAACAGTGAGGACCAAATCAGAAGCTGAGGGTCCTAAAGAAGCTTTCCTCAATTTGGAACTCATTGACAGGTTCGTGCAAACTTTACATGGGCTTCTCTTTTATTTATTGTTTTCTTGAGGAAAAGAAAAACAGAGTGAGATTCCTCCGCGATCAAGCTCAATTTACGTGAGTAATTGATAGTTAATTAATAAAAGAGTTATTAAATCAAATTAATAAGAGTTATTAAATCACATATACTACAATTAACTAATAGACACTATTTTTAAAGGCAGATGAAAGCTCAAATCACGAGATGACCCTAATTCGTGTGTTAGTTCTTGATAAAGAAGCTTCTTGTTTTTGTACATAATGGTTTTAGGTTTTGGAGACTATCCATACCAATTGGAGAGACAACAGATCATCCACTAATAAACCCATTTGGGCCAGTCAGCCCTAGCCTTGAAGCAGTGGATCTTGATCCAATTCTAGTTGTTGCTGGGGGAAGCGATTTGCTCAAAGACAGAGCAGAGGATTATGCAAAGACACTTAAAAATTTTGGAAAGAAGGTTGAATATGTCGAATTTGAAGGAAAGCAGCATGGATTTTTCACCATTGATCCCAACTCTGAAGATGCCAACCGCCTGATGCAAATCATCAAACACTTTATTGCTGAAAATTCCACCTAGGCTATATATAAGACTATAGGATCCTGTTATGCAATACGGGTCTTTCTGTATTTTCGAAATAAAAATGTCCTCTTGTACCTTTCATTTTGGATTTAAAAATAAAAATTGTCGTTTCATGATTTTACAAAAGTAAAGTCTAAATTTTAAATTAGTAATTCCCCACGGTGAAATCTAATCGAGGAGGGTTGATTTTCTTTTCTTTTCTTTTTTTTTTTTTTTTTTGAGGTAAGGAGGACTGGTATTAAATAAAACGACAGTTTTTTAATCAGCATTGAATAATTATTAGTTTGAAATTCTAAACTTATGTAAAATCAGCATTTAACTGAATAAACTCTCATAGTTGATATATACATACAACAAAAATAGCACCAAAAAATATGTACATACACTCACAGCATCATATATTTGTTATGGATGAATTCATTCTTTTATTAAAACATAGTTTCAATTTCTCCATAATTGATGGTTATTACAAAAATACTCGTGCAACGTAAGTGAAACAATAAATTAACTAGATCAATAAATATGGCTTGGGAGGCTTCCTTTGGCAGGTATTTTGTATCCTCAATCTTTGTAGGAGTAATGACGGAATTATTAACTTTCATATAAATTTATTTTCTATAATAATTAAATTGATTATATTAAATATACCAAATAATTTATTTTTATTATTTTAAATTTTTCATACAACTAAAGAAACCATGCTACATCAATTTATATAAAATAAATCTCTATTTAATATTATGCCTGATAAATTACATCATTAAAATATTTAGTAAATAACTATGGTTGCGGTTTGAATTTTGAAAGTTAAGTTCATTTTAAGATATACTTATATAGTAAAAGATCATTTATATATTTATTATTTTATTAAAATTATTATTTATAAATATATTTACCATACATTATCAATTTTTAATTATATTTACCACACATTATTAATTTTTACTGCAGCAGCACCTTATGCATATTTGAATTCGGTCAACGCCTTAGGGATGCTTCGGTATTTTCATCTCACCACATCCTCCTCAGCAGCCAGCAACTCCGCATAGAAAAGTGGCTCCACAATTCGACAATTCAAAAATTTTAACACCCCGAATCTCAAACGGTCACCAGCATCAAATCCACTCGTATCCCAACCGTTCATCTATCCAACTCGCCACCGTCCGATCTTCCCCCTAGTATTTCAAATTCTTCTTTCCCTCGTCACTCCTTCAATTCTCTACTGTCCCAAAATCTTTCTTCCCTAATTTTTCCGTTCATATCGAAACGACATGCCGTTTATTTCAGAGACGGCCGGTGCGATCAAGAGCAGGTTCGGTTTCCACAGCCGTTCCACCTCCTCCGATTCCACGCCGTCGTTTTTCACTTCACCGGATCTTTCTCTGAAGTCTGTGACGAGAGACAATCATGCAAGCCAATCTCTCGCTGCCACGTCAGCAGTTCGTAGCATCGGCGACTGGGACGACAATGCAGCCGCTGCCACCACTGCGTCATCTCACAGCTTCGAGTTCTCCGACGATCCTTCCTTCTGGAAGGACCATAACGTGCAGGTAATTTTTTATTTTTGAAAAAAATTTTTTAGTTGAAAATTGAAATTTCTGTATGTTTCTATTAGAAATCTAATTTAAATGCGCAAATGATTATTAGTTAATGCGCTCGAATTAATTTGGAGCTAATTAATATGTTTAGGTAATTATAAGAATCCGTCCACTGAGTAGGTCAGAGATTTCGGTTCAAGGCTACAACAAGTGTATTAGGCAGGAGAGCTGCCAAACGATCACATGGACAGGGCATCCTGAGTCGCGTTTCACGTTTGATATTGTCGCAGATGCGAATGTTAGCCAGGTATTGCTTTTAGCTTTCGGTTGTTTAGGTTAATGCTGCTTATGTTTTGTTATTGCTGGTGTGTGGTAGTGGATCTTATTGGGCTAATTTGACAGGAGAGGTTGTTCAAAGCTGCTGGTGTGCCTATGGTGGATAATTGTATGGGAGGTTACAACAGTTGCATGTTTGCTTATGGCCAAGTGAGCTTTTAATTTGGTTATATCAATTGGTGTACGAAAGAGTTAGTGAAACGTGTTTATGATTTAAGTTACCATTTCTTTGTGCAGACGGGTAGTGGCAAAACGCACACGATGCTGGGAGATATTGAGGAGAGCACTCAAAGGCATAGTGTGAATTCTGGAATGACACCTAGAGTCTTTGAATACTTATTCTCAAGGATTCAGAAGGTATTCTATTGGTATTGGTGGAAGATACTTGTTAATATAGTGAGATAGAATGCATGATAAGTGAAATAACAATACTCTTTTGGGTATAATTTGGTGCTAAAAAGCAATGCAATTTTGAATTTATTGCAGAAGAGCAGCTTTGACACTTGTATATAAATCTAAGATGTCTTTTAATTGAGGTGCTTGACATTTACAAATCACTGGTTACTGGGAAACTTAAATTTTTAATTACTTTTTTGTAACCCAGAAGATTTGGATATGTTAAACTAGAAATCTTTTATTACTATTATTATTAATATTTTTTTTCTAATTTTGGAGATCACCATCTTCTGTATACAAGAGCTAAAATTTTATCATGTTTTCATTTACCTTTGAATTTTTCATTCCGAGGATCATTTAACAGCTTTGACTACTTTGTTGTGTTGCAGGAGAAAATTGCCCGCAAAGACGAGAAGATAAGATTTAATTGCAAATGCTCATTTTTGGAAATATACAATGAGCAAATTCTTGATCTTTTGGACCCGTCTTCCAGTAATCTACAGGTAAACATGTCTTACACTGCATGTTACAGGTTCATCTCTACAGTTTCTCTTTTCATTTATGATTGCCCTGGTACAAACCAAATAAACTTTCATTACCAATAATGAAAACATGTCTTTTTCATTTTCCTCACTAATTACCTGACGGAGATTACACAGTAACTGAAGAAATCTAATGGTTACTCTTTTGCATCCTTATTTTAGTAAGAACATTTCTCCGTGAATAACATGTTCACTTGCGATCAAGGCAAGATACTCTGTAAGTAAACCAGCTCATTTTGAAATAGGACTTAGATAGAAGTTCCTTTGTTCCATATTGTTCTAAATTCTTATGTACTAGATAAAGGGATGTCTATGCATAGCCAAATTTTTAGTTCTTGTCAGACCCTCATATTTTGTTTATGGTTTGGAGGATTTCCTAAACTCTTAATATATGTCAAACAAATGGTAAAACACTTTGGAGTTAAGGGGAAATTTCCAAATACTTGTCCTAGATACTGTGATGCTTTCTTTAATTAGTTATCTTGGAGTCTTAGACTGATTCATCTGTACATGGCAGATAAGAGAAGACAATAAGAAAGGTGTTTATGTTGAGAATTTGAAGGAGATAGAAGTTACGAGTGCTCGGGATGTGATTCAACAGCTTATTCAAGTATATATTCGTCTTCTCTGGCTCTTCTCTTTGATATGTTTCACACCTGTAGTTGAATTATGTAACCGCTAGTATTTCTATAGTGCTGCAGGTTTTTGGTGAATGTTAGTGGCTGTGTTTTGAGTAAAACCTTTGTCACAGTTGTAGTTATTTTACATGTTGAAGTGCTTTTGTTATTTGAAATCAGTGCTGAAAGTGTACAGTCTGTTCTGTGTTTTGCAGCAGTCAGACATTTTCTTTTTTCTCATTTGAAATTAAACATTTGAATTTGCAAAGAAGACGACAAAAGAAACCATTTTCAGATTTTTTGGAATTTATTAGTACAAATCAGACAACATTTTGATTTCCTTTTTTAATTTTGTTACTATTTTGCAAAAAGAAGCCAATAATTTTTTCAAAGTCAATCATTTTGATTGCACCTGTAAATTGTATTTCTGTGCTCTTTCTCTGTTAATTCATTCACATAGTATGTATAGCTGGTGCAATTATTACTTCTTATGTCAACACATCACTGGCTAGTTTGTATTAGTAACTTAAATGGTCAAATTTAATTTTCTCTGTATCTGAACTTCTAAATGTACATTGGTCTCAGAAATTTTTTGACATTTGTTTGTTTTCCCTTAGTAATTTTTGTAACAGAATGCTTATTAACACTTCGATATTTCAGGGTGCAGCAAACAGAAAGGTTGCTGCCACTAATATGAACCATGCAAGTAGCCGTTCTCACAGTGTATTTACATGCATTATTGAAAGTAAGGTGAGTAAACATACAAGTTCTTTTCTTCTTTTTCTATTTTTGGACTTTTTTGTTAAACTTTGTCTTTTTCCTATATATTTAGTACTTGGAGTTAAAAAAAACATGTTTAATTGAGTTTTTATTACCAGTGGGAATCTCAAGGTGTAACTCACCATCGGTTTGCTCAGCTTAATCTTGTCGATTTAGCTGGCTCTGAAAGGTACACGCATATAGAAATGAGTTTGCATCAATTTCAGACTATTATTTGCATTGATTTCAGTTATTTTTCACAAAATACTGTGTTTACGTGTGTTTATGCTTTGATCACAGGCAGAAGAGCTCTGGTGCAGAAGGTGAACGTCTCAAGGAAGCTACCAATATCAACAAGTCACTTTCAACATTGGGGTGCGCTGTTATTACCTTTCACCAACAATCTTCTTGTTAACGAAATGCTTGACCGTTGAATGGTTTTGTCTTCTTTATTGATTCGTGCAGACTTGTGATTATGAACCTTGTTAGTATCTCCAATGGAAAGTCGCTTCATGTTCCATACCGTGATTCAAAGCTTACATTTTTGCTTCAGGTATACAACTGCTGCTGATTGAAAATAAACCTTATGAAGCAAATTCTCTCTCTCTCTCTCTTGAAAATAAACCTTGAGAAGCAAATCCCCTCTCTCTCTCTCTCTTTGTTATCTTCTCTCTTTTCTTTTGACTGATAGTATCTGCTGTGGTATGTAATTATTTCTTGCAATAATCTCCTGCTCTGCTGAACTGCAAACTTTTTGAATGATCATTCCGCTCTGTGTGTGTGTGTGTGTGTGTGTGTGTATGGGCACTAGCACACACACACACAATACATAAGCCATGGTTCTTTTAAACTCAAGATTAAGTAAGTATTAAATATTGAAATTTGTTTACTTAGGATTTTTTGGCAATATCTTGTATCATGCCAAGATCTTCAGCAAAGAAAGGGATATCTAACCATCTTGTTATTGTTTTACTTTCAGGATTCACTAGGTGGGAATTCAAAAACAATCATAATTGCAAATATCAGTCCATCTAGTTGGTCAGTCAAAGCATCATTCTTTATTAATAGCGTGTCTTACTTACATATAAACTTCTTTAGAATTCTTACCTTGTCTTTTAGGAACCTTTTTTCACTAATTTGCTTATAGATGAACTTCAATAGTTAATTGAGTTTCAAATTTCTTGTATTTTCTAACTCCTATGGATTTTTTCACTACCTTTTACTTTTGAAAGTATACATTGGAAGTTTCTTTTAAACTCCAAGTTCATGACAGTGTTAGCTCATTGTTTGTCATTTCTTTTCTATTTGTTTCAACAACCTCATTTTTTTTAAGATTAAATTCATTTAATATATGGGAAATGTTTTGGTCCCTTGCAGTTGTTCGTTGGAGACACTTAGCACTTTGAAGTTTGCACAACGTGCTAAATTTATAAAAAACAACGTATGTGATCTTTGCATGTCCTTTTTTAATGTTTCTTTGGTGATATCAGATAGGGTATCACATTCAAGACTTCAGGTGCAGGGGCACATCTCTGCTTCTTTGCACAGCTCATCAGTTCTACATTTTATCCATTTTTTCTGTTTCTAAGTCATTAGCAAACACTTGAGTACTTATGTTTTTAAGTTTCAATCACCATCTCTTATAGAAAGTTGGTTCTAATTTTTCTACAGGCAATTGTAAATGAAGATGCTTCTGGGGATGTTATTGCCATGCGGATGGAGATTCAACAGCTTAAGGTATTGTTCTGAATTTGTTTCTTTATGTTATTTTACATCATAATGTTCCGTAGTTTCACTGACTCTACAAATAGACTTTTTTCCCTTCAGATCTTTTCTAGAAAGCATACCAATGTATGAGAAACTTTGTGACGTTCTAGTGACTATTAATTTCTCTTTCTCAAGAAATTTTTTCTTGATGATTTAAGATTAAATCAAATGCTAAAGTTGAATTTCTTTGGATCATTTAAGTTCTTTGGACTAAATTTATTATCTCAAAAATGAGTTTCTGTGCAATGAATTACTGTTTACTCTGGAAAAATAAAAATGGATGATTTGTGCATCATCCCCTAAAGGAATAACTTGGCAATTTTTTAGATTTATTTTTTGCTTCAGTAAGCATACTTGGTCTTGTAAGTTAAGTGCTTGTAGAATTTATGGTGATTTTCATTTTCCTATTACACACTTCAAATGTTCCCTTCTTTTTCTTCAGAAAGAAGTATCTCGTTTACGGGGTATAGCCCATGGAGGGGCTGAAAGTCTGGTCAATGACACTCCTACAGTAAGCTTTCCGGGATCCCCTGGATCCATTAAGTGGGAAGGGCTTCATGAGTCGTTTAGTCCACTTATATCGGATAAACGGATGTCTCAGGTGAACACAATTTTAGTTCTTTGATTTATAAGAAGACATCTGGTTTACACTTATTGTTTAACAATTTATTTGTTTCACTTCTCTTATCAGAAGAAAGATTACGAACTTGCGCTTGTTGGAGCTTTCAGGAGGGAAAAGGAGAAAGACATCTCTTTACAAGCTTTGGCTGCTGAAAATCAGGCAGCTCTGCGACTGGTATGTCATTGAGAAATTTTGACATGTTATTTAATGGATTTTCGGGCTGAAAATTTTGGGACATTTATTAATAAATGCTACACATTTCTTCTTAAATAGAAGTGAACAGACAGAATTTCAAAAGATTAGTTTCTATGTTCTCTTCAATTGGATGTTAAACCTCTAATCATATTTTGGCATATAAGTTGTTTGCGTGCTATTTGGGCAATTGTATACTTGTAAGGACCCATCTATTATAGTTTATATGGATACTGTGATACATAACTTCTCTAAACATTAAATGCTTCATTTGAATTAGGCCAAACAAAGAGAGGACGAGATACAAGGCCTAAAGATGAGATTACGTTTCCGGGAAGCAGGAATCAAGAGGCTGGAGGCTGTTGCTTCTGGAAAGATTTCTGCTGAGACCCATTTATTGAAAGAGAAGGAGGAGTGTTTGAAGGAAATTGAGGTTCTCAGGACGCAGGTAGATCGCAACCAAGAAGTAACAAGATTTGCCATGGAGAACCTGCAGCTTAAAGAGGAAATTAGGAGGCATGTACTTTCAACACAGTTTTATTATAGTGGTCTCACTGTGACATTAATTATTCTTCATTTGCTTATGTAGCATGTATATTTCTCAGGCATTAATGATTGTTTGGCCTTTCCTTTGAACATTATAATTTTCTGATACATTGTTAATCGTATTTTTTTTAACCCACAGATTGAAGTCATTTTATGAAGGCGGCGAACGAGAGATGATGAATCAACAAATCATGGTGTTACAGAATAAGGTGTCAAAATTGGTTTTCAAAACCTTTGAACCTAACTGGTTGTATTATATTTTTTATTTAATTTTATGTGCATCTGTTCAAATATGCAGTTGCTAGAAGCACTAGATTGGAAACTTATGCATGAATCAGACTCTTCAGCAGTTCAGGTTCTTTGCTGGCTTTGTTTTCTTATTTGTCAATTTGAATTAATTAGTGGGAATCATAACTTTGAATTTTGATGGTTATGTATTAGAAGGCAAATTCAGTTGCAGTGACTGAAGCTTGCAGTGATGGTGATTTACTGATCTCTAGCAAGGTAAGATCATATATCTTTTTTAATGATTTCTTTTTTTTTTTAAATATGTATACATTTTTATATTTGTCCAGTATGGCTAATTTCTATTATTCACTTTATATGGAACTGATTGAAAATAATATGATGTTGCACCTAATTTACTTCATTTGCTGTGGCATTTATTGAGTTATGAGTTAATCTGAGTTACAGACACTCAGAAGGTTTCCACATCACATTCATCCTCATAAAGTCGTAATTATAAACTAATTTGTGTTTGATGCAATTTTAAATGCATCATTTGCTCTTTTTTTCTTTTTTTTTTTCCTGACATCCTTGTTTCCTAGCATTAGTTTGACATCTAAATAAGAGATTTATCTATGACTTATAAACATCCTATGCCAATATTGTGCATGTCATTTAAATTTTCATGGCGTGGTTAGCTTTTTCAGTTATGCTTTTATAAAAGTAGTAATCAATGAAATGATGACTCAGAGCAATCCTTATGCCCTTTTTGATTGGTTTGATGCTTAAATTGCAACAGTTCTAAGTCAGGCATAATAGTTTGCCTTTGCACTAAATAGGTTTTGACTTCACGAAAGCAATTCTCTTGTTCTGTTTATCACAGGAACCAGGTTCACCTTGGCGCACGTCAGTTAATGAGGAAAATGAGTTCCTTCGCATGCAGGTAAATAATGCACTTGGATGAATTTTGAATGTTTTAACTTGCAACTTGATGGAAGTTTCTTATATGAAATTAATCCATTGGACTTGTTTCGTTACAGGCTATTCATAACCAAGCAGAAATGGAAACTCTCCGAAAACAGTTGGAATTCTCACTTGAGGAGAAAGAGAAGCTGGAAAGGTGATTGTAAATCCTCTATTTTCTTGCATAATTTAAACTAATTCAACTGCTTTTAATTCCTGGTTTGGTGTGTCCAGCAGCACTGTCTTTTAATACAATTATTGTGATTCTTATTATTGCTGTTGCTAATTGTCATTATTATTATTGTTATTATGAGTATATCATGATCATTTCTAGTGGAACATTTATCATGGTCAGATATTATCTGCTGGACTTCAGTGTCTTCATTTACTAATTTGGCAGGCATGTGAGCGATCTGGTTAAGAAACTTGAGGAGCAGACATGTCCTAGCTCTGCAAAAGAAGAAACACAGGAATTTCAGTTGTCAACAAATGTGCCTACGATTAACTTTGATGACCAAGTTGAGCTGAAAACCATGGTTGACGCTATTGCTGTGGCTAGTCAGAGGGAAGCAGAGGCTCATCAGACAGCAATTGGGTTGTCCAAAATGCATGATGAGCTAAGGTTAGAGCTTGAGGTCTTGAATAAGGAAAAGAGTGAATTCAATAAATTGAATGATGCGCTGCAGTTGAAGCATAAGGTCTTAATTGAGGAAAAGAGTAATCTTATAGAATTATATGAAAGAAAAGAGATGGAGATGAAAAGAGAAGCTGAGAATCTAGAGCTTCAACTTGCAGAAATGCATGAAGAAAACGAAAAATTATTGGGACTGTATGAAAAAGCCATGCAAGAGAGGGATGAATTCAAAAGAATGATTTCTTTAAGTGGACAAAACAGAGCTGAAGCAAGCGGAGAGATTTATTGCCCAGAAAAGCTTGTTGAAATTGATGCAGGTAAGCAGCACATCACGTCTGTTGAACCTGGTCTCCCAGCATTGAATGGGCAGGACATAGGAGAAAATTCTAGATTTGAAAATCTTAAGTATGGAGAGAACATTTCCAGAATGGATGTCCATAATGGATTTAGCCTATATCCTGGGAATTCTCAAGCTAATAAAGAAACTCACATCAGTTCTCAAGTTGAAGGTCTTCATTCGTCAGAAAAAGCTCCTGGTTCTGGAGAAGCTGCCTTTACTGACATGGAAACAGAGCAGTTGAATCTTGCTAACATAAAGGTCCCGGAAGATCTAAATTTGGTCAGCCTGAAGCTGGAAAAAGCCCAAGAGAAGCTTTCAGATTCTGCTAATACTATTACTCTATTCGGTTCGGTTGAGAAAGCATTCGCTGAGGTTGATAAACTCTCTGGAGATATTGTAGCTATGGAAGATAGTATCCATTCCAAGCAACTACAGTGCGGTTCCCTCAAACACCTTTGTTCTGAAATGCAAGAGAGAAAAGCTCTTGTAGATAATAAATTGATGGCACTCAAGTATTCTTTGTCAAGCTTTTCTTCGTCGGCAGCATACTTTGAACAGAGAGCAGCTCGATCAAGAGCTAGGGTAACTACTTCATCGACTTACCTGAATCAGAAAAAAGAGCAATCGGTGCATCTGGAATGCTGCAAGAGAGAAATTGAAGATGCTCTACGAAAGGTTCAACGATCTGAAGCTGAATTGAGGAACAACCTTGCACTTTTGAAGTCAAAACTTGAGGAAGAGAACAGAAGGCAAGAGAATGAAAAGGTTCTTTTTGCTATAGATAACATTGAAAAAGTAGACCATCCCCAGAGAAATTGGAATTTGGGTGGTAAAGCTACCGAGTTGCTGAAGTCCGAGGAAGAGAAAACCAAGCTGCAAACTGAGTTGAAGTTGTGTCGGGAAAGGCTTGGAGTTGTAAAAAGGGAATTTGAGGATTTAACTAAGAAATCCTGGAAGATAGATAGTGACTTGCAAACTGTTCAAATGGAGATACAGAAAAGTTCAAGGTCTGTCGAAGAGATGGAACTTGCACACCAGGCAGTACTCCAAGAACAGGAAGCCCTCTTGGAGATTAGAGAGAAGGGAAAAACAGAAATCGAAAGCATGATTCTTGAATATATGCAACATGTGTTTGAGGCAGATTTGAAGGAGGCGGAGATGAGGATTGTAGAAGAAGAATTGCAACTTGAATTGAGAAGAATGGATGAGTTACGATTATTGAGGGCTGCAGCCGCCGAGAAGAAAGCCCAACTGTTGGAGCACACAAAGAGTAAATCATGCTTTTTCTCGGAAAAGATGGAAGAGGAGCTGAAAAACGTTTGGTCATATCTCGTCGAAGCAAAGTCATTACTCGTGTAAGAATATTCAGATGACCGGTAAGTCTTCTTGCTCATCTGTCATGACATTTAGAATACATCCGCAGAGAAAAGGGCTCTGACTCTTCCCCCTTTTTTTTTTTTGTAATTAAATTGCTACTTGTCTCAGCAATATTATTGTGATTTTGTTGTGTAAGCCAATGCAAGTATTCCTCGTTTCATAAGTAGTAGTCATCTCCTTTTTTGATGTTCCAAATTAGCTGTGATTAAAGCTAATAGGGGTAGTATTTTGAAGCTGCTAGGTGTTGCAATGCTGGAAAAAGAATGAAATATTTGTGATGATGTGAAAACAGTGGCATAAGCTAATTCTTTTAGCTTATGGGTTAGCTTTAACGAAAGGAGTACAGAGACTTAAGTAGTAATAGTAGATTCATATACACACTTTGTATGGAGTTTATAATACGCTTATATAAAGTCATAGCTATAACTTAAAAGTCATAGTTGTAAAGTTTGATAAACATTTGCACTTGTAACTAATGATAAATGCGCATCTAGGATTCTAATACTTTTCCTCAATGATAAGGGAAAGAGATAATTGAAGAATTCTCTTTATTATTACTACGAAAGAAAAGAACAGTAAGATAAAATAAAATAAAGAAAACTATGTTTCGAACAATAATAGCCGGAGCTTCATGTCCAAATAAAACATCTTTCCTATTTAGTACAAAACGACTTCACAAGCATAATTACATTACATGTTTCCCAGTCTCTTTGATATTCACTCTGACAATATGGAATGCGGAATGCCTTGCATTTGTCCACGAGTCCATGTATTCTTTTGTTTGACCACATGCCATGCGTGGGTTGATGCAATAATCAACAGGGGTACAATGGTAATTTTATCCCATAATAATATTCCTTCTAATTTTTCTTTGGAAAATGTAGAAATTAATTTTGTTGCTCCTAATGAGTATCAAGAAAAGAGTTAAAAGTGAGAAATTTTATGTTTTCTAACAGTGATGTGGAAAACAAAAGACGTTGGCGAAACAAATTTGTTATGGAACAAATTTGTTGTTGAAATTTGAGAACTATGATTTTGAAATAATAGTATTATATACACTAATGATCTTGATTTGTCTTTTCAAGCAACAGATAAAGTGGAGCTAAATCATAGTTTAGATTTGGCAATGGATTGGGATGGTCCGGGATAACACCATTCTTAATCCAGTCTTAAAATAAATATTACAAGATAAATAGCCTCACCCATTAGAAATTGTTCACTTCAATTTGAAATAAAGATTACATGCATTTACTTATAAACCTATGGTGAATTTCAATATGGAAAGCACAAATAATGCAATATTATTGATTATTGGTGTGATTCTGCATTGATAGATGATTGACTACAGCAATTTAATCGCTGAAAAGTTGCCTTGCGTAGCAGTGGTGGTGGGAATCTTCTCGCAAATGCATTATGAACTACCAAATTGGTTTCAAGCATGTGACTGTTCTTTAATATGATGACGAATAATTTGTTCTCACTTCTTGTTGCAGACAAACTTGGTTTATCAAATCCGGAGTAGAGATGGCAATTTTCCCAGCCTGGGCCCAAGCCCATATTTGGCAAAATATAAGGCCAAGCTTTTTTTACCTGGCCTAATCCTAAGTGCTGGGGGTAAATCTGCATTTTTGAAAAGTAACAAGTCCGTTCCTAGACGACTTATTTATGTATATTTTAGTATTATAGAGGGAAACGGTACTTTAAAAATAAAATAAAAATTACCAAAAACATATATTATGCTTTTGAAATTCACATCTCCGGCGCTTTGAGTTTATCAATAAATGGTTTGTTAAGATATTATGAATATGATTTATGAAAGATAGAAAATGGAATTGATTTAGGAAATTTCTAATTACTATGTAAATTTTATTAAAGTAAATAATAAAAACTGCAATTGGCCTGCATCATTGCCAAATTAAATAAATAAAATTTTAGTCCATACTCACATGATTATTTTATCAATGTAGAAGAGTGTAAATAAATGAACTGGTATTAGTCAAAGATTTTTTTTTCTAAATGAATAATGTGCTTCAATAGACAAATATATGTAAGGCCCTGTTTGGTATTCTAAAATTGAGTAGTTTTAACTTAAAAATTACTGTTAATTTAAAAGTTAAGTTGATATTATTTCACACTTGTATGATTAAAAACCTATATATTGACTTTTTCAAACACATCATATTGATTTACTACTTAAAGAGACTTAACCATTTTTTAACGAATAAACATTGTCTATCTTTTGACAAACACATCATATTAGATAGCAAGGGTATCAAAATAATACTTTTGAGTTTATATTTTAGAAGTTACAAAAGAAATTTGTTAGAGTTGTTATTTACTCTTTCTAAAAGTTTTTTTTCTCTCTTAAAAAAAAAAAGAAAAAAGTATATATTTTCAAATATTTTGCGAATGTAAGAAAATATTTCACTTCCAAAAGATCATATACATTTAAGGTAATTTAATTTAATGTGAGTCAAAATAATACTTTTGAATAATCTAAGGTAATCTAATTAATAATTTTCTAATCATAATATTTAGTCCAATTTAATCTTACGTGCTAAACGCCCCCTAACTCTTTACCAAATACCCTAACGGCCCTCATTTCTTTAAAAACGGTATGAATGAAAAGGGAGTAACACTATGCATAATAGATTCCACCATTGTTTAAACAATACATTCGTGGTTGTGCTGGTGGTGTTAGATTAATTTTTTTGTTTTTGTTGCAGGTCTTAAAGGGAAAATGAGTGATGCCCCTAGTTGTCTATCGAAACTAAGTCAAGTCTCCCTCAAACTTTAAAACTAGTTAAAACCCTCTCAATTTTAAAATATTGACTTTTTCAAAGGGTAATTCTTTCTTTAAAAATTACTCCAGCAACTTTTTAATATAAATATTCTTAAAGGGGTTGACATAATTCAACGTAAAATAAATTAAAAGATATTTATTTTTTTTATTTAAAAAATACTTCCACTTATCAAAAAAAATTTAAAAGCTAACTCACATAAATCACCATGTTCTTTCTCTCTTTCTTCATTTTCTAACTCACATGGATCACCATGAATGGTAAGAAATACCACTTAGTCGAGTCGCCAGTTTTGATCCGCAAACCCAACATAGCGAACATCATGGGAATGGAAATCCTAGTATTGATATTGTTCCTAGGAGATAGCTCAACTCCTAGGGCTATATCAGGCACAATTACAACAATGTTTAAGCTCCTTGAAACTTCTTGGTTTTTAGTACGGAGTTTATATGATGTTTTTCTTTTGCATGCCAGCAACAAAATTTATTGGTCAGACACCTAAAAGTCGTCATATCTGAATAATGCAGGTGCAGATCCTCCAAATGCTAAAAAATATTACTTGCATTAGCTCATTTTATTAGGTTATCTAGAATATATTCTAGCTTTTCACAGCATAATTCATTTCAATCACCATGAAGTTAGCAATTGATCTTGAAGCGGAGGCTTTGACAGAAAATGATTCCGGTGTTAGCAGCCCCGCAGCATCCAACCCATCCTACCAAGGAGGGTTGTGCTGGTCCGTCCAATGACAGCTTCACTAGCTCTTCCCGAGTCACAAATCCTTTCGAGACTCCATCAAATATAGGTCCAATTTAAGTTGATTTAACTCTTCTGCTTAAAAAACAAAATATTGAGTCAGAAGGAAGGGATTCAACGAGACTCTCATTTTGAAGCACTGGTGTGAGTAGCAATAAACCTGCAACTCATAGTACACTGACAAAACGGAAATTCTTTAGTTCTCAGGCACTTGGTGGGCATTAGAATGCGCATAAGATGGAAAGAACAGTGACAAAACGGACCAATGCAAATGGGGGTATTTTTCTGAGAGGTGTACCAGTGTAGCATCTCTCTCTCCTCAAGGCTGTTTATTTAGGTCTTCAGGGATCAATGCACACAGATCAGTAATACACCAAGGCCTTCCACCACAAATGAGGCCGCCAGAGACTAAGAATATCAAAAGATTTGAATACAAGTATGCTCATCTACTAGTGTTTGTGGAGGATCGATGATGAGGCAAAGTTGTTATGACCGGGTAGTTTCCATCAGGAAGCAAGGTAGGTAATACTAATTCGTATTCTATAGCGACTGGAAGTTACAGTTTGGAGATTAGTCCGACAGTGAATTCGCATAATTCAGCACCAGATCTTGCACTCAAAACTTTTTAAGAGCTTGGCTTACTCCTTTATGGCTATTATTGTCACATTATACTGTCAAATGTGCATATTTCAACTTGAATTTTTTCAAAACAACTACGTTTTCTCGCGTTACAGACACATGTAACGTCAATGTGTTCTCATTTAGATTGCATAGACCATAATCTCTTTGTATTTTAATTTTTTTTTTCTTATTGTAGTGTACTTATTGTGGTGAATTAGTGGCAATGCTATTTAAACTCATAAACCAAGGTATATTTTGTGAGTGTTACGCTTCTAGTTACTTTGAAGGTAGAATATCTTTAGTATTTTGGCACTAAGTCAGCTAATCTTGTACACGGAACGAGTTTACAGTAAATTATCTTTTTAACATTTTACAACATTGTGAACTCATCCAGCATTCTAATAAATATACGAAAAATTTGCAATGCTCACTTTACTTTTACTTCACCATCAAATATTTTAACAATCACTTTGTCACTTGTACCTGAAACTAATGATTGAAATCTACAATAATTATGTATAATAAAAGTCATAGCAACTCAATCTCAAACATACTATATACTGACCAGTGATCAATAAAACACTGGTCAAACATGCTCCCAGCCATAGCACTACATCACTTGTTTGCTTCCAAACTATGTACACACAATGATATCTTGCAACTCACGCAGAATACACGTATTATAACCGTCATAGCTACTAAATCTCAAACATACTTTATACTGGCCAGCGATCAATAAAATACTATTCAAACATGCTCCCAAACCATAGCACTACATCACTTGTTTGCTTCCACACTATGTATACACAATGATATCTAGCAACTCACATTCTCATAGCATTTGGTCTAAGCAGTTGGAAAGCAGAATACATGTAGAAATACCGAGCAGCAAATATACATACATGGCATTGTATTCATGGCATACTTCATTTTGGAGTCTTCTCCATTTCACTACGGTAATGAGCAACTCGAGCATGGGAGTAAGTTGAAAGTGCTGATCCAGTCATGCTCAAGAAGTGCTTAGCAAGACCCACACTTTTCTTTGTAGCCAACCAAATAACACAGAAGAACCCTATCCATCCTGATAATCACAAATATCCAAAACAAAAGTTGAAAAAAACATAAAGTTACATTAGTTGAAGTGCCCAAGATATTTTAACAAGACTATGGTCAAGCTTTAAATAATATACAAAGAATTTTTGGAGGGTCTAATTTGATGAAAAAAAACAAGCAAGCCAATGATAGATCCATGGAAACTTTAACCAATTAATTATAGGTAGGTTGGCAGATTTTTATGAACACATATAGGCATTAACCAATCAGCAAACAACAGAGTTGCAGGCAATTAAGAGCGAGAGGAAAGAAAACATGGAATGGTAGAGAGACCTAGCAGTTTATTTCATACTGACATACTATCTCAGTATATATGTGGCACAATTGGTGGGAAATCAAATTAGCAGCTTGAGAGTAATGTTTGTCTATGCATAAAAAAAAAGTTTCAGGAACCAAAGAACCATTGGGAAACAAACAGATGATGATAAATGGATAATTAACATGTAGAATTACAAGTTATAATTAACAAATTATGGATGAGAATTCAATCTTTCCCCCCGTTTTCCCCCCTCCCTTTCATCAAAAGGAAATGTTAGAGACCCTAAGCAGATAAAGGGCTACCATCATCTTCGGTTAGAAATTCAGCAAGTTCAATTTTATAAAATTCCCAGGAATTCAACATCAATAATGGTAATATTTGAATAACTTTAAGATATGACTTGATAAGAAAAACTTGTACAAAATAAAGAAGAAAAGGGTAGGAGCAAATAACTGCACCTGATGCGATCAAAACAGCCACAATTGCAGAAATTGTTGCAGCAGAAATAACAAAAGCAGCAACAGATAAAGCCCCAATATAAATAGCAGTTAAACAAGCAAAGAAAAGTGCCAAAAAGCCTCCTGCTGCAGCCAAAGACACGAGAAGGGAAATGATAATAGCGTTGGTAGTTGCAGCCAGAAAGAAAAGCATAAATACAAGCAACCCTGTCAAGGTAAGAAGAGTAATTGTCCCAACCTGCACGAATTTAGAAAGCATCAAAAGAAATTGAAAAATAAATCTCAAAAATAAGAGACAAGTGATATACAGAAAAGTATAAATTTCAATACACTACGAGAGAAAACACACTGAATTTGAATGAGCGTTTTTCTAGTCTTTTAGGAATCACAGAAAAGTATATATTACAAATAAATGATTCAATGAACGACTTTTTCTATGGTGTGCAACTGTACACGTGACACAATTATGTAATTCCTTGTGTATATTGAAGATGTGTAGTAACAAAACAATGCTATGTGACAATTTCAGTCATCGTAAAGTCAATAACATTGCCTGCTAGATCAGTATATATAAACAAACTTTCACTAATTGCAAGAACCTTCTGAATTTTGACAAACATAAAATTCTTTCATTATACACACTACCTGCCTAACAGTCATCAATCAAACACATCCACCCAACAAATAAAATTTGGTAAATTCCTATCCTGACCACCACTGCTTATACAGCACAGTTATCTCTTCATATAATTGATTTAATACAAAATGTAAATAAACACTCCAAGAATCTCTTCACATCGCCCATCCAACTTTAGTTCTCTGACTGTTGCCTAACAGGGAATAAAAAGAGATCAGCTCTAATTCCAGTGATGAAGAGAGTAATTCAAGCACTCAATTTTTTAGATTAAAACCTTATTTTCAGTGGCATGGATCTTGGAAAAAAATTTATATATTTAAGGCACAAGCATCTGTTTATTTCAGAACAAATTACAATGACAGTTAAAATACAATAAAACCTCTCTATAGCGAGACTGGATATAAGAATAATCTCATGTAGTCATAAAAAACTCTGATCCCAGTTTGGGTCACATATAAATAACAACAAACTTCACTTGTAATAATTTATAACTTTTCAAAATCCCATCTTAAAAAACTTGCATCCGCATGGTGATAACAATCAGAATATTGCAAAATATATATGTTTTATTACATTAAAGGTGTAGGATGGAGTAAAACATTTTTCTAAAGTTGTTTGGAATAATGATTTATTCTTTACAGTTATTACCAAATTAATGTATAGTATTTCTAGAATTTAATAGAGAACTTTAATGCAAAACTTGCATATTAAAGCTACAATATTATATGTACTAGTTTTTTGAAATTACGTCCATCTTTTCATTATTAAATTTGATATTAGTTATTAATGCAGTACATACTTTACCAGGATAAATTTAAATTTCCAAGTACGTGTATTCTACTAGTAGTGGTAGTAAAATTAGAGAGGATTAAGTGTACAAGACACGAGCTTAGTATAAATTACTTATCCAAAAAGTAACAAATTTGAATTTTATTAGAGTACTCACGGAGATGACGAAGAGAGCACGGATAGGACCCCCTCTACGGGTCCAGACAAGAACTTTCCGGCCGGAGTTTCTAGAAGCTTGGCGAAGGTGCGATCCATTCTCCGATAGAGAGATCTTGATCCGGCGCAGCAGAGAAAACGACGCGACGCGGCTGTTGGCATCGGGGAAGAGAATCATGGTAATCATACGGTGGATAACACCGTAGAGTGTCTCGTCATCACAGGGGATCCCTTTATATTTTTTGGTAGCGTCATCGTCGTCCACGGGGACGCCGACGCCGTTGAGTCCGTCCGATTCGTACGATGATCCCTGCTCCATTCTCTTCCAGTCTCAGTGTCCAGTGTCCAGTGACCAGTAGCTCGTTAATAACGAGGATCAATACGACCTACTGTTATCACTTCTCTAGACTTTGAAACTGTACTAAGTTGCGATTGGCAACTGAGGATACGGGATTTGATACACGTGGACGGAGGAGTTTTCTAACCCGACCCTTTAATAATTGTGGGTCCCGACGCTTAAGCCCTTTTGTGTTGGCAAATGCTGAACTCGTTTAAATAATATATAAATAATGGACAGACCCCACCATTAATATAAATAGTTAGATTAACAGTATAAGTCCTGTATCAAATTCTGTTTTTGTGAGTGGATATGCAAGTTATATTAAATTAAATGTAAGTAGAGGCTCCCGTTTGTGGTTATCAGGTTAACATTGACTGAAATCGAAAGAAATAATAAAAAAATATTTATAAACACTATAACAAAATTCAACGGCCAGAATTTTGTTATAATCTTTTAATTCCTGATTGGGTGAGGGTGAGTGAGCGACCAGGCTTAAAACTTGAGGAGCAGACGCGTCAACAAACGTTAGCCGGGTACTGCTTTTAGCTTTCGGTTGTTTAGCTTAACGCTGCTCATGTTTTGTCATTGTTGTTGGTGTGTGGTAGTGGATCTCATTGGACTAATTTGACAGGAGAGGTTGTTCAACGCTGCCGGTGTGCCCATGGGGATAATTATTGTATGGGAGGATACAACGCAGTTGCTTGTTTGCTTACGGCCATGTGGGCTTTTAATTTGGTTGTATCAGTTGGCGTACGAAGAGTTAGTGAAACGTATTTGTGATTTTAAGTTGCCATTTCTCTGTGCAGTCGGGTAGTGGCAAAACTCACACGGTGCTGTGAGATATTGGGGAAAGCACCCAAAGGCATAGTGTGAATTCTGTGATGACACCTAGCGTACTTGAGTACTTATTCTCAAGGATTCAGAGGGTATTAAAATAGGACTCATGCCGAAGTTCCTTTGTTCCGTATTGTTTTAAATTCCCATGTACCAGATAAAGGCACGTCTATGCATAGCCAAATTTTTGGTTCTTGTCGGCCACTCGTATTTCATTTACGGTTGGGAGAATTTCCTGAACTCTTAGTTTATGTCAGACAAATGGCAAAACACTTTGGAGTTAAGGGGAAATTTCCAAATAGATGTCTTAGATATTATGAAATGCTTTCTTTAATTAGTTAACTTGGACTGATTCGCCTGTCCCTGGCAGGTAAGAGAAGACGATGAGAAAGGGGTTTATGTTGAGAATTTGAAGGAGATAGAAGTTGCGAGTGCTTAAGATGTGATTCAACAGCTTATTCAAGTATACACTCATCTTCACTGGCTCTTCTCTTTGATTTATTTGTCACTTGTGGTTGAATTATGTAACGGCTGGTATTTCTATAGTGCTGCAGGTATTTGGTGAATGTCAATGGCTGTGTTTTGAGTGAAACCCTTGTCGCAGTTGTAGTTATGATAATTGCATCGGAGGATATGAGTAATTTTTTTTTTTTTACATGTTGAAGTGCTTTTGCTATTTGAAATCAGTGCTGAAACTACTGTCCATTCTGTGTTTTGCAGCATTCAGACATTTTTTTTTCCTCTTTTGAAATTAAACATTTGAATTTGCAAAGAAGACCACAAAAAGAAACCATTTTCAGAATTTTTGGAATTTGTTACTGCAAATCAGGTGACATTTTGATTTCTTTTTTTAATTTTTGTTACTATTTTCCAAAAAAAAAAGGGCCAATAATTGTTTTCAAGGTCAATCATTTTGATTGCACCCGTAAATTGTATTTCTGTGCACTTTCTCTGTTGGATCTCTTATTCACTTAGTATGTATAACCAGCGCCATTATTATTGCACCTGTAAATTGGATTTTCTTTGCTCTTTCTCTGTTCAATCTTTCATTCACTTAGTATGTATAGTTGATGCAATTATTACTTGTGTCAACATGTCATTGGCTAGTTTGTATTAATAATTTAAATGGTCAAATTTAGTTTTCTCTGTATCTTAACTTCTAAAATGTACATTGGTCTTAGAAATTTTTCGACATTTTTTTGTTTTCCCTTAATAATTTTAGTAACAGAAAGCTTATTAATACTTCAATATTTCAAGATGCAGCAAATAGAAAGGTTGCTTTTACTAATTTGAACCATGCAAGTAGTCGTTCTCACAGCGTCTTTACATGCATTATTGAAAGTAAAGTGAGTAAACATACAGGTTCTTCTTTTTCTGTTTTTGGAATTTTTTTTTTTTTTGGTTGAACTTTGTCTATTTCCTAAATATTTAGTACTTGGAGTTAAAAAAAAAATCTTTAAATGAGTTTTTATTGCCCATGGGAATCTCAAGGTGTAACTCACCATCGGTTTGCTCAGCTTAATCTTGTCGATTTAGCTGGCTCTGAAAGGTACACGCATATAGAAATGAGTTTGCATCAATTTCAGACTATTATTTGCATTGATTTCAGTTATTTTTCACAAAATACTGTGTTTACGTGTGTTTATGCTTTGATCACAGGCAGAAGAGCTCTGGTGCAGAAGGTGAACTTCTCAAGGAAGCTACCAATATCAACAAGTCACTTTCAACATTGGGGTGCACTGTCATTACCTTTCACCAACAATCTTCTTGTTAATGAAATGCTTGACCGTTGAATGGTTTTGTCTTCTTTATTGATTCGCACAGACTTGTGATTATGAACCTTGTTAGTATCTCCAATGGAAAGTCGCTTCATGTTCCATACCGTGATTCAAAGCTTACATTTTTGCTTCAGGTATACAACTGCTGCTGATTGAAAATAAACCTTATGAAGCAAATTCTCTCTCTCTCTCGAAAATAAACCTTGAGTAGCAAATTCTCTCTCTCTCTCTCTCTCTTTATTTTCTTTTTTCTTTCCTTTTGAATAGATAGTATTTGCTGTGGTATGTAATTATTTCTGGCAATCATTTCCTGCTCTTCTGAATTGCCTACTTTCTGAATGATCATTCTGGTGTGGGTGTGTGCGCATATATATAAACCTCTCTTCTTTTAAACTCAAGTTAAAGAAAGTATAAAATTTTAAAATTTGTTTACCTAGGATTTTTTTGGCAATATCTTGTATCATCCCAAGATCTAGCAAAGACAGGGTTATCTCACCATTATGTTATTGTTTTGCTTTCAGGATTCACTGGGAGGGAATTCAAAAACAATCATAGTTGCAAATATCAGCCCATCTAGTTGGTCAGTGAAAGCATCACTCTTTATTAATAGCTTGTCTAACTTATGTATTTAGAATTCTTACCTTGTCCTTTAGGATCCTTTAGAATTCTCAACTATCCTGTCTTTTAGGATCCTTCTTTCACTAATTTGCTTATACATGAACTTCAATAGTTAATTGAATTGAAATTTCTTGTACTTTCTAACCCCATGGATATTTTTCACCACCTTGTACTTTTGAAAGTATACATTGAAGTTTCTTTTGAACTCCAAGTTCATCGAAACGTTTTCATTGTTTGTTATTTCTTTTCTATTTGTTTCAACAACCTCTATCGGCCTCATTTTTGTTCTCCAGTTTAAATGCATTTAATATATGGAAAATGTTTTGGTCCGTTGCAGTTGTTCGTTGGAGACACTTAGCACTTCGAAGTCTGCACAACGTGCTAAATTTATAAAAAAAAAGCAATGTGTGTGATTTTTAAATGTTTCTTTTGTGACATCAGATAGGGTATCACATTCAAGACTTCAGGTGCAAGGCCACATCTCTGCTTCTTTGCGTAGCTCATCAGTTTTACATTTTATGCATTTTTTCTGTTTCTAAGTCATTAGCAAACATTCTTTCAATCACCATTTCTTATAGAAAGTTGCTTCTAATTTTTTTGTGGGCAATTGTAAATGAAGATGCTTCTGGAGATGTTGTTGCCATGGGGATGGAGATTCAACAGCTTAAGGTATTGTGCTGAATTTGTTTCTTTATGTTACTTTACATCTTAATATTCTGTAGTTTCATTGACTCTATGAATACACTTTTTCATTTTCACTTGAGATCTTTTCTAGTAGGCGTACAAATAAATGGGAAACTTTGGGACTTTCTGGTAACTATTAATTTCTCGTTCTCAAGAACTTTCTTTTCTTGATGATTTAATATTCAATGAAATGCTGAAGCTGAAGTTCTTTGGATCTAACTTTATTATTTTGAAAATGAGTTTCTACATAATAGATTACTGTTTACTGTGGAAAAATAAAGATGAATAATTTATGTGTCATCCCCTAAAGAATTAATTGGCAATTTGTTAGATTTATTTATTTATTTATGTTTTGCATCTGTAAGCATTCTTGGTTTTGTAAGTTAAGTTCCTATAGCATTTATGGTGATTTTATTTGCCTATTACCCGCTTCAAATGTTCCCTTCTTTTTCTTCAGACAGAAGCATCTCGTTTCTGGGGTTTAGCCAATGGAGGGGCTGAAAGTCTGGTTAACGACACTCTTACAGTAAGCTTTCCAGGATCTCCTCGATCTATTAAGTGGGAAGGGCTTCATGGTTCATTTAGTCCACTTATATCGGATAAAAGGATGTCTTAGGTGAACATAATTTTAGTTCTTTGAAATTGATGGAGGTAAGCAGCATATCACATCTGTTGAACCTGCTCTCCCAGCATTGAATGGGCAGGACATGGGAGAAAATTCCAAGTTTGAAAATCTTATGTCTGGAGAGACCACATCTATATATATATATATATATATATATATATAGTGGTTCTCTTACGAAGGCATCCGTGTTAATTTCAAAATACGGATATCAATTTGTGGCCGTTGGATAATTCAATGGTTTTAAGTATTTCAGAGGCTATTAATAGGGGTCCCACCTTCAGCATTTTTAATATTTTTTTTGAAGAGAAAAAAAACAAGTTACTTTAATCATTTTTTTTAAGAGGAAAAAAACAAGTTAACAAGTGTATATTCTTATCCAAAAAATAAGTTTATATTGAAAGAGAAGGAAAATCATGTGAACTTGCTTTTTCCTCTCCAAAAAAATGATTAAAGTAATTTGCTTTTTTTTCCTAAAAAAATGATTAAAAATGCTGAAGGTGGGACCCATATGAATAGCCTTTAAAATACTTAAAACCATTGGATTTATCCAACGGCCACAAATTGATATCCGTATTTTAAAATTAAGAGAACCACTATATATATATATATATATATAATAGAACCACTATATATATATATATATAATAGTTAAATTAGATCATTAGAATTTGTGTATATTTATATTAACAAATTTAAGTTGAAACATGTCATTTATACATGAAATGAATAACACAAAGATGCAACATTTGATGTAAGTATGAAACATGAAATAAAACACCAAACTTCGACCATGCAATAGGTGATATAAACATGCAACTTAAAATTTACATGTGAAAAAATAACATGAAGGATGCAAAAATGATAGTTAAATATGCAACGTTAGACATTAAACATGAGAACGATGTAAACAAACAATAGAGTACTTAATACATGTGATAAACGATGTTGTACATGAAAATGAACATCAAGTATGATTTGGCCCATTTCATGTATGGCTTTTACATTCCATGTATAATATCGTTTGTTACAAGTATCATATATCCTATTACATATTTACATCATACTCATGTTAAATGTCTAATGTTGCATATTTAACTTTCATTATTACTTATTTCATGTTATTTTTTATATTTAAATTTAATGTTTCATGTTTACATTACATGTTGCATCTTTGATATTTCGTGTTTCATGTTATAAATGGTGCAAATCATATTTGATGTTCATTTTCATGTACAACATCGTTTATCACATGTATTAAGTAAACAAGCAATAGATTGCTTGTTTACATCGTGATCGATGTTGTACATGAAAAAAATGATAGTTAAATATGCATATTTAACTAATCATAAGAACAATGTAAACATCGTTTATCACATGTTAATACATGTGATAAACGATGTTGTACATGAAAATGAACATCAAATATGATTTGCACCATTTATAACATGAAACACGAAATATTTAACTATCATTTTTGCATCTTTCATGTTATTTTTTCACATGTAAATTTTAAGTTTCATATTTATATCACCTATTTCTAACATGAAACACGAAATATCAAAGATGCAACATGAAACATTAAATTTAAAATATAAAAAATAACATGAAATAAGTAATAATGAAAGTTAAATATGCAACATTAGACATTTAACATGAGCACAATGTAAACATGAGCACGATGTAAACATGCAATAGGGTACATGATATATGTGACAGACGATATTATATATGAAACATAAACGTCATAAAGGGTAGGAAAATAATCATTTTTGGCACCTTTTCTAACATAAAACACCAAACCTAGGGTTGGCAAATTAAAGGCTAGAGTTGGGTTTTTTCTAACTCAGGCTCAAGCCCATTAGATAAGAAGTGTAAGGGTTGGGCCTGGGCTAGACTTGAATTTTTAGATATTTTTTCAAAATTTTTTAAAATTGTTGTAAACTTAAAATGAGTTAATAATAATTAAGTTGTTATAATTAACAATGAATTAAGAAAAATAAATATTTCAAAATAAAATAATAAAATAAAAAAAATAAATTTTTAGGATTTAGTTTTTTAATACTAGATTTTCTAATTTAAACACACTTTTAACTAATTAATACTTAAAAGAGAGTTTAGTATTAACACTTTAAGTTTTTGATTCATTATTGATATATAAACTAGGGAATTTAATTTTTTTATTAATTTTTAATTTTTAATTTATTATTTGAATTTATAAATTTATTTTTTTTAAATAGAAGGCTTGGGCCTAGCTCGGGGTTTTTTTTCCGAAGTCATTGTTCAGACCCTCATGTGCAAAGTCTGGGCCAAAGCCCGTGGGAATGGGTCATGCCGGCCCGAGCGTGGGCTGGCCCAGGCATGTTTGCCATCCCTAACCAAACCTTAAAGATGCAATATGTTATATAAACATGAAATATGAAATTTATCATATAAAAAAACCATGAAAAATGCAACAATGAAAGTTAAATATTTAAAATTAGACATTAAACATGGATATAATGTAAACATGCAAAAGGGTGCTTGATACATGTGATGGATGATGTTATATATAAAACATGAACGTCATACATGAAATGAGAGGGAAAAATAATAATTTTTGGCGCCATTTCTAACATGATACTAAAATTCAAAGATGTAACATGTGATATAAAGATGAAACGTGAAATTTATACATGAAATAATAACATGAAATATGAAACATTGAAAGTTAAATATGCAACTTTAGAAGTTAAATATATCACTATTATATACAAAATATTTAATGATAAACATGCTGCTGTTAGTGTTACAAATAAAAAATGAATGTCAAATACGGAATAGGAGAGAAAAGGAAAGTTTCGAGTGTTTAGAATAATAAAATTAAGATAAACAATAATATATATGAAAATTTTAATGTCAGATATGAGACATCATATGTAAAATAAAACTTTTTTTTTCTCGATTTTGACAAGATCATATTTTTCTTTCATTTTCCATTTATTTATCTTTTTTCTTACTATTAATGTTATTTTTTAATAATTTTATAATTAATATATTATTCTATTTTACTATTTAAAATTTATATATCAATGAAAGAGTTAAAAAAGAGAAATTTTTTATTTTCTAATAGTGGTGTGGAAGAAAATATGGAAAACAGAAGAAATTGGTTAAACAAGTTTTTTTTTCTTTTTTGGGAACAAATTTGTTGTTGAAAATTTAAAATTTTGATTTTGAAATAATATTATTATATACGCTAATGATCAAGATTTGTCCTTTCAAATAACAGATAAAGTACAGCTAAATTATGGTCTAGAGTTGGCGATACACTGGATGGCTGGGATAAAATTGTCTTGAATAAATAGTATAAGGTAAGTATCCCATTCTGTTGATCTGTTCCTTTCATTTTAATGGAGATTCTCAATATTTTTCTCTATTGAAATTAATGTTATCAAAACTAATTGAAACCTCCCTTAAATTTTAAAATTAATTAAAACCCTCCTAACATTAAAATATTAACTGTGAATCAACTTTTTCAAACGGTAATTCTGCCTTTAAAAATTAGTCCAACAACTTTTTAATATAAATATTCTTATAGATTTTAACATACTTCAACGTAAAATAAATTAACAAATATTTTTATTTTTTATTTAAAAAATAACTGTACTTGTAAAATTAAAAAAGAAAAAAAAAACCCTTAAGTAACTTTCTTTTTTCCGCCTCTACCCTCTCTCTTTCTTTCTTGACTTTCCTCGCTCACTTGAATCACCATGGGTGGTAAGAGATAGCATCGTTACCACCAGTCAAGCCGCCACTTTTGATCCACAAACCCAACATGGCGAGAAAATAATGAACTCTCAGATTGCATGCTTTGAGTTGATGAAGGCAACAAATGATGGCTATAGTCAAGCCGCCACTTTTTTTGTTTTTTTTCAACCCCAACAACCATAGCCATCATTTGTTGCCTTCATCAACTCAAAGCATTAAAGTCCAAAAAAAGAACAAATTTATTAATAAAAGAAAATCATAATTGAAGGTTGAGACTTTTTATGGAGTTGCTAAGCAACCAAATCTATTTACTTTTTGTCAGCAGCGGCAATGGAAAGAAACGTGGGTAAAATTGATTTGAGGATTTAGGATCTAAAAAGTTCGATCACATATTATCGACTTACTATTTAAGGTATTTTGTTCACTGTTTTAATTGTTTTGATTTTCACTTTTATTTATTAATTTATAAATTACAAACTATTTTTGCGAGGGTCCGTAGTATACGGATGATATTCTATTTTTTTAATGACAGAATTGCCCCTTTAAAAAAGTCAATTCACAGGTAACATTTTAACAATTGGGGGATTTTAACTAGTTTTAAAACTTGTGGGGGTTTAGTTAATTTTGATAAACTGTTGGCTGCATCACTCATTTGCCCAAATTCTAAACAATGACATCTTTTTTAGGAGAGGCCCATAATTTTTTTATTCACTTGATATATATTACATCAATTAGAATATAAACTATAGACCTCAATTAAATTAGAGTAGCATTATTATTATTATTATTAACAAGCAAAAAAAAAAAAAAATCTGTACTTCAAATTCTCCCGTTCATCAGAAACATGCTCACGATGTAGCCTAATCTTTTTTTAAAAAA
Organism: Atalantia buxifolia; assembly: GCA_030444775.1. Taxonomy (NCBI): domain Eukaryota; kingdom Viridiplantae; phylum Streptophyta; class Magnoliopsida; order Sapindales; family Rutaceae; genus Atalantia; species Atalantia buxifolia. The sequence continues at coordinate 10,159,854 of CM059838.1, forward strand.
AATTTTAATCTATCAACCGAGATCTTTGCCCTGGATACAAACATGATTTGTTTAAAGCCTAACTATTTTTTCTTTTTCTTTTTTTTTCCCCCTTATTTTGCTGTGAAGAAATTTAAACTTCAAAGTTCTAACTTTTTGTGCCACTTTAAAATCTATTTATTAGTAAAATCAATTAATTAGTACTGACATTCACTTCATCTTTTTAAGTCCACGATGATTTCAAATTTTTTACGTGCTTGTTCAGAATTTTTTGTTTACTTTTCAATTAATTATTACTTCTTTTTTTTTTTTTTAATTACGTTAGCAAAAAAAGGGTCAATTAGGAGTTGCTTATAAAAATTCCCTACCACCATGATTGAGAAGAGGCCGACGTCTAGCTAGATTGAAGAATCAAGATTGTATAATCCGACTAATCAAAAAATTTCCACAATCACTATCACAGACATGATAAACAGCCATAACATCTTCAACAACAAAGCCTTGACCATTTGACAGGAGTTCCTCTATATATATACACGTATACACGTATACACGTATATGTAAATGTATATCAAAGCAGCCATGACCTCGTGTTCTTTTCAATTATTGTTAAATTACTTTCACGTGATGAATTTTATTGAGACATTAAATGCATCGATCAGCCATTTTCGTGTTAAAAGTCATTTTAGGACCACAACTTCTTAATCGGTTTTGAAATGTCACAATCCTAGAAGACAAGATAGTTACAGTCTTTTTTTTTTTTTTTTGAATTCTATTATACAGAGATTGTTATTGATATTACATTAAATATTATAATTACAATATTTATAATCGTATTAAACAACTGGGACCATCGTCATACATTAACCCACTGAAGTACTTGCCTAGATGTTTTAAACCTTCTCTAATATTCGAGAGGTGCCTCCTCCACTGACATTTCGTAAGCGAGAGACTATCTCAACTCAATTAATTGATAATTGAGGAAGTATTAAAACCAACCTCTATAATGCTTTTATGGAGGCTCGAACCATTACACTCAACATTGTAAGTGTACGACTTTTCCTATTAGACTAAAGGCTCATTGGTAGATAGTTACGTCTTAAAGACGAGTAACTCAAAAAGTTTGAACATCTATTTTTTTTTTAAAATTCCTGCTCCAAGATCAAGAAGAAGTTTCTATCATGGGTATTTTATTTTGTCCATAATTTTTGTGGTTTTTTTTTATAACTGATATTTCATCAGATATTTATATTATATAATTAGACAACAATTAACTCACATTTCATAAAAAAAAAACATTACAAATTAATTCTACTTAATTATATTTAATTAAGAAAAAATTTAAATCCATAAGTACTACAATCGCTACTCTCACATTTGTGAGAGCAATCACCCTTTTCTGTGGTCTTTAATCTTTATCTACTTGAACAAAGAATCCATTTGAGTTTGAAGTCTAATAAAAAGTCACAATCCTGAGTCCCTTAATGGAGACCCATTCCTTTTTCACCGACCACCCAATAAAGGAAAAACTAGAGAATTTTCTCCAGAACAAAAGTTGATTAAACCATTAAGGTAGTGTTTACTTTTTAGATTAGAGTGAGAATCTTGGGATTTGAAGTGTGGAGTGGGTGTGAGAATATATTGTTTACTTGTACTGGAATGGAAATATAGAATGGAGATTAGAATCCAATTTACGTGTTTACTTTATCTTGAATTGAGAGTAAATAGTTTCAAATTACAATTTTATCCTTATTTAAAAAATTATAGTTTTTAATTATGAAGTTAATAAAAAATATATCTAATGAATAAACATTTATTTTATTATATTTGTAAATTTATAATAATTATTAATATTCTTAATTATGAACATCACAATTTTTTATTAATTTTAATTTTAATTATATAAATTAAAAATTGTTGATAAGGGCAATATAAATGAAATATTTTTACTATTAACATAGTATGAAATTAATATTTTCTTAGAATAAACTATTTATTAGTATTAATTATTAATATTAAATAATATAATACTATTATTTTTAAATAAATTTAATAATATTATATTATTAAATAAAGATAGCATATAGTAATATTTATTAATTTTTTTATTAATATAATAATATTATTTTTAAGTAACTTTAACTCATAATCAATGCAAATTATTATTTAGTTAAATATAATAATATTATTTAAATAAATATAATATTATTTATTTTATTAAATATTAAATTAAATTAAAAAAAAATTAAAAACAAAAGGAGTAGATTCCCACTCCCACTCCCCACTCCAAAAATGGGTAGGGCCCATAGAATGGAATTCCCACTTCTCTTCTATTTTAGAGAAGTAAACACTGGAGTTGGAGGAATCCACACTCCTCACTTTCACTCCAAAAAATAAACACAACATAGGGTGTGTTGACTTATCTGATTAGAAAATTAAAATTATTGATAATATTTATTCAATAAAATAAGAGTAAAAATCATAATTAAAATTATGCGTGGCTCACAAATTTGAGAATTATTCTCATGGATTTGATTCTCAAGGGTGGGAATCAAGTTTCAATTCCCAAAACTGCTCATTTTACCCTCATTAAATTTTATATTTTCAAATTACCCTCAATCAAGTTCTCTTATTTTTACATTTTAGTCCCTACAAAATTTATGAAAATATCCAAAAGTTTCATATTATTTGTAAATAGGTTCTTTATTATTTTTTTAATAATAATAATAATACTACCATTATCATTATTATTATATTTTAAGAGTTATAAAAGAAATTTATTAGAGTTGTTGCATAATTATTCTATAAGGACATAAGTTTTCTCTTCCTTGAAATATGTATGTATGTATGTATATTCGAATATTTTTCGAATATAATTAGAAAATATCTCAGTTCCAAAAATATCACATACCATAAATAAGATTATGTCACGTGTTCATTATATAATAAGGAGGACCAGAGATGAACCCAATCTTGGCTGAGGTTGTCCACTGCGGACATGAGAAAACACATTTTTGTTTTGGAGAAATTTCTCTAAATCTTTTCTTTGTTGGGTGGCCACCAAAGTCTCACTCATTATCCATAACATACTTATTCTACTGTCGTGAAGAAATATTGGGTCTCTAACTCTCTATTGGGGAATGGGGACTCAAAAAGTCAGCTTTGTAGCTTTTGATTAGACTTACCGGCCGAAATGGATTCCGTCCTCAACTGGATAAAGACCACAAAAATTCATGGACAAAACCCATGTGAAAAGTGAAAACTGAAAAGTGAAAACTTTCCACGTGACTTGTCCTCTTAGGCCTACTTATGTCTACCTTGTCTTTCGGGACGTGTCAATAAAATTAATCACGTGAAAGCAATTTAACAATAAATTAAATGTGCCAGGCTATAGTGAAAATGTTCTATTGAGAACACTTTTTTTTTTTTTTTTTTTCAAGTGGTTATGAAATAGTACCTTAAGGCATAGCAGCTTCACTCTAGCTATTGTCTCAATTAAAAGAACACGAGGTAACATATTATATATAAATAGAGGAATTCCAATCAAACTGGTTAAGTTTTTGTTGTTGAATATGTTATGCTATTTATTAAATAATTAATTTTTTTAACAAGAAGTTAAAAAATTATTTACTTAAGTTATACAAATTAGAATCAGAATAAAAATAAGCTGCATTTTCATAAATGTGTTTACTTTATTTTGAAATCAGAATATACTGTTTCAAATTACTAAAAGATCTTTTGTTAATTGTTGTCCTAAGTATTATTTGTATATATTGTAATAATAAAAATAAAAATAATAAAGCTGAAAATAATAATAATAATGACAATAAAATTAATAAATTTTAATGATATTAATATTAATAATAATGGCATTAATGATAATGATGATAATGATAAAATTAATAACAACAATAATAATAATAATAATAATAATATCATTATTATTAATAATGATATTATTATTATTATGATGATGATGATGATGCAAAAGTATTGTTTTGATAGTCTCACTTCTAATATGACGTGTTTCTCAAAGGATAGAAAATGTTTATGCATTAAAAAATGACATATATCTTCAAAGTAAATTTAATTTTTGAAGCTAAAAAATAAGCTTCATCAAAGAGTACATAACTAAGAAAAATTAGGGACCTAAATGATAAAAGTAAGAAACATTTGAAAACTAAGTGTCATTTAGGTTTTATACTATATAAGCTAGCGTGAGCTAACATCAACTTATCTTTAAAAATCATAACAGTTTTTAAACTACAACGACTGTCTAATTATAATATCAAATTAAATATGGCCTCATAGGTATCTCTCCATTGAAGCTATTAGTACTTTAGGAGGCAAATAAGAATGATTAAAACGAAAGACTAAATTATTAATTTTATCCGCATACACGTAAATTAATTAATAGCATAGTTGATTTAATTACAAATAGATTAGAAGTATCATAAGATTTAATAACATAAGATGTTGATTCATCTGCCTGTATAATAATTAATTATAATGACTAATGAGATTATATATAGTTTGCTGCATGACGTGGCTAGCTACCATTGCAATTCGTAAAACAAAAATGATATATATATATATATATCGAAATTCCATTAAACCAAATCTATCATATATGTATATATTTTATAACTGCATCTAGTACTAGCTTACTTACGGACGAGGCTACGTTACAGATTCTGTATGTAACATCTCGGTGTAAATTGGCCTTGTACCAGCTAAATTCCAACAACTTTTTCTCTCTCCTGCGACGCGTGGATGCTCCCCATTTGCTACGTTACATACAGAGTCTGTAACGTAACAAGGTCCCTTGCCTACAGATACTGATAGGTACGAGGACGGGCATGTGTAACATGCAATAATCTGGGTCGCGCTACGCGCAATTGAAGAGTTGCAGGAGTAACACGCAATACAAGACTGGCACGTGTAACACGCACTAATCTATGGTGCTATAAATTGTGGCACCTGGTGAGTGAGCACTACAATGTATACAAAATAAACAAATCCTAATACATTAAATTAAATTAATGGCTCATCAACTGATGACTTTAGTGCCTGCCTTCACTAGATTGCAGGAACCTAGAAGTTTCATCTCATCACTAGGATCGCTCAGCATCAGCAAAAGCAACAGCAATGGCTTCTGTGCATCTCCAATCCAATGCATGGCTGCCACCAAAGTGCGTGACAAGGCAATTAATGATAACAGGCGATCGGCCAATTATCAGCCTTCCATTTGGAGCTATGATTACCTTCAATCTCTGTCAAATGAATATCTGGTATACTTAATTACTACTATGCTGTTGATTTAATTATTTGGAATCGATGATAAGATGCAGAAGTAAAGCTAAAACAAATTAATTATGTCTGTTCTTTTTTTTTTTTTTCTTTTGGATAACCTTTGTAGGGAGAATCATGTGCCCAACGGATCGAAAAGCTGAAGGGAGAAGTGAGGTTAATGCTTGACAATTATAAAGAGGTTGACGATTATGTGGATGCGCTACGTTACCTGGAGATTGTTGATAATTTGCAAAGACTTGGAGTATCTTATCACTTTGAGGGCGAAATTAAAAGATTTCTCAATAGGATTTACAACAAGAGAAACAGTCGCAGAAGCAGTACTTACCATGCCAAGGAAAATCAAGAAAGTTTATTATATGCCGCTTCTCTTGAATTTAGACTCCTGAGACAACATGGTTATGATATCCATGCACATGGTACGGCCAAATCCAATGGAAGTTTTTCTTCTTAGTAATGATCTGGTGGTTAGTGACGGTGCTCACCTAGAGCAACAGTATCACGAGTCACTATTTAATAATTAATTTATTGCTTAAATACTATATACAATATATAGGGTATTACTGAATTCTGTCACGTGTAGTCCAAATACTCATCATATGATAGGCACTGATGCTTACTGGAGATTATCTCCATTTTGTTCTGTATACATGTAATCAAATAACATTACTCTTCATCACAATAATTTGAAAAGAAATATTCCATTAATGTATTTCTTTGAGCTTGTTGATTTAATATATATGATTCAAATGTGTTGTTGCAGGAACTCTTTCTAGTTTCATGGATGAGAAGGGGAAGTTTAAGTCATGCCTCGGAGACGATATCAAAGGAATTTTAGCATTGTATGAAGCTGCATATCTTTTGGGAGAAGAAGAGAGCACTATCTTCCATGAAGCTATCAATTTCACAACCACACATCTCGAAGAATACGTGAAGAAGCATAATGATGATGATGATGATGGATATTTTTCAGCATTAGTGAAGCATGCATTGGAACTTCCCTTACACTGGAGGATGGTAAGATTGGAGGCAAGGTGGTTCATTGATGTATATGAAAGAGGAACGGACATGAACCCAGTTTTGGTCGAGCTTGCTAAACTGGACTTTAATTCTGTGCAAGCAGCACACCAAGACGAGCTCAAGTATGTGTCTTGGTGGTGGAGGAAGACCGGACTTGGCGAGTTGCATTTTGCAAGGGACAGGATACTGGAAAATTTCTTCTGGGCCTTGGGGGAGACATGGGAGCCTCAATTTGGATACTGTAGAAGGATGTCCACAAAGGTTAACGCATTAATAACGACCATTGACGATGTTTATGACGTGTACGGTACCTTGGATGAACTTGAACAATTCACAAATGCCGTTGAAAGGTTGGTGCAATACACTTGAATTAGCTATTTTTATTTAAAAAATATTTTTCAATTAATTTTATATATATTTGGATTTGTAACTAATTAATTGATTGATTTCAGATGGGATGTCAATGCGATGGATCAACTTCCATACTATATGAAACTATGTTTTCATGTTCTTCACAGTTCAACAAACGAAATGGCTTTTGATACTCTCAAGGATCAAGGAGTTCACGTCATTCCTTACCTTAAAAAAACTGTAATTAATTAGTTTTTCATTAAATTAATCTTCGTCATACATTTTCATTAATCTGTTTTAATAAAATATATTGTTAATTTACAGTAGAATAGGTCTATTTACACTCTAAAAAAATGCTATGGACATTCTATTAACACTAGATACACTTACTTATCAAATTAACAATATAAACTATTACTAAGTACACAAAAAAACAAAATCCCAAATACACCCTTAATAACTTTCTCTTTCCCTCTCTCTCTTTTTCTGCTTTTTAGTCTTTCACACCCATGACGTCAATAACTTGAAAATTCTCCACGGAAGACTTCTAATAGGTTTCCACAGTTTTATATTTTTAGAAAATCTTATTTTCATAAAATTTTTCATTTTCAATATACTATAATTTTAAAGGAATCCTTAATTTCAGTTTCATTTTATAAATTTCTCCATCTAGTCTAATGTGCCAATTCCTAAAAATGACAAGACTGAAGAAGAATTGAGAAAATAAAAATGGTTATTCCTTTTGAAAAAAACTCTCGAAAGACAAATTTATAATGATATCCCCTCAATTTCATCTTCTTTCATGCAAATACACATATCAATTTCATTAGAAATTTTGTTGGAAAATCTATCACATTTATCTTTTATGTCAATTTATGTTTAACATTAGTAAAAGAAAATATTAGAGTTTTAACTATTTTTAGTGGGTGTGTTAGAAGGGTGTCAAAAATCATATCATTTTATTTAATTATATTGAAAGTATTCTTAATAGTAGGTTACTTTAAGAATATTTTAGTAATAATATTTTTTACTAAAACTTTAGTGTTTAAAATATTTTTTAGAGTGTAAATAATTTCGCCCTTTACAATATTACAAAAATCTTTCCTAAATTTTAATAAAGTGTAGAATTTCTTACCTGATAGTTTTTAATATGTGTGTATATATACTGCAGTGGGCAGATATGTGCAAATCTTTTTTGTTGGAGGCAAAGTGGTACAGCAGCGGATACATACCAACCCTTGAAGAATACATAGAGAATGCTTGGGTTTCAGTCTCAGGACCTGTAATTCTACTCCATGCTTATACCTTGATTGCAAATCCAGCAAAAGAGGAGGCCTTGCAATTCTTACAAGATTACCCCAATGTAATTCGTTGGCCATCAATGATTTTTCGACTTGCCAATGACCTGGCAACATCATCGGTACGTACGTACGGTACCTATCGAGGCAATAGCATGCATGCAACAATATAATTAATTAATTAATTAACGTGCATCTTATGTATCTCTAATTATCTTTGCTTTTCATTAAATAGTTTAATTACTTTTTAATTTATTGTCTTGACATATTTTAGGATGAGGTGAAAAGAGGAGATGTTCCTAAGGCAATTCAATGTTACATGCATGAAACTGGAGCTTCAGAAAGCGATGCTCGTCAACACATAAGAGATTTGATCACAGCAGCATGGATGAAGATGAACAATAAAAGAGATGGAGATGAAAATCCTAATCACTTATTACTGCCCAACAATTTTGTCCAGTTTGCAATGAATCTGGCGAGAATGGCTCAATGCACATACCAAAACGGAGATGGGCATACCGTTCAAGACAATAGTAAAAATCGTGTATTGCCATTACTCATTCATCCCATTAAGTCCTAAGGTTAAGGGTGCAACCGAGAATTGATTAATTAAGCCTACAAATTAAACACCCTGTTGAGTCAAAATTGATTAGTTCTCGGCAAGAGACCAAGATTATTGAGGCATGCAAATCATCAAAACGACGACGATCATCATTATTGAAGAGGATCTCTCCAGCGGCTACAGAAATCTTGGAGTCAACTCAGTTTCTATCTACCTGTTTTGAAAAATCAGCTTCCCTAATTAATATTTTGTAATTTATAGCTTCCTAAAATCACTTTACATTTGTCCTTTGCATCCAAATAAAATGAACAATTTTAAGTTTCTGTTCTCTAGAATTTGAGACTCTCTATTTTTGAATTAATTACCCTCAAATGTATTTTAAACTAATCGGATAAAAGCAAATATATGCATTTTTTTCTTAGAATGTTGCTGTTTCATATGTGATGAATCATTTCATCTGTTTATTTCGAATCCATTAACAAACTTACTTTGAAGCATGACGTGAGTGACCAATAAACACAGGACAATCTTTTGTAATAAAATATCGGAGCTTGATGCCTTTTATTCATTGCCCACGTAATCATGAGTTGAGTTATATTACTAACTAAATATCAGGCCGAGAAATTATTTTGCTAAATGAATTAATAACTTTCGTCGTTCTCGAGCACACCTGGTCCACATCAGGTAAGCGTATGTATGTGGTAGGAGTAATTGCAAGTCCAATGAATTATTCCAATATATAGAAAGGAATGATTCAATCCTTTGGCCCCAAAAGCAATGTAACCAAACACGTAAAAGGATCAGTACGAAGGATCTATGATCTGTCAATATCCACGATAATATAGGGCAGTAGTGAATAGTGATGAATAATCTTTTTCACTTGTTTTCAACATATGTAACTTGAGGAACCAATTACAGCTTGTGGAAACAGATCTTTTTTTTTTTTTGAGAAGTTGTGGAAACAGATCTAGATCCACTCAGAAGCGTTTTTCTTCGAAAAGTTCTCTTTCTCTGACAGAGAACTCAGAATGAAAGGATAGTGGCCCTCACGGCAGTAAAAATCGCCTACAAGCTGGGCGTTTTTCTAAAGGCTGAGTTATTTATATGAGTTAGAGTGTTATTGTTGGGAAAATATGCTCTTTAAAAGCATATGTGTTTATTTAATTGTAATAAATAAATTTTCTGATTAATAAAATAAATGAGGTATTTTATTCAAGTATCTTAGTTGCATTAATATTTTGAGTAAAGTCCATTTGATCATATTATATGTATTTATGTGATCACCATGTGAATTCATGCTGTACATAAATACAAGTTATCTTATGATTAAATAAATTATGTTCATGATTGATAAATAAAGTCGGGCACTTTATTTAGGTATAGATCGTAATAAATCATTGAATGATTTGTCTTAATCACGTATATGAATTTATTGATGTAGTATTTACTACATCGTTGAGAGGATCACATATGAGATTTAATTAACTCAAAACGATCATCGACTTATTAAATCTCATAGGCATTGATTTTACCGTAATCTTAATCTTGAGTTAGTTATGATTTCATGATTGTAATTGTTATTACATTTGAGTTATCAATGGAGCACGACACACACTTGTGATCAAGATTACCCAGATTCTTGGTGGAGGTAATTATGAGTATTGGAGTTATAGATTAACAATATAGAATTTGTACGACACATCTCTTGATGGGTTTTCGTGACTTGATCATGTAGGGGCCAGAGTGTGTCAACATATTTAGTATGTTGAAAATGATCATTAGAGAAAACCAAGAAAGTATCAAGGAATAAGATGTAATTAAATCAATTGGACAGTTGAGATATCGATTTAATTAATGATGTGGTATAAAGGATTATGTAAAGAAAGAAATCAATGGCTTGAAATAATTATTATTCGAAAGATACAATTATGGAAGTCGGCGGCCCAATCTCATAGTGGAGTAGAATTGGAACTAAATAATTACATTTGCTTCATTACAAATTTAACTATTGCAGCCACTATTGTATGCTCCCAAATGATCCCCAAGGTTAGCTCATTTAATCGACAACACCATCACCTGGGACCCAAAAGCAAAAAACTGGCGTATTAGGTGAAAATCATAATTATAATATTTGTTAAAGCTCAAGTATGTTATATTCAAGTGTAAAAGGGGGCTTTGTGATATTTTACAAGCGTGGCAAGTTTCTGTTACACATTCACTCCACTTTTACGTAAGTGGAGTGATAGTATTTAATTTAAATATTTAAATATTTAAATTAAAAGAGGAATCCTAATCCTAACATATTAGGGTTTTTCATAAGATATTATAAAATGGGTACTTTTCTCCCAAATAAAGAGAGAAGTGGATTCCAGGGTTTTTTAAGAAAAACACAGAAGACATCTAAGAGATGCCAGTTGTAATTGGGAGTGGTGAAACAGACGCCCACACGTCCAGTGTTGATCGATCTTGAGTCATAGCCTGGAAGATCGTTTGGAGATGGATCTATAACTCTCAATCGTTCGTCTTTTCAGATCATCAAAGGTACGAATTTCTAGATTACTTAATTCTTATATGTTGTATGAGATCGGTTCAAAAATGTTTTAATTGAAAAATTGAAAAACCTGAATTTCTCCCGTCGGTTATTACTTACAAAGGAAGTAGTTGGTGAGTTAGGGATTAATAGAGCAGTAATTAAAATCAAGGCCTCATGGAAACAGAGGAACTAATCCGAAAATGCAAAGCAATCACCCTAGGAGAAGGTGAGAAGTGTAGAGTTGCCATAGGTGATATTATGAAAGGCAAAGGGAGAAAGTTAGTGACCGGATGCTTGTTGGGGAAAGTCTTGCATCCAAGAGGAGCCAGCAGGGAGGGTATTAAGTCAGCGTTGCAGCAAGTTTGGAAGACAGCGGAGGGATTCAAAGTTGAAAGTTTAGGAAGCAAGACATTCATGTTCAAGTTTGCCTCCGAAGCAGACAAGAAACGAGTTCTCTCTGGAGGCCTCTGGCACTTCGAACGTGCATTGATAGTCTTAAAAGAACCGAGCGGCATAGGGGAACTAGCAAAGCAATCATTTACACAATCAGCCTTTTGGGTGCAACTACACAATGTCCCAGTTGGATGTATGGAACAAGAAACAGTAAGAATGCTCGGGGAAATCATTGGGAAGGTAGAAGAAGTTGATGCAGATGAAGAAGGGGAGTGCATTGGTCAATATGCCAGAGTACGGATCTTGATTGATATTACACAGCCTCTAAAAAAGATAATTTATATAGAGTCTGCAGGGGTAGAAGAAATTCTGATCCCAGTGGTATATGAGTCTAAATTGGGGTGAGCGTTTGGATCGGATTGACTCGATCCGAACCGAACCCAAAATTTATTTCGGATTAGGTTGGGCTCGGATTGAAGCTTACAACCCGTTTGGGTTGAACCCGAACCAAATAATCAACCCGCTTGGGTCAAAAAAATTAAAAAAAAAAATTAAAAACATAAACCTAACCCTAACTTAATAACTCCCAAACACACACTCCTCACTTTCTCAGCCGCCACTTGACTTCTCCACTTCTTCTTCTTCTTCTTCTTCTTCTTTTCTGTTTCTTCTTTTTTTTTTTTTTCTTCTTCTTCTTCATTTCTTCTCTTTTTCTTCTTCTTCTTTTCTTACACCGCTGCCAGACATCTTCTTCTTCTTCTTCTTCTTCTTTCCTTCGGCTGCTGCCAAGCATCATCATCATCATCATCATCTTCTTCTTCTTCTTATTTTCTTCCCTCATTGCCAAATAATCCTTCTGCTTTTTCTGATCTCCATTAATTAATCGTTTAATAATTTATTTTTTAATTGTTAGTTAATTTCTTAGTTTTCTTTTGTTAATTGTTGTTATTTTTTTTGTTAATTATTAAATATAAAATTTTATACGTTAATAAGTTAATTTATAAATAAGATTATAAAAAATTTATGTGATATTTAATTAATTTTTTTGTTGTTGGATGTGATAAAATTATGATTACATAATATAAACGAACCCAAATTTATTACCCGAACCTAACCGAATTAAATTAAATTCGGTTTAACTTGGTTCGGATTTGTAGTTTGAATCCGATTGGGTTGAATCTTCCAAACTGAATGGTTTGAAATCCAAACTAAAACCCGAACAATCCTAACCGAAATTCGATTGTCCACCTCTAATATGAGAGGCTACCAGAATTTTATTTTTGCTATGGTCGTATAGGGCACCGATATGAGGAGTGTGATAAGGATGAAGGACAATCGAAGGATGAACTTGCTTATGGGGTGTGGATGCAGGCAGTCCAATTGTATGGGAAACCCAGAATTAGCAGAAGTCATGAAAAAGGGCAGAAGGGTAGTGGCAAACCGACCAATCACCCAACGAAGACAAGGCACCAAGAGCAAAGGCGTAATTCACACCCCCAACATCAACAACTCTCTCGATGGAATAAGGCCACTGAAACCACAAGCGAACCAAGCTCAAACCAAGAAGACATACACGTGGCAGCCAATCAAGATGGCATTGGGAAGGAGATGGGGGAAGATCAATTAATGTCTGACTTGCAAGAATCGAGAAAACAACAAATTGGCTGTAAAAAGTCAACTACGATAGCTAGCAATAAGATACGTGGTCAAAGTTCTGAACAACGAAGCGGGAAAAGCAAGCGAAAAAGGGAGGGAAAGTGAGAAGTTAACTAGGGAAAGAAATTTGGTTATTGGGAGCTTGGAGAAGGAACACGAGGCCTAAGACAGCGGAGAAGAAGAGGAAGGGGTGGACAATGGACCAGAGCTAGTATGCTTAAAGCCCAAAGGGAGAAATTGGAAGCACCAGGCCCGAACTATATGTGAGAAAAGTGCAGGGAAGCTGGAGGCATATTTAAGTAAAAGACCATGACATGAACATTATGGGCTAAGCCCGAACCAGAAAAAACTCAGAATGGCTAGCCTGGTTAAGCCAACGCAGAAGCAGAAGCAAAAGCAAAAGCATTCACCTTCAGCAAAGCTCAAACTAGCATGGGAAACAATGTCAGCAGAGGGATTGGGGATGGCAGCCCAAAAATTACAGATATAGTGGCAGAAGCTGGTGGCCAGCCCCGCCGAAAGCTATGAAAATCCTCAATTGGAATGTACAATTGTAATGAAAATTTAATTACAGAAGGAAAAACTAGGTACAATACGTATGAAGTGAAAACCAATAACAACACTTATGAAAAAGCATATCCAAGAAAAGTTAGACAATTCGACTTACATTCTAAAGTAGTATGGATCTTGATTTATCACGTGCTATGATTTATCTTAGTTAATTTGTTCTTAAAATCCTTTAGTAATAGCAAAATGTCAAAAATACTCATATGCAGGAAATGAGAAAATTAGGAATTTTGAAATTATATAAAAGATTCAAGGAGCAAAATTATAAATTAGAGTTAGGAATTCGTTATTATAAAATAAAAGTTAATAATGTGTAGTAAATATTATTTTTAAATAATAATTTCGATAAAATTAATAAAGATAATATAGGTTTTCTTATAATACAATTGTTAAATGAAATCAATTTAACTTTTAAATTACAGTAACAAGTGTTTACTAAATATTTTAATATTGTATCTTTTACCTTACAATTGTCCAATTTAAATATGAAACAAGACCTTATCATTTGGGAAAAGGCTAAACAACAAGGAAACTAAAGTGGTTTGCTGGTTTTGATTTGCAAGTTAGGAAGAAGAACCAAGGCCATGCACACACACTAGTCAATATTTAAAATTAGGCATTTAAAATAAGGGGAAACATGAATTTCTGTAAAATCAATAGAGCAATTTCATAATTTTAAAATGTGTTTGGAGAGCTTTCATGAAATCTAACTTTTTGCTTCTGGGGTTATTACCTACTATATTAATAGAAAATCTTATTTTCATAAAATTGTCATTTTCAATGTACTATAATTTAATTTAAAGAAATCCTCAATTCCAGTTTCATTTTATAAATTTATCCATCTGGTCTAATGTGCCAATTCTTAAAAATTATAAGACTGAAGAAGAATTGAGAAAATAAAAATACTTATTCCTTTTGGAAAAAGCTCTCGAAAGACAAATTTAGAATGATATCCACTTAATTTCGTCTTCTTTCAAGGAAATACACATATTAATTTCATTAGGAATTTTATTGGAAAATCTATCACATATATCTTTTGTGTCAATTTAGGTTTAATATTACTGAAAGAAAATATTAGAGTTTTAAAAAAAATTTAGCGGGTAGGGTGTCAAAAGTCATATCATTTTATTTAATTATATTGAAATGCATCCTTAATTGTAAACTAATTTAACTTTAAGGATATTTTAGTAATAAGTTGTTGTATTAAAATTTGAGTGTTTAAAGTATTGTTTAGAGTGTAAATAACACCATAACACCATCCTTTACATGGATTTGGATCATCTCCTAATCTAATTTTTCCTAATTTTTATAAGAGATTTAGACATGTGGCAATTAAATAATTCTTTGGATATGATTAGATCTATTTTTAACTTTCCTTAATAATTATAAAAAATCACGGTCTTAGACAAATTAAAAAACCAACAAACTCACGCCATTAATTAGTCCAAGACTGTGATTTTTTGTAATTATTAAGGAAAATTAAAAATAGATCTAATTATGTCCATAAAATTATTTAATTACCACATGTCTAAATCTCCTATATATAAAGATTATGAAAGATTAGATTAGGAGAGGATCCAAATCCTTACAGTATTATAAAAATTCATCCCACACTTTAATAAAGTGCACAATTCCTTACATTATAGTTTTTAATGTGTGTGTATATATATACAGATACACACCGCAGTGAGCAGATATGTGCAAATTGCAGCGGATTCATGCCAATCCTTGAAGAGTACATGGACAATGCTTGGATTTCAGTCTCGGGACCTGTAATTCTACTGCATGCTTATACTTTAATTGCCAATCCAGCAACAGAGGAGGCCTTGCAATTCTTAGAAGAGTACCGCAATACAATTCGTTGGCCATCAGTGATTTTTCGACTTGCTAATGATTTGGCAACATCGTCGGTACGTCCGGTACCTGTCGAAGCAAGAGCGTACATGCAACAACATAATTAATTAATTAATTAATGTAACATTCACCTTACATATTTCTAATGGTTCAAGACAATAGTAAAAATTATGTATTGCAATTATTTATGTTGAGAAAATTGGTGGGTGCAGCAGACACGTAGTTAAAGTGAAATTAAAAAAATAATGATTACACATGAACATCAAATTTTACATGTTTCAGCTTTTAATTTACGTTCCTGGACAAAGACAGAAAAAAATATTTTATTAGTAAAAAAAAATTATACATATTGTAGTATTTTTTCTCATAACCCAGAACTCCAATACCCCATTACACCTCTTGGCACTCTTACTTCTCAATTAAATTGAGAATTGAAGAAAATGAGATGATTGAAGAGGGTAAATGAAGCCCCAATTTATAGACTAAGCAATGCCCAAAAATAAACAATGAGTGGTATTAAATAATATAAAGTTTTACTCAACTTTCTACTTTGGTGCTAAAGTCAAAAGTTAGGTGCTAAAGTCAAAAGTTATGTGATTACACCTCTTGGCACTCTTACTTCTCAATTAAATTGAGAATTGAAGAAAATGAGATGATTGAAGAGGGTAAATGAAGCCCCAATTTATAGACTAAGCAATGCCCAAAAATAAACAATGAGTGGTATTAAATAATATAAAGTTTTACTCAACTTTCTACTTTGGTGCTAAAGTCAAAAGTTAGGTGCTAAAGTCAAAAGTTATGTGATTCCACTTATTTACGTCTCTCACTTACTCGACAAATTTATCTTAAGAGTCAAAAGTCGCATGCTAGTCACGTGCAATTGTTTACCACATACATGCACATGTTCAACAACTTATTCATGCCGTTAAGTCCTAAGGCTAAGGTTACAACCAAGAATTAATTAATTAAGCCTACAAATTAAACACCATATTGAGTCAAACTGGTTAGTTCTTGCCAAAAACCAAGATTATTGAACCATGCAAAACACCAAAACGAGACGATCCTCATGATTGAAGAGGATCTCTCCAGTGGCGAACAAAATCTTGGAGTCAACTTAATTTGTAGCTCTCAGTTATGAATAATTAGCTCCCCTAATTAATATCTTGTAATTTATAGCTTCCTGAAATCACTTCAAGCTTGTCCTTCGCACCAAATAAAATGAACACTTTTAAGTTTCTATCTCTAGATTGTGAGACTCTCTTATTGAATTAATTACCGTCTAATGTCTTTTAAACCAATCAGATAAAAGCAAATATATGCATTGGTTTTTTCTTAGAATGTCGCTATTTCACATGTGATGAATCATTTCCTCTGTTAATTTCGAATTCCATTAACAAACTTTCTTTGAGCCATGAAATGAGTGACCAATATAACACATGAAAATCATTTGTAATAAAGTGATTACAATAAATAGAAAATGACCTTGCATTCATTGCCCCCGCAATCATAACACCAAGGCCGAGTTATATTACTAACTAACTATGAGGACCAGAAATTATTTTGCTAGATGAATTATGAACTTTCGTCGTTGTGGTCCATATCAATTAAGCTTGTGCATGTGGTGCGAGTAATTGAAAGTTCAATGAATTATTTCAATATATAGAACGCAACGGTTCAATCCTTTGGCCCCAAAAGCAAAATAACCAAAAACGTAAAAAGATCAGTACGAAGGATCTATGATCTGTCAATATCCATTGGAGTCTGGAGCAGTAGTGAATAGTGACTAATAATCACCTTCTTCACTTGTGTTCAACATATGTGACTTGAGTGCTTCAAACACCTCCTGCACCTCATGAAGATTCATAGAGGTTTCACAGTTTCATTAAGCTTGTATATTGCTTTTTTTTTTCTTTAATTCTGTTATACACAAATTATTACTGATATTACATTAGATATTATAATTAATATTTACAATTATACTATACAACTAGAACCACCGCAATACATTGACACACTGAAGCACTTGCTCAAATACTTTAAACCATCTATAATATTCAAGGAGTGTCTACTCCACTTACATTTCGTAAGGGGGAGGCTGCTCCACTCAATTAGTTGATAATTGATGGAGTACTGAAACTAATCTCCATAAAGCTCTTATGGAGGCTCGAACCCTTTCACTCATCGTTGTAAGTGCAATGCTTCCACTTACATTTCGTAAGGGAGAGGCTGCTCTACTCAATTAGTTGATAATTGAGGGAGTACTGAAACTAATCTCCATAAAACTCTTATAGAGGCTCGAACCCTTTCACTCATCATTGTAAGTGCAAGGCTTCTCCTATTGGAACAAAGTCCCATTAGTTTTATATTGCTATATTGCTATATATATTGTTACGCAAGCCCAAAGGATTCTGGACGTGAAAGTTGAGGATCCTAAACTAAGTCAACACTATATTTATAATGTAGGCATGCTCTTAAACCTTGCAGTTTAAAACAATTAAAAACCAACTCTCTTAGACCCATGTTTTAAGAGCATGTTCACATGAAATAAAAAAAAATAAGGGTGTCTATATTAGAAAATGACTATATATATATATATAGTGTGTGTGTGTGTGTGTGTGTGTGGAGAAAATGTTAAACGAGAGAAATTTTTAGTTTTTTAATAGTGGTGTGGAGAAAAAAGTGAAAAAAAAGAAGAGTTTGATGAAAGTGTAGATAAATTATAATTATTTTCTAGTAAGAACATCCCAAATTGAGCAAGCTGCTAACTACTAAATAATTGTGAAATCATAAAAGAAAAAAAAGAAAGAACTCCAATGCAAAAAATAGTCGCGTACATTTCATTTCTTGTCCTTTACTACATGTCTGAATGTGTGATGTGAGTTCAATTCAATCAGATAGTTAGTAAATTAATTAAAGTCATAGTATCTCATTTAGGACTTTTTTTTTAAAAATTAATTATGATATATCTTCCATATTACATTTTTTTTAACTTAGTGAAGTATGATCGCTGTATCAAATCATTATTGGGCCATATTTTCATTTTCATTTTTATTTTTATTATCTTTTACCATGTACCCACCTCATCCCCGTAAAAATTAATATATATAGTATCCTATACCACAGGCCAAAATAGCATAGCAACATTTTAGAGATTAAGTATAATATTCATGATTAATTACAATATGATGTCAGATTATCTTATTGAGATTCACATGTCAACACATACATAAATAACTTAATAAGGGATGTAGTTAGGATTTTGATCGAGTTAGGGTAACATTTAATGATTTAGGTGCGTCGCTGTAAGTGTGGTAAGCTCTCATTTGGGGAACTGTGTTGTGGACCCCACAACCTCCAAATGGGAGCTTGACACATGCACAGTCGTGCTTCTTATGGAATGCGACTACGTGCATTTGATTAACACTCTACTTAAAATATAATACACTGATAAAAATTTAGATAACAATATATAACATCAGAACTATATATTCGTTGATAATAAATTTACTTGTTTAAATTGGTCTTGTCAAAGATTCGGCGGGATATTATGTGTTGAAAAAATGTATGATAGTTTTGTTGTTAATATAATTGAAAATATATTTTCCAATATAGAAAAGTAAGTTATCACTTAATTTGTTTTTAAAATCTTTTAATAGTAACAAAAATATTCATATAGTGCAACACAAAGAGCAAAAATATGAATACATGCTAAATATAGGAATTTTAAAACTAGATAAAAGATTATTCCAAAAATTGAAAATTAGAACTAACTACACTTACAATTTATTGATCAATGTTTAAAGACTAAATAATTAATAGAAATTACTTCTAGTTTTGAGCACTGGAATGAAATCCACGCATTGACATTGTGATAAACAAATAAAGAAAGTGTGTCTTTGATTTAAATTATTGGAAAGAAACCACAAAAATAAAAAAAAATTAAAGTGAATTGCTTTTGTTTTTTATTTTTTTATTTTATCTTAATGATCTATTGTCTTTTGTTTTTATTTAATTTTCTTAATATGTTAATAGTTGATCAAATTATTTAGAGTTAAACATTTAATATAGGGGCAGAATGAATTTTTTAAAATTAATTGGGACACTTTCACAATTTTATAATTTGATTGGGGCACTTTCTCAAATTATAAATAGAATACTTTTGTTTATGATTATTTTAAAAAAAAAAAAATTCAAGCGCAGCTTGTCCTATGCTAGATGCGTTTGACTTGGATTCACGTGTGAAAGCTTTTACTTCACATGTGAATTTCCCAATTTATTTTTTTCGAACAACAGTTGTTAAAAAAAACAAATATTTCTTTTACTCTTTATTTACATTTTTATTGCATTTCTTTCCCTACTGCAATGCAGAGTTGCTAACAATTGTAATGGAAATTTTATTATAGAAAGAAAAATTGGTACAACACATATGAAGTGAAAACCAATAATAACACTCGTGACAAGCACATTCAAGAAAAATTAAACAACTAAACTTATGCTCTAAAATAGTATAGATCTTGGCTTATCATGCAGGGTGATTATCACAGTTAATTCATTTTAAAATCCTTTAATAATAGTAAAATGTTAAAAATACTCATATGCAAGATGTGATAAAATTAAGAATTTTAAGACCAAATAAAAGATTCAAAGAGCAAAATTAGAAATTGGAGTTAGCAACGGATAATTAAATGATATAACAGTCAAAATTGGAGTCAATGGAACATTTTCATAAATTTTAAAATTTATTCGGAGAACTTTGATAAAATCCTAAACTTGAAAAACTCAAGGATTTTTTTTTTAATCTTTAAAAATATTTTAAAAGTCAGTCGGAGCCTCGTCGGCTGTGCCAGCTGGCGCTATACAGTGGTTCGAATTTCAAAAAATCACATGGGTTGTCTAATCAGCCGGCGCCAGCTTTTGTTTTTGCATTATTAAAACATTTTATATTTAGACTTGCCTAAGTTACAATTGACGTAACTTATTACCAACTGTCATTACTTGCTTTTCAATGCTTTTTACCTCTCCTCGGGACACATGGCTGCCAACTATTGAGTGTGTATGTTACATGAATTACAACATAACAAGCTCCTTTATATTTTTCTTTGCTTACCGGTTGACGAAGTACATTTTACGTCAGTCAATATTCTTTGACAGAGATGGGATTCAATCAATTTCATCAATACCTGGCATTTCAGAATCTGTAACGTACACACTCAATGGAAGCTGTACGCGTGTCCTGAAGAGAGAGAAAAACCGTGTAAATACAAGCAATGGGAGTTGGCTCCTAGCATTGGACTCCATGTATCATAAAATCACATGGGTTATTTAATATTTTTCTTTAATTAGTTGATTATATTATATCACAATAATTTATATAAAAATATGTGATTTTATCATTATCCGTACCCATACCGCCATACGACTGTAAAATGTTTTTATACTATTTAAATATCTTGCGGGTGTTGATATTTCCACCCCATAATATTTTATTAACCCACCTTAATTTTAAAAATTATTACAACAAGTGCACATTATTTTTTAAAAATTCAAATTAAGAAGAAATTTAAAAATTTAAACAATTAAATCCATATTCATTAATTTTTTTTTATGAGACTATGTTTTTTTAATTATATTTGATCAATATGATTGTTTTAACATAAATTAATATAATTATTCTAACCTCATAAGGTAAAAGGACCAAAAATATCTAAAAATTTACTTTAACTTTAATAAATTTTTTATACAAAAAATGTTTATATTTTAATGATGTATAAGTAGTACTTTTTTAATATGACTATTAATATTCAACTAAACTAATGAGATGTAATTAGGACATCTGGAGTATTAAAAATTAATAAATTTTATATAAAACATATTAGATCATAAAATATAAAACTAAATACCTAAACAATTAGTTACAACAATATATATTTCTTAGGATAATTTGGTTATTTTATATTATAAGGGTAAATTAGTTAAATTAAACTTATCTTAAAGCAGCCTTAAATTATTAATGATTGTTAAAAGACAAAGTAAGAAAAAAATATTATAAGAATGATTTATCATTATTTTATAAAATAATGTAAACTTATTATAATTATTTTATGAAGATGGGGTGGGTTTATAAAAATAGTGGGTGGAAATATCCACACCCATATCTTGATATTTGTACTTTGCCGATAATTGAGGAAATGTCCGCATATCACAATAATTTATATAAAATTTGTGATGGTATTATTATTTAGGCTAATATTAAATTACATACATGTATTATACAACCCTCTCACATAAATAATAAAAATTTATTATTCATGTGAGAGGGTTGTATGGTATATACGTGTAATTTAGGAGATCCTATTATTTAGGGTTTACCCACGTTACAACGGTTGTCTTTTATGGCGCTGCATTGTAAATTTTCAAAAACTCCTTCCACTCATTTTATTTAAATTTTACTTCATAAATATTAAGTTAATTTTCACCTGCATCCATAGATATATTTCAATGAGAACCTTATACTATTTAATAATATTTTTATTCTATATTGCATCGGTATCACAATACTTCATTTTTTCTATTTTGAGATTGAATAATTGTCATGTGTAATTTAGAACTTTAAACTTTTTTTTAATATTAGGATTTTTTTAAATCTAATTTTTTTAATAAATATTATATATATTACTTTTCACTTGCATGTATAACAAATTATGTAATCCTAACAACTCTATTACATAAAAGTATTATAATTTTTTTTACTCTTATTTTAATCATATTATTTATTTCAAGTATTATTATTTTATGGATGCATTTGATTAACTGTATCAAACTATTATATTATGGATCCAGTTGTGATGTGATTCATACTGCAGTCTCACATTTGGATCCAACCGTTAGATCCAGTTTATAATTGTTATTAAAACTGAATCTAACGGTTAAATTTAATTGTATTACTATATAATTGTGGTACTATAATTTTATCTTTATATTGTTATATGTAATACGTCGGCCAATTATGCCCCATATAGAAAGTATTCAATCAATCGCATCAACACATTAGCACTTGACTCCAAATTCAATGAATCACCTAGTTCGAGAATAATCTGGCAGCCACTCGTTTGATTCCATAACTGGAAGGATATCATTGAAAATCATATCCACCGCAATTTTTTTGAAGGATGGTTTCCATATACTGTATTATATTATATTATATTAAAATTATATAATAATAATAATATTATATGATGTTTAATGATATCATGTACTATATTTATTTTTTATTATTAATTTAAATAATATAATTAGAAAATAATATTTATTATTAATTATATTAAATTATTAAATAATAATCAATTTGTATATGTTAATTACTTAATATAATTAAATAATACATTATTTAGTTATATTTTTAATATAATAAAAATTAAAATATAAATTTATTCATTTGTATTAATAATTATAATGTAAAAATACAAGAAAATAAAAATTAATATTATATAAAATTAAAAAATTATATTTATTTATTATTATTTTTAAAAAACAAAAAACAAAATGCTAATGCGGCAATTAATCCATTAAACTTTCATCCCAAACATCGCATATAAATTTTTAAGCAATTCAAAAAAAATAATTGGTTAAAGATTTCATATTCTCTTGTGACTAATTATACCTAATCCTCTTGAGACTTATTGGCATGTGGTGATTACCAAATTAAATGGCCATGTTTTGTTTGGTAAAATATGTTATTGTTATTGTTGTGAGTACAAAAAATAAAGTATATATATTTTGTAAAGCTTATTATTAAATTATTATTTCATTGTATAATATAATTAATAAAATGGACGTAAATTTAAATTATGTTTTATTTTTTAGAGTAAATTTAATAAATTTTGTAGATACATTTTTTTCTTTTAATAATATTATGACATAAATTTTAAAAATGCGCGCCAACAAAGTAAAATAACAAGAGTATATTTTATAAAAGCGAATATTTTAAAATTTATGTCATTTTATAGATTGGACCTGAACCAAACTGAAATCGAAAGTTTATTCCAAAATGAAATCGAACCGATTCCTAACCCTATTTGTGATATAGCGGTTGGTGTGCCAACAAAGTAATCCCAACCGAGAAATCGTAATATCACTATTTGGATTTTATCCAATTAATGTGAGAACGCAACATGTGAATTATTTTTTATTTTTTATTTTTTGAGAATGACGACGGAATCATTTGACTGTAAACTGTCGCATATGTTGACAAAGAACATGAACAGTATCAGTCACAGGAAAGTCTATATAATATGTTTCTGGTTATTGGCTCATGAAGTGACCCAAAAAAAAAAAAACCATCATCCACTCTACATATCTACCAAAATAATGGATCTCATGAATTACTCATCCATAAAGATATCATACAATTGTCCACCAAGACCAAAGTTCACATATTACAATCACATCAATGAACAAACTTTCCCATTCCGTTCTTCTAAAAAGCCAAAAAAATGTGCACCCATACAATCAATGTTTACAAACATTATTGATCGTCCTCTTCATCCTTCTGTTGATCCAAAGCGTGTCTTCACCGGAAACTTTGCTCCGGTGGACGAGCTTGGCCCCACCGAGTGCCCGGTGGTTGATGGCAAGCTTCCGGACTCTCTAACCGGCATGTACATCCGAAACGGACCAAACCCACAACACATGCCCCGTGGCCCTCTCCACTTCTTTGAAGGTGATGGCATGGTTCACTCTATGCAATTATCTAAAGGGCGTGCAATTTACACTAGCCGCTATGTCAAGACTTACAAGTACAAGCTCGAGAGGGATGCCGGTGGCCAAATTTTCCCCAACGTGTTCTCAGGATTTTATGGGCTTGCGGATATGGTTCAATGTGTTGCGTCGACAGCAAGAGTGTTGATGGGTCACGTAAATCTCAAGAAAGGATTTGGTTTGGCCAATACAAGTCTTGCTTTCTTTTCGTCTAAGCTTCTTGCCCTTGGTGAGTCCGATTTGCCCTACATTATAAACTGTACTCGAGAAGGCGACATTGAAACTTTAGGGAGATGGGATTTTGATGAAGAATTATTTGCAAGCATGACTTCGCATCCAAAGACCGATATGACCACAAAGGAGACTTTTGCTTTCAAATTTAGCCCCTTTTTTCCCCCTCATCTTACATTCTTCCGATTTGATGCAAATGGTGTTAAGCAAAAGGATGTGCCTATATTGTCCATAAATCAACCAACTTTCATCCATGATTTTGCTATAACCAAGAGGTTTGCTATTTTCTCAGAGACACAATTAGCCGTTTCAGCAGCAAATGTGATGTTGGGAAAAGGCATGCCGACGGTTTTTGATCCGGAAAAAGTCCCAAGAATTGGGATCATATTGAAGTATGCAACAAGTGATGCCGAGATGAAGTGGTTTAATGTTCCGGGGTTTAATGCAATGCATGTCTTCAATGCTTGGGAAAATGGAGAGGATGAGATTGTTCTTATTGCGACAAATGCTACATCCATAGAAAATCTTTTTCTCAAAGCAGACATGGTCCATATCTCGTTGGAGAAGGTGAAAATCAACTTGAGAACAGGAAATGTTTCTAGAAATATTTTATCAGCAAGAAATTTGGAGTTGGGATCCATAAATTCTTCCTATATTGGAAAGAAAAATCGCTATGTTTTTGTAGGAGTGGGTAAAGAAATTCCGAGAATGCAAGGAGTCGTGAAGATTGATCTAGAAAAGGAAATTGAAGTCTCAAGAAGATTTTATGGGTCCGGTTGCTTTGGAGGGGAGCCATTATTTGTGCCAAGAAATGGGGATCATGTGGATGCTGCTGATGAAGATGATGGATTTGTAGTGACTTATATTCATGATGAGAATTATGGGGAATCAAAATTTCTTGTAATGGATGCCAAATCGCCAAATCTAGACATTGTAGCAGCTGTTAAATTGCCTCGGCGGGTTCCATATGGGTTTCATGGTCTATTTGTTCATGAGGAGAATCAATCAAACCAAAAGAGTTTATGAATCTTTCAAATTATGTGCTTGATTAATTATTTTATCATTATTATTTCAAAGTTTTGATAGACAAATATTCTCACAATTTTAATTTTTAATAACACACCTGTGTGTACACGTGCACTTCTACTTACACACATAATATTAAATAATTGAATACATCAATTAATATTTCAACTAAGTATCTTACCTTAATAAGTATAACATTATTGACTTTTTAAGAGCTGTTAGAAAAGTTTATAAAATAGAAACCCTAGCTTGGGTTCATTACAGGGTGCAATGGCCTACAGCCCACATTGCCTCTCAATCCTCCACTTTAATTTATTGAAAATTATTGAATAATATATCTTGTACATGATTATTGAATAATATATCTCGGACATTGGCTCTCTATCCTCCACTCACAGTCACATACATGATTATTTATGATGACAAAAACAAAAATTCTGAAATTTATTACTAATGCTATTAAATGTGAAAGAGAAAAAACACAAAATAATGCAAATAGCTCCCCCTTTTTCAACAAAAATATTAATATTATGCTTTTCTTTCAATAATACAGGAACCATATTGCCTTTATTTGAACTAAAACACGGCACTAGAAGAAGCATAGAACCTGCTGAATTATGAACATCACCAAAGAAAAGACTACAAATTAAATGTTTCTGAAATTGAAACGACTAAGATTGAAAGAAGAAATTGAAGGCACATTCTGATTAATTGAGCAGCATAAGCCGAGCCGGATACACAAAACCTTGACCAACAAAGAGTGCGCAACAGTGGAGATTGATGTTGATTGAGCTAAAGAACTCAGTGCTCGACTTGTACATATGTGTAACATCTTTCTCTTGTACACCATAAACTGAATCACAAGTTTGAGAAGACTTTCGGAATCCAACCGTACATTTCGTAATAAACAATTCAAAGAAATACATTATGAATGTTTCGTAAATAAAGGTTAAATACTCCTTTAGTCTCTGGATTTAAATTAATTACTCTAGTAGTCCCTATAATTTTAAATACTACCCAAAATGCAAACTCTTGTTATACACTCATTTTCATTAAAATCCACTTACCACTCTCTATTTTTCCCCTGTTGCAAGTTAGTTTTGCTTAAATTTTAACATATATAGACAAAAATTATTGTTCTTTATTGAAAATAAGATCCAACCACTAATACATTTATGACTAATTACTCAGTCAATCTCTATGTTTTCGTAAATTATTCAAAACATCCATATGAAACATTCATAAATGTATAAACAAATGCTACATTGCAATGGTGGGCTTTCAGCAGAGACCATGAGGACAAGAGCAAGGATCAAAGCCAAATCGAGAAGCATATTTGTTGCGGGCCATATCTTTTATTCCAGTATTCCCTTTATTGCTTAATAGAAACTTTGTGTGATCTATGTTACGAATTCAATAAGCCATCACGTATGTACACTGAAATTTCCCTGTAAGATACCACATTTTAAAGCCGATATCTAAAACTCAAAATTGCCACATATCCGTCCTCTTTCAATGTTTTATTTGTACCAGGTAATTAGTCCAAACCATTGGGACTAATAGAGAATTTACCCGAGTTTATAAAATCGTGCGATAAATAAATAAAGAAATGCTGTAATGGGGGAACACTCACCTACAAATGTGCGGCTTTCAGCCAGAGACAGTAAGGAGAAGCGAAAGGATCAAGATGAAACATACAGGTTTTGAATTCAATGAGCCGGCTTAATTATGAATGAAACGGAGCATGCCTAATCAATGCAAGGCATCGTATGAAAATTAATCTATCTTATATTGATTTCCCATCAACAACCGTTTTGTATTTCCATTTGACAAGTAAAATTCTTTATTAATAATTCTTATTCTTTAATAGTAAATTCTCTAGTTCAAGGCAAACAAAAGTCCAACTAATTATTCAATACCAGTCATAACGGTAGTCAGTCTTTATGCCTTCTAGGGACTAAATCAGCAATGGCGACCTAACTCCGGTTGTGAATTGTCCTTCCACTTGGTCATACTTGAACCTGACAATCAGATGAAGATACCCTAGATAAAGATGCCCTAAAAACGCCCTAGAGGTGCTTTTTTTAAAAGGGGAAGTGTTAATTTATAATAATGATAAATTTATTAGTTATCACCACCACACCCACATCTAAAACTCGAAAGTACCACCACATCTACATGCCGTATCTAAAACTCTTTTAAAGTATATTGTCAATTTCAAGTTCTTCAAATATATACTTATTCCAACTTCAGAGGTTTAATTAAATTACAAACAAAATTTCGTATCCTTTTTCTAAATCCTTGATTATTTGATTACCAATGCCTAATAAAAGGATAAGCACTTAACAGCACTAAATGATACACAAAATAAATTGAAAGATGACCAAAAAAAAAAAAAATTGTTGCAATCTTCTCCCTTTAAAATATATTCTCGTATAGTAGACTTGTCAACACTTAACTCGTCACGCGTCTTAAAAAAAATTGTTATAATCTAAAATCTACTAGAATTCTAGATATAAATAATACATAATACCGCCTAGCATTTTGGTAAATATTAGTTCAGAAATCTGCTACTTGTAATAGGGAGATTGTGAGCTTTTTTCTTACTGAAATTAATAGATATTACTTATTGAACAATATAATAGGAGACTTTTTTGTATTTTTTGTTATTTGCTTGAATATTTTCTCATAATAAATATATATTTTATATTCCTAAGAAAAATTATCGAGCAAATCACTCATTTTCCTTCATTTTCTTTAAATTTTTTTGGTGCCAGAAGTTTTTTTGGATACCCTAAAAATAATAAAAAGTAAGTGTTATTTATTAATTTCAATTGAGAAAAATTAGCAATCTCTACATTCATATTCATAAAGATATACGTGCAACGATATAACTTAATCATCATTGCACTCTAATAGAACTTTTTATTATTATTAATAGCTACAACCAAGTGATTTATAATATATGTTAACAAAAATGTCATCATATCTCATGGACCAGCTACCAAGCCAGACACACCCTCCTTTTGTTTACATTTCTTGGGGGATGCAATATGCTTTGGGCAGTCAGTTTCCATCCTAAAATTCCAGCCATTGGGCCTTGACGGTCAACAGTGTAACTCGTGCTCTCACATGTCACAGCATCTGAGGGTGAATTCGAGCTTCCTTAACGACTCATTTAAATTTGTTATCTCAAAAATATAGATTCGAAACAGAATTATCTCTAAATATATATAAGGGTTGATAAATTTTTTAATAAATACTCTGACAGACTTATGTATTGTATCCAGAATCCAATTATCTCTCCATCAAAGAAGTGTTTGCCCCTAAATTATCCTCCATAAACTCTACCATCTCCTTCTTAATTTATTGCCTCTTGATCTTCTCCTTTCCTAGTATATCAATATTGAACATAAACACACAAAAAAAAAAAAAAAATTATTCATAACTGGTTTTTAATCAAAGCTTTAGGCCGATGATTTTTAATAAGTTCAAAAAAAAGTATGAAACAATTTTGATAAAATAATTGTTGGAACGAAATCTCCAATGCTTTTAAACAGAAAAATTATCAAACCTTATGTTGTTTTAATAAATCATATTTTCAACGTGTGAATATGATAAAACACAAAACTTATGATTATAATAAAACACAAAACTAAGGTCAACTCCGTAAGCCGGCAAAAATATTAACAATATCCACATCAGAGTCAAAAGCAAGTCAATGTAGTGGGTCTTGGTCAAAGAGGACATGACACGTTGGTAAATCTTGACCGATGACAAATGAGTAGTGCTAGAGAGAGAGAAGGACGAGAGAAGGACGAGAGAATTTTGCTCTCTCTCTACCCACTCACTCTATCTCTACCCCTTTCTTCATTGTTTCTCTCGTCTTTCTCTCGTGCTTCTCTACACCAAGCATTTTCCATGACAAATTGTTCTGTTTCAGTGGCAAGATATGCGTGATTAAAACTATGTTTTGGTATTTTTTTTTTTTGTACTTGTTAGAATTCTACGCATATATTATACTCTCAACTTTATTAGGATTCTAAATGCATTTAATTGTAGTATAATTAAAAAATTCCTAGAACACTAAGGTCTCCTTTGAGATTGTTTTTGGAATGCTTAAAAGTAATTTTGAAAAGTTAAAAGCTAATTTTAGTGTCTAGTAAAACTTTTTAGAAATTATTTTTGATAAAATCACCCCATCCTATAACATATTTTGAAAAGCAAGTAAGGAGTAATTTTTTAAAATCTGATTTTGAAAATTTGTTTTATATTTAATATAATTTAATATATATCCTCATATATATTATAAAAATATAACATTATTCTTATTAATTAGGAAATAAAAGAACTTAATTTTAAGATATCATTATTATTACTAATTATATTGAGATAAAAAAATAAAAAATAAAATTAATAATATAAAGTATTCATTTTAGTTATCAATTACTATATATACACAATAAAATATATTTTGTGTACATATTTATAAATGTGTAAGATACATTTTATTTAACTTTATATCCAATTCAGTCATTTATATTTTTACAGTAGTTTAACGGTAATATTTACCGAGCATATACAACTACTTTTAAAACTCACAGTACTTTTTGAGAATAAATTTTACCAAATGTTTAACTAATTCTTTTTACAACTGATTATTTTTATAGCACAGCTAACAATAATTATTTTAAGAGCTGCAATATTATCAAACTGGCCTTAATTTAAAATTCTACTCTAAAAAATAATCTGGGGGAGAAATCTACTCCTAATTCATTTATTAACTTACATTAAAAATTATTGTCTTTTACCATAGTATCCCATCTCATCCCAATCAATATATATAGGCCATGTTTGAAATTGAGATGTTGTAATTTTTAAGTTACAGTTGTTGTGAAAAAAAACTATAATTATGAAACAAAAGTTAATATTACGTAGTAAATAAAATTTTAAATAATAATTTTGAAAAAATTAATAAAGATGTAGTAAATTTTTCATTGTGCAAGTATAAAGTCAAATCAACTTAACTTCTAAACCACAATAGCTAGTATTTACCAAACATTTTAATACTATAACTTTTAAATTGCACCTGTCCCATCTTAATCTGAAAGAGGCTAATAATCTCCTAAAATTGGACCTTGGCCTTCTCTTTCCAAGACCAGCGGCCAAAATAGCAGGGCAACATTTTGGAGATTTAAGTATAATATTCATGATTAATCATAATATTACACAAAATTATCTCATTGAAATTCATATGTCAACACATACATGATTGACATAATATTCTTGTTTTTGCTTTACTTAGAATCATGTTTGAAAGTTTTTACTTGAAATTGTAGTACCCAATTTAATTTTACAAATAACAATTGTTGCTCAAAAAAAAAAAAAATTCTTTTGTTTTTATTTGCATTTTAATTGCATTTCTTTCACTAACTTATGCGGAGTTGCTAACAATTGTAGTGAAAATTTTATTGTGGAAATAAAAATTGGGTACAACACATATGAAGTGAAAAATAATAAAAATAGTAGTGACAAGAATATTCAAGAAAAAATTAGATATCTAGACTTACATTCTAAAATAGTATGGGCCTTGAATTATACGCAGTTGATTTATATCAATTTGTTCTTGGAATCTTTTAATAAAACATTTTTCAAAAAAAAAAAATCTTTAAAGATATTTTTGTAGGGAGAAATTCAGGTTTTTCAATTTTTCAATTAAAACCTTTTTGGACCGATCTCATACAACATATAAGAATTAAGTAATCTAGAAATTCGTACCTTTGATAATCTGAGAAGACGAACGATTGAGAGTTGTAGATCCGTCTCCAAACGATCTTCCAGGCTATGATTCAAGATCGATCAACACTGGACGTGTGGGCGTCTGTTTCACCACTCAGTTGTAGATCCGTCTCCAAACGATCTTCCAGGCTATGACTCAAGATCGATCAACACTGGACGTGTGGGCGTCTGTTTCACCACTCCCAATTGCAACTAGCGTCTCTTAGATGTCTTCTGTATTTTTCTTGAAAACACTGGAATTCTCTTCCCCCGCGAAAAGGAGAAAAATACCCCTTTTATAATATCTTATGAAAAACCCTAGTATGTTAGGATTAGGATTCCTATTTTAAAATAGAATTCCTCTTTTAATTTAAATATTTAAATTAAATACTTTCTCTCCACTTACGTAAAAGTAGAGAATGCAGAATTCAAGGGACCACCTTGTAAAATATCACAAGCCCCCTTTTACACTTGAATATAACATACTAGGTTTTAACAAATATTATAATTATGATTTTCACCTAATACGCCAGTTTTCTTGCTTTTGGGTCCAATGATGGTGTTGTCAATTAAATGAGCTAGGGGATCATTTGGGAACATACAATAGTGGCTATAATAATTAAATTTGTAATTAAACAAATATAATTATTTAATTCCAATTCTACTCCACTATAAGATTGGAACTGACCTCCATAATTGTATGCTCGAATAATAATTCGCCCAAACCACATTGATTTCTTTACTGCATAATCCTTTATACCACATCATTAATTAAATCGATATCTCAACTGTCCAATCGATTTAATTATATCTTGTTCCTTGATACTTACTGGTTTTCTCTAATGATCATTTTCAACATACTAAATATGTTGACACACTCTGGCCAGAGAATTCTATGATCAAGTGCCGAAAACCCATCAAGAGATGTGTTATACAAATTCTATATTGTTAATCTATAACTCCAATACTCATAATTGCCTCCACCAAGATACCGGGTAATCTTGATCACAAGTGTGTGTCGTGCCCATTGGTAACTCAAATGGAATAACAATTACAGTCATGAAATCATAACTAACTCAATATTAAGATTACAGTAAAATCAATGCCTATGAGATTTAATAAGTCTGACAGTCATTTCAAGGTTAATTAAATCTTATATATGATCCTGTTCAATGTAGTCGTACTACATCAATAAATTCATACATGATTAAGACAAATCATTCAATGAATTTATTACAGTCTATACCTAAATAAAGTGCCCAACTTTATTTATCAATCATGAAACATAATTTATTTAATCATAAGATAACTTGTATTTATGTCTTCTGTGAATCCACATGGTGATCACATAAATACATATAATATGATCAAATGGACTTTACTCAAAATATTAATGCAATTAAGATACTTGAATAAAATACCTCATTTATTTTATTAATCAGAAAAATTGTTTATTACAATTAAATAAACACATATGCTTTTAAAGAGCACATTTTCCCAACAATTTTGAAAGTCAGTTAGAGCCTGTACGTTTGCGCTCGAATTAGTGTTATATAGTGGACTCCAAGTTTAATAAGAGTGGGGATATTTGAACCTACCAAATTTCTCTCTAAACTAATTTTACAAAAATAAATTAATTATTAAAGATTTAAAACTTAAAAATCTTAAAATTATTCTTCACTTATCTCTTTCTCTCTTTACCTTACAATTATGTATTCTCTCTCTACTCTTATATTTTGCAAACTAAATGCTAAATTTCATTTTCTTTTAAATTCATTTTTTAGTCTCTCTTAGCATATTATGATGTCTATTTCACGTTTTCTATATATAAGATTTTTTTTCTTCATTTTAATTAGCTTTTATGTTTGGCAAAATTAATTTCTATATTCATTAACTTTAATGGTTGATAAAAATTTATTAACGTTTATTTTTAAATGGTAGATTTTGTTCCTCTTAATTAGTGATATCAATTATTTGTAGTTAAAAAAATATATGTGAATGAATTGATGAAAATTTATGAAACTGAGAAGAGAAAGAAAAGAAAAGATTAATGAAGTAATTTTTTAAATTATTTATAAAAAAATTTAATTAAAAAAAGTAATTGGTGGATTCGAATAAATCATATACATCATCTAATCAGCCGCTACGACTTGGGTGGGCATTTGGTTCGGTTTAGTACGAACGAAACCGAACCGAGCTGTATTTTAGAATTTGGTTCAATTCGGTTCACATTATAAAACTAAATTGTTCAAAATTTCTGAACCATTTGGTTTCTAATTTGGTTCGGTTTAAAATCGAACCAAATAGTTTAGTGAAGGAATTAAAATTAAAAAAAAAAGTGAAAACCTAAGCAAACTAAAGTTTCTTTTATAATATGTAGTGAATTTTTAAATTATTGTTAGATTTTATGATGTTAATTATTATTGTTGGATTTTGTTATGTTATTTATTGTCGGTGGATTTCTAAATTATTGTTGGATTTTATTATGTTAATTTACTATTGTTAGATTTTTTTTATTGTTTATTATTTGTGGATTTATAAACTAAGGATTACTATTATATCATTTTTATTAAATAATGAATATATAGGTTGAAATCAGACCAAACTAAACTAAACCAAACCAAATCATCGAGTCGAAATGAATTAATTTAGTTCATATTTAGTTCATAAATTCATGAACTATTTGATTTCAGTTTGATTCGGTTCTAGACCTTAACCGAACCGAATCAAACTTAATAGTACCCACCCCTAGCTAGGACCTTTGGTTTTTGCATTATTAAAACGTTTTTGATATTTTCTTTGCTAATAATTGACTATTGAGGGAGCATCAATTATGTCCATCAATATTCTCGGCATTGAAAGGATTGATAATACGTTTTCGGTTTCAGTCAATTTCATTAACGCACTGGACTCCATATTTAATGAATCACATGGGTTATTTAATATTTTTACTTAATTAGTTAATTATATTATATCACCCTTATTTATATAAAAATTTATAATTATATAATTAAATAAAAAGAATTTAGGCACACTTTTTAAACAATAAAATGTTTTAGTTTAGAGGTAAGAGTGTTTTTTAAACAATTTTGAAGACTTACTTTAAAATAGTTATATAATTTTCATTTCTTTAGATTTTTGTGGAGATTACTTACAGAAATGATATTTTTATATATGTGACTACAATGAATTCTAACATTCAAAATAAATAATTTATTATTTTTTTAAAATTTAAAAGAAAATAGTAGAATTTGAGTTTTTTATACTATAAGTGTATTTATAGTGAACAATTAAAAAATTTTAATATCCTAAATTAAATTAAATTTTTTTAATTAAGTCTCCTTATTTCAAGTGCTTGGATCTGCCACTGATTACTCAAATGACTATGAAATGTTTTACATGATTGAAAAATTTTAATATTTTTCTCTGCTAATAACTATTATATGGGCCAATATTCTTGACATCAAAAGGATTCGATTAATTTCATCAATACATTAGCCCTGCACCCCAAATTAAATAAATCACGTGTTTCATTTAATATTTTTATTTAATTAGTTAATCATATTATATCAAAATAATTTATACATAAATTTGTGATTGCTCATATGACTAGAAATGTTTTTCGCATTTTTCATATTTTTCTTTGTTAATAATCGGGGGAGTTCCCACTCTTATATGTTGGCCAATATTCTAAGAAAGGATTCAATCAAATTCGTCAATACATTAGCACTGCACTCCAAATTTAATAAATCACGTGGGTTATCTAATATTTTTATTTAATTAGTTAATTATATTATATTACAATAATTTATATAAAATTTGTGATGGTATTATTACTCATAAATATATTTTATGCGCGACATATTTAACTCTATTCAAAATTAGAAATGACGGCTATATTTTTTTTAATATCATAGCATATTTCATGCAGTCCCTTATGATCTATTTTATTTGTGTTACTATCATAAATCTTTAGTTAGTTACTTTCTATTTAATTTAAAAAAATTTATTTATGTGTACAAAATGCGGTAGGTGGCTGCAGTCTTTTCACCATATTAGGCAAATTTAAGTAATCACATATCCCATCTTAAAAATGGAGAATAAAAAAAGTAACTAGACATCCAGAATAATCTGATAGCAATTCATTTGATTCCATAATTAGAATATCAGAATCATATCCATAACCACATCAACTCTCCTTTAATTTAGAGTAGTAAATTTTTTTAATAATGTTACATGTCTTAAATTTGGTGTGTTATTCAAATAATAATTGGCGACGGTTTAGATTCTCTCACGATTTAGTTATATATGATTTTTTTTTAAGATTTATTTACAAGTGATGATTGGGAAATTAAATGACCATGATTTGTTTATTTATATTTTATTTAACAATCTTTGAAACGATGGTTTTGTTCCGTCACTTTCAAACCGACCATCCATTTTCTCAAAATTACTGGCCAGCTGGAAATTAACATGATTGATAAGACATAGATGATTGACAAATTAAATGACCATGATTTGTTTATTTATATTTTATTTAACCATCTTTAAAACGATGGTTTTTTTTCCCTCACTTTCAAACCGATCACCCATTTTTTCAAATTAATGGCCAGCTTGAAATTGACATGAGTGATAAGATAAATTGTTTCTATTACACTCATAGAATAAGTCACTAAACAAAAAAGTAATTATGTGTTTGATAAAATATGTTATTTTTACTGTTGTGAGTTTCAAAAATAAAATATATATATCTAGTAAAGTTTATTATTAAGATGTTGTTTCATTGTATAATGATAAAAATAAACATAAATTTAAATTATTTTTTATTTTTCTTGAGTAAATATAATAAATTTTCTAGACACTTTTTTTTAAATAATGTTATAATAGTGTAGTGACTTTATTTTGTAAATCATAATTTTTTATTAATTTTAATTCTAATTATGTAAATTAAAAATATTAATAAGAGCAATATAAATAAAATATTATTACTAATACCATATTAAAAAATTAATATTTTCTTAGAATAAATTATTATTTATTAATAATAAACAAATATAATGCTATTAAAATTAAATAAATATATTATATTTTTTAATAAAGAAAGTATATAATAATACTACTAAATATTATAATATTATATTTAAATAAGTTTAATGTTATTATTTTTAATAACTATAATATTATAATAATAATAACAATATTTTTAATAAATATGATATTATGCTTTTAAATAATTGTAGTATTGAAAATAATTATATTATATTTAATAAAAAAATAAAAAATAAAGAGGTAGGAGTGGAAATAAAAATTTTACTTTTCACCTAAAAATAAATGAGACTCATAAAGCGTGACTCTTACTGTTCTCCTTAAATGAGTTAGTAAACGATAAAGTGAGAAAAATTTGTACTCTCCACTCCCAGTTTAACAAGTAAAAGTAGTCTAAATTATTGGATTGAAAATTCAAGACAGAAATAAAGAGTAGGGGTGATAATCCGAGGCGGCTGCTGCAATCAAAGGTCGTGGTGTGGGATGTGTTCGAGAATTCAACTTCTCTCTCTTTCTCTTTCTTTCTTTTTTCTTTTTTTAAAAAAAATTAATTTCCCTCTTATTCAACTTTCTAGTAGGCTGGGTGAATTAATTCAAGGACGTAATCTGATTAAAATTGATTTAATTAAATTTAGATGGATTAATTGAATCAATTTTTTTCAATCAAATTGATGATTAGGTTGGGTTATATGAACCTATAAAATCCTAACTCTTTTTATTCTTTCATAAAAGAGACTATTTTCAATTTCTCTTTGCCAACCTAACATTAATTGAATTATCTAGATTCAAAATTCAGCAATTAAAACTAAATTTTCAGTAAAGGAAAGTACATAGATTTTCAAACATTATGTTATTTATTTATTTATTTTTGTACGATCTTATTTTTTGTTGCTGTGTTTATTAATATATGTTAGGTCAATGGACAACATTTAATGCATAAAGGAGGATTATTGTGTTTTCTTTCTTATTTGAATATATTTTAAGTATCAAATAGTTTTTTAATTATCATTTTCTACTTATTATTTTTTTAATTTTTAATTATAACCAACCTTATCAACCCAACACAATAAGAGTTAGATTGATTTTGATTGAATATATTTATTTAGTTAGGTGGTTGATCTTTTCTCAAACTAATTAATAATGGGTTGGATTGAATTATCACAAAAATGGGACTATTGGCACCCCTCTAAATATTTCATAATATTTTTTTTATTAATCTCATTAAAATATTATAAAATTCTTTTAACATTCCTTTAATAATAAAAATACCTTTAATTTAAATTTATTAATATAAATCCTATTATTTAATTTTTTATTCTTGTATTTTGAGATAATTAATCATTTATTAAAAAAGAAAGAGAGAGAGGAAAACAGAAAAGAAAAGAAAAGGGAACTTGCTGCACAAAATTTCTACTGTAACGTGGCAAATCACTGAAACACTACATGACAAACACTTACTGCAACGCATGACAATTTATTGTAATTGATAATGACACCTCGCAAACACTTGGCTACCATGTGTGTAATTCTAATGCCAAGTGTTAATTTGGTTTCTTGAAGAAATGTTGAGCACAAGCTTCTAAAAGAAATTGTCTTATTACGTAAAGAGTTTAAAATTCTTAAATAAAAATATGTCGTATAAATTTTTTTTTTTAAAAAAATTATTTAATTTTAAGTAGAGATTTAATTAAAAATTATTTTTTTATGTAATTTTGATAAAAATTAAAATTATAAAATAATTAAAAGAGTGTTAAGAGGTATTTAGAGGGGTGTCAATAATCCTACTCTTATCACAAACCTAATCTAACCCAACGAGAGGATTTGGTCCATTAGTTAATCCCACTACTGGCATGATGGGAGAAAGTTAAATTGTTATTAGACTATAACAAGAACAACAATAATAATAATTTTTTTGCTCACTGTGTACTTATTAGTTGCAGTTATTTATATAAATCAGAACTTAGCAATAGCCCAAAT
This sequence comes from Atalantia buxifolia, assembly GCA_030444775.1. Lineage (NCBI taxonomy): Eukaryota > Viridiplantae > Streptophyta > Magnoliopsida > Sapindales > Rutaceae > Atalantia > Atalantia buxifolia. Next base: position 10,198,192 of record CM059838.1, read on the forward strand.
TTATTTATATAAATTGACATGACATAATATGATACAAATTCTTAAAATAATTAAAATTATTTTATTTATTTTATTTTATGTTATTAGTTAATTTTAAACTAGTCAAAAATAGTTGCACTTATTTTGTGGAACTATATGTAAGTAGTGGAGCATTATGTGAGAACATGCTTAGTGTTGCTAATTTTTCAGTTGTAAGCTTAAATAAGCTTTATTATATAAAGTTTGATGTTATTCAATAAAAAATATTATAAGTTTATTATTTTGGCAACATAAAAGTTGTAATTGGGAGTTTATTGATTTCTTGAATAACCAATACTTATTTAGAGGTTTGGGTTTCCTCGAATTAACCTTATTTGTCATCTAATTTTTTTGTTTCATTTGATTTCTCCTCATAAACATTAGTGTTCGTATCATTTGGTATCAGAGCTTGGTAATAAATAAGGAATATATCTTTACAATGGAGCAAAGACTTGAGAAGATTCAGAAGATGATAGAGGGTATGATTCTTGAGCAGGAGGAACTTATAAATAAATTATTGTGCAAACTGGATGAAATATCAAGAACATGGGATGTAAGGTTGAACTCATATAGCCATCATATCAAACATGTGAAAGAAAATTCTACATCCTTGGTTAAAGTTCAACGTCTCCAACAAAGTGACAATTTGGCAATTGCAATGCATGATTGAAGAAAATTCTACAAATCAACGTTCAAAAGGTTAGAGTTTTCTCGTATAAGTAAAATGTGCAGAGTGTTTATTTTAAGGACAAATCCAAATTGCCTAGCCACCATAATGAGAAATTGTTCATCGCTAAAGTGCCAAAAATTGAGATGAAAAACATGGTTGGATCAATGGAGAATTTGCAAAAAAGCTTCAAGGCATCATTATATCTAATTATGAATTGGAAACAGAAGAGAAAGCAAATTATTTCAGAAAAATCTGCCCTTGAGGACAAGGGTATTATCAAGGGGGAATGAATAATACAAACTCTTAAAATAATTAAAATTAATTTTTTATTTAATTTTATGTTATTAGTTAATTTTGGACTAGTAAAAAATAGTTGCACTTATTTTGTGGAACTACATGTAAGTGGTGGAGCATTATGTTAGAACATGTTTAGTGTTACTAATTTTTAGGTTGTAAACTTAAATAAGCTTTATTATATAAAGCTTGATGTTATTCAATAAAAGGTATCATAAGTTTATTATTTTGGCAACATAAAAGTTGTAGTTAGGAGTTTATTGGTTTCTTGAATAACCAATACTTATTTGGAGGTTTAGGTTTCCTCAAATTAACCTCATTTGTCATCTAATTTTTCTGTTTCATTTGAGTTCTCCCCATAAACATTAGTGTTCCTATCATAATATAATTGGATAAGTGATTTTAGAAATGTCAATGTTACATAGATTAGTTGCATGATCTAAGTAAATCTCATATAACTAACATTATGTTTTACATAGTTTATTTTCTAATTATATGACATCCCATATACTATTCATTGACTAAACTTATAAAATAATTAATAATAAAATCAATTAAAGTCATACAAATGACCAACAAATTGTTGGCTCCAGAAGAAAAGAGTCCCAAACTGAGTTTCTGAAATTGAAACAACTAGCATTTAAAGAAGAAATTCTAGAAGGAATCTAGAATTAAGATAAAAAAAAAAAAAGTCTGAATGGCACAACAATAAAATAATCCAACTGAGTGAGTAATCATAATATTACTATCAATTGATTGTAAAATGTCTCATATTTTGTCAAAGAAGATAAACAGATCAAATCTCAGTGAAAATATATATGTTTCTTGCTAAAAGGCTCATGCACTAACCCAAATAATAAAAAGCATCTCTAGCTAAAGAAGTGGATCACATGAATTACTCGTCCTCAAAGATATCATACAATCATCCTCCAAAACCAAAGGTCACCTATTATAATCACACCAATGAACAAATTATCCCATTCCTTCCTTTTCACAAGCCAAAAAAATGTGTTCCCATACGGTCTTCAATGGAAAAAAAATCATCCTACGACGCCAAATCCTCACCATCATTGTTTACAAACATTATTGATCGTCCTCTTCATCCTTCTGTAGATCCAAAGCATGTCTTCACCGGAAACTTTGCTCCGGTGGACGAGCTTGGCCCCACCGAGTGCCCAGTGGTTGATGGCAAGCTTCCGGACTCTCTAACTGGAACGTACATCCGAAACGGACCAAACCCACAACACATGCCCCGTGGCCCTCTCCACTTCTTTGAAGGTGATGGCATGCTTCATTCGGTCCAATTATCTAAAGGGCGTGCAATCTACACTAACCGCTATGTCAAGACTTACAAATACAAGCTCGAGAGAGATGCCGGTTGCCAAATTTTTCCCAACATGTTGTCAGGATTTTACGGGATTGCGGATATCATTCAATGTGTTGCAGCGGTAGCAAGAGTGTTGATAGGTCACATAAATCTCAAGAAAGGATTTGGTTTGGCCAATACAAGTCTTGCTTTCTTTTCATCTAAGCTTCTTGCTCTTGGTGAGTCCGATTTACCATACATCATAAACTCTACTCGAGAAGGCGATGTTGAAACTTTAGGGAGATGGGATTTTGATGAAGCATTATTTGCAAGCATGACTGCGCATCCAAAGACCGACATGACCACAAAGGAGTACTATATATTATTAAATATAATTATTAATAATTATAGTTCTTGAATAAATAATCACAATAATTAATATATTATTATTATAGTTTATTAATTAATATGTTATTATAGTAATTATTAATATTATTACTATATTAATTCATATATTAATTAATTAATATAATTATTAATTTTAATTAATATATTAGCATATAATTATTAATAATTATAATTTTTGAATAAATAATCACAATAATTAATTTATTGTTATTGTTATTATAATTAATTAATTAACTGTTATAATAATTATTAATATAATTATTATAATTAATTCATATATTATAATTAATTAATATAATTATTACTATTAATTAATATATTAACATATTAAACAATAAGGATTAATAATTATAGTTTTTGAATAAACAATCACAATAATGAATTTATTGTTATTGTTATTATAATTAATTAATTAATATACTGTTATAATAATTATTAATATAATTATTATAATTAATTCATATATTATAATTAATTAAATAATATATTTATTACTACTAATTAATATATTATTAACAATTATAATTTTTGAATAAATAATCACAATAATTAATATATTATTATTGTAATTAATTAATATATTAATATAATAATTATTAATATAATTATTATAATTCATTCATATATTATTATTAATTAATATAATAATAATTATTAAATAATATAATAATATATTATTAACAATTATAATTTTTGAATAAATAATCACAATAATTAATATATTATTATTGTAATTAATTAATATATTAATATAATAATTATTAATATAATTATTATAATTCATTCATATATTATTATTAATTAATATAATAATAATTATTAAATAATATAATAATATATTATGAACAATAATATATTAATAATTATAGTTCTTGAGTAAATAATCACAATAATTAATGTATTATTTTTTAATTAATTAATATATTATTAGTATAATTATTATAATTAATTCATATATTATTATTTATTAATTAAATAATATAATTATTACTGCTAATTAATATATTAATATATTTTTAACAATAATTATTAATAATTATAATTTTTGAATAATAATCATAATAATTAATATATTATTATAATTAATTAATATATTAGTTAATAATAATTATTATTATTATGACAATAATCCATTAAATACTTTTTAGTAATTTGTTATAATCTAATTTATTTCGATTCCGATTCAAAACAAAGTAAACACATTAATGGTAATCTAGCTCATTCCCATTTCGATTCTCATAATTTAAGTAAATAACTTAATTTAATTCTCATTCTTTATTTTCATTCTAACTTTTTCTCATTTCTGTCTATTCCAATTCTAACCTATTCCGATCCTAATTTAATAAACGCAGCATAAACTTATTTCACAAGTTCAGCCGACTCAGTCACAGGCTCACAGCTAGCCACATAAACAACAAACGACAGAGCAAGCAGTCGAGCAAAAGCAAAACTAGCCTCATCCCATCGTCATCCGTCTTGAACCCATTAACCCACCGGCGACAGTCCAACGACCACGCCACTGTCAGCACAGCCTCGTCCGTCTTCAAACTCAGTCGCGGCCGACACCAATCGACTGGAATCTAGCCGAATCCGAGCCGAACCAAGATGAATCTGAACGTCAAACCCAGTTAATCGACAGGTGCAGGGAATTGTCATGGGTCGGGAATAGTGAACAAAACCCAGTTAGTCAGTTACTTCGCCAAGCAAAAGAAAAACCAGCTTCATCCTGTCATCCGTCTTGAACCCATTAACCCACCTGCAACCCGCAAGTCCAACGACCACGCCACTGTTAGCACAGCCTCGTTCGTCTTCAAACCCAGCCGCGGCTGACACCAATCGACTAAAATCAAGTCGAATCCGAGCCAAACCAAGGCGAATCCGAACGCTAAACCACGTGCAGCTAACAGCTAACACCTAACACCATTGTCATTTGTCAATTTGTTTTCATTTTCTATTTTTGTTAATGGTTAATAAGTTTTTATTAATTATAAATTTCAAAAATTATTTGTGAGAATTATCAAAAAGGTCCAAATCTGATTTCAATCCGAATTAATCCGAATTCAAAATATAATGTGAAATCTAAACTATAATGTGAAATTTAAACTCGTTGATCCGAATTCGAGTAATCTAAAATTTTCATCCGATCTGAATTATTCAGATTAGATTCGGATCGAATTTAAGGTCGGATTGAATTTGATTAATTTTTTTTCAATCCGAATTATCCAAAATCTGATTGGATTCATCCGAATTTGAAATTACCCGCCCCTACTATTTATAGTAAAATCTTCTCGAAAGAGACCATAGTGTAAATCTCACATTTTTTTTATTACATGATTTTACATCAAATAAAAATGTCAACCTTCACTCAAATATTTTAAGAAAAATATTTAAATTTAACTCCCACAATATTTTTGTAGAGATTTAAAAATGGCTCTAACTATCGACCATAGTCGAGTGGTTGTTTAAATCCCACATCTAAAACTCAAAACTACCACCACATCCACATTCCTTCAATTTTATTTAAATTACCACCACATCCACATCTAAAACATCGAATATTTGAGAGGGTAAAAACTACCACCACATATAAAATTAATTCCTTCAATTTTGATTGTAAATTTTTACTATAATATGAGTTGTAATCTGAGCATTAGTCTCATGTAATTCAAAAAAAAAAAAGTAATTACCAAACCCTTGAGACTAATTAAGAATTTACCCAAGTTATAAAAATCATGCGATAGGTGAATAAACAAATGCTGTCATGGGCAATACTTGCAAACGTGCGGCTTTCAGCCCAAGACAACGAAGAGGAACAAGGATCAAAGCCAAATTACGAGACATGTAGGTTTTGAATTCAATAAGGCGTCTTAAGTAAGAATGAATTTGCTGAGGATCCCTAATCAAGGTAACGCATTGAATGAAAATTAAACTATTTTACATTGCTTTCCCATCAACTAGGATATTGTATTTACATCCGAGGAGTAAAATTCTTTATGAATTCTTATTCTTTAATGGTAAATCTAAATTCTCTATGAATTCTTAGTCTTTAATGGCAAATTCTCCAGTTCAAGGTAAACACAAGTTCAGCCAATTATTCAAATACTAGTCTTCTCGGGAGTCAGTCTTTATGCCTTCCGGCGACCAAATCAAACAATGGCGACCTAACTCCAGCGGAGATCGTCCATCCAACTGGTGATACTTGAGCCTGACCATCAGATGAAAATACCCTAAAAACCTCGTTAAAGGTAAAATCTAAGGGGAAGTGGTAATTCATAATAATGATAAATCTATCAAAGATCAGCACCAAACCATATCCGAAATAAAACGAAAGACTAATTAAAAAAAAAAATGTAGATCATAACCAGGCCCCCAAATCAGAGATCATTAGGAGCAGACATGCAGACCCAAATCAATTTCTGTGCACATAACCATGCTACCTTCATCTCTATATATAATAATTCCAGAGCATCGGCTTATTGTGCACAGATTTTATTAAAAAACAATCAAAAACAAAAGAAAATTGAACCCCAGAACAGAACCTAAAAATGTGTCGAATCCTAAAACAAAGCCCTCGGATCAGAGAGATTGCATCCAGAGCAGAAGTTTAAGACCCATTTAAAATTTTTTTTCTCTGTGCTTTGCCACCTTCATCCTTAAAACAGACAAATCCTGAGACCAGACTTCGGCGCACTGCCGTGAGATATCTGGGAGTGAAGAGCGAAGTCGTGTTCAATTGTCTATAAATAGAGGAACACTTCTCATACTTAGGGTTAAGCGTTAGCGAGGTGAAAAGACCGAAAGACCGAAAGACCGGAGTTACTTTGTGTTCAGCATCAGCCCATACCCCGACCCGTAAATCACAGATTCATTAGGGTTTTGCTATTAAAATCCCAAAATATTCCTATGCATCCCCCACTTTTAGATGCATTCAATCGGGAAGTTTAATACATGTTGCCCATGACCATGACAAAAATTTTCGGGTATTTTTAGAATAATGATCCTTGTCCATTTATTTCTTATTATGTATTTATACCAATCAATCATAATAATATGTATTTTTAATATGGTAAATAGTGAATGAAAAAAAAAAACAATACTATAAGAGCACCAAAGACTTTCTCTGCCCATAGACTTAGTCTATGCCACTTATATTCTCATAGGTTATTTTATCTCAAAGAAAAAAAGGGGAAGGATATTTCATATTTTTCCCAAAGGTAAACTCCAATCGAATTGGGACTCGACCAGCTAAATTTGTTTTGTTTCGTTAGGGCCCAATTGGAGGCTTTCTTCAGTGAGTCATCACTCCTTTTAAAATTGTTACAATCTACACCCTTTTAAAGTATATTCTCATACTGTGAACTTCTCACCACTTATATAATTAGATCTAAAATTTGTTACAACTCTAAATATAAATAATTTGTAATATCACGTAAAATTCTACTTAATATTAGCTCTAAAATCTGATCCCTTAGAGGCACGGTGCAATCATGTAATTTAAAATAGTCAATAAAAGGAACTTATTATTATTATTAATAGCTCCAACAAAGTCATTTCTAATATTTGTTTACTAAAATGTCATCATTTCTCATGGATCCATTTCTTCAACTCTCAACTGTGGTCAAATATTTCATTTTAACAAGAATCAGCAAGCGAACTAGACATACTCGCCTTTTGTTTCATTTCTTGGCCGGTGCAGTTAGCAGCCTTGGGTTCTCAATTTCGATGCTGAAATTCCCGCCACTGGATCTTGAAGCCCAATGGTATAACTCGCGCTCTCACTAAAGGTGACATTTATTTTTTTATCTCAAATTTAAATAGACTAGAATTGATCTAAAATCTTAATAGATATAAATATTTGAATTTAAATAATATATTTATTTTTTGTCTGAATCTCTAAAAATAAAGATTAAGTTAAGTTTATTTTTTCAACTTTAAAGACTAAAAATATACACTTTTACATTTGTATCCTTATTAAATTTAAATGTCTATATCAGAGAACATAAATACCATAATTTTTTTTCATATATAAGTAAAATCATGTTCAAGTGAATACATAATGATTTTTGAATTATAATATTTTTTTTTATGAAAACAAATTATCTAATTACATAAAAAGTTAAGAATAATACATTTGATTGTCGATAATAGGAGATTTAAGCACTTGATGAAAGAAGCAGGATGAGGAAGAATTCTATGATGGCTGGAAAAAATAAAAATGAGAGTATTAGTGGGTAAATGTATATAGGCATGTTTTGGGATATACATGAAAAATAAATAATAAAGTAAAGATATTTTTTACATTAAAAATTAGTTAATCGATTTAGATTTCTCTATTCAGTATAAAGGAAAAAAAAAAATTGGCTTATTTTATTAAGTCAAATTATCGGAAAAATCCTATTAAGTTATAAAAACAAACACTTCTAATTAACTTAATTAATTGATTTAAGTCACTTTAAATCATTAAATTAAAAAAAAAAACACCCTCTAAGTCGTAGCATTTGACGATGTAAGTTTGAGCTTCCTGATGACTCATTTAAGTTTCTTGTGTTAAAAATATAAATTAGAAATAGGTTTTTTTTTACTATATATATATATATTTGTGTGTGTGTGTGTGTGTGTGTGAATACATAGATTTTTGAATAAATACTTGACAGACCTATGTATTGTTTCCAAAATTCAATACTCCCTCCATCAAAGAAGTGCTCGCATCAAAACTCTCTATATTAGGACCTATGTATTGTATCCATAATATTAGTTATATGAGATTTACGTATCTAAACATAATATTTTAATAAATCGTATTTTTAATAGATGAATATAATAAAACACGGAGTGAGACTATTGGCACCCCTCTAAGCACCTATTAGCACCCCCTTTTATTTATTAACTCTATTAAAATATTTAAAATATTGTAAAATTCTTTAACATCTTCTTCAATGACAAAAATACTCTAAGTTAAAAATTACTAGTATAAACCCCATTCTTTAATTTTTATTTATTTTTGTTGTTAAAACTTTTTTTAAGTAAGGCGAATCATGAATAATTTCTCAAGAAAAAAAATGTCCAAATTTAGTATCCCAGATTTTTAGGGCAATTAAGCCATAATCTTAAATAGTAAAATTTAAATTGAATTTAAATAGAGATTTTTAGCAATAAAACAAACAAATTAACAAAAAAAAGGAGACATATTATCATCTTGAGTAATATCTAAGACAATAAAACAAACAACTCTACCTTTTTCAAGGTTTTTCTTTAAAAATATGAGAGGAATAAAATAACCATTAAAATGGTTCAAAATTGTCTAATATTGTCATTGACTAGCTAGATCAATTGTTTCTTGTGCGATAACTTCAAACACCAAATCTTTAAAAGTAGTTATATTAGTTTCGTATGGTATTATCTAACCTTCTGCACCTAGTTCATTATATTTGATCTAACTATTTGCAATAAGAGGAATAGGTGAAGTTGGAAGCATGAACACCTATATAAAAAAGCCATACAAAAATTAGTCCAATAATAAAGATACTATAGCATAATTTGAATTTCTAAGTTTTATATACCTCTATGAAATGATTTCTATTAACAAATCTAATAGTAATGATTTTATACAAGGCGCATGACAATGGAAGAGATATAAATAAAAGGATTATAATGGTCGATAGATCTGATATATGTAGGAACACCACATTATATTTAGAATTAATAATATGACCAGTTTCAGGCATGGTCATCCAATACTCTCTCCTTGGGTTGTTCTCAAAGAATAAAAGTGAATGAAGTACCTCATTTTCTCTACCAACATATTCAAGGACTTTTTTTATAATCATCAAAATGACTTTGCAACTCAACAGTTAGGTCTTTCCTTACCTATGTCCAATTATCCTCACCAATACCTACTAGGTCAGCCACTGCCTGAAAACCACAAATATCATCTGTAGCAACATTTCTAACACCACATATATAAGGCCTCCACTCAAATGGAAATAAATCAATATAAAAAGCATGCTTTGGTGCTTTTGTTCGAGAAACACTGATTTTTCGTTGCCCTTATGATTTTTTAGTAGTTGTACTTCAAGACACAAGGCCTGAAGAATGATTATCTCGTGTAGATACTACATACTTAAATCTTGATGGATCCCAAAGGGTAGATTTATCAAACTTTTGGGAAGGTTGTCCTCAAGTCTTAGCCTTAACAATTGGCTCAATTAAAAATGTTGAGGATAGATCATTTGACTCTTTCAATTTTCTGTTTATTTGCATTTTTATGAAATCATTAGAACTATCAATTCCATTTCAAGAGTATAATTCGACTTCACTGATTTTTCATTCTTCACTGATTTTTCATTGCCAGTATGAACAAAGTCTAATTTCCTCCAATATGAATGTACATATATTAAAGGTATTGGATGACCTTCATGCTTAAGATTTGTAATTTTTGTGCACACGGTACCTATGAGTGTGTCAAACGGCACAATCACATGCTGAAACATCTACCCAATTGAATCAGCTCTTTTTTACTCACCAAGTATCATATCTAATGTATTTCTATCAATTAATCCTCTTTATTCTTTAAAAATTAAAGGTGTTGCACAATAGTCAAATTCTTCTCAAATGATACCTTAATTTGCATATGTTGCAACTCAACTAAAGAATAAAGTTTTTTCCTTAACACTACAAGGTTTCCTTGGGATGAACATAGTTGCCTCTTTAATTTTGAATGTGTAGCCTCAGCCCTGAAAATAAACCAACAAAAATTAAAAAATAGAAAGATATATAGAAATAAAATGGTGTTGAGTTTAGTTATTAAATCATTGAAAATTAAATATTGTTTACTTGTTGGCTATCATATTTCTGAAATAGGTATGTCCATGCTGTAACGAAATTTTCTTTATACTTATCAAGCCATGTCTGCTTCATATAAACAAGTGTTGTCGGATATCTAACATAATCACTCTAAAAAATTACTCAAGTGTTGTATCTTGTTTAGTGGTTGAGAACACCAATACATCCAAGCTACTATTAAAGGCTTCCCATCTTTCATTAGTCTTAAATAGCTAGTTTCTTACAATTAACTAACACATTTATTAAAATATGCCATCTACAAAGTAAATTAGTTGCATTTGGAAATATCTTTTCAATAGCATTCATCAGATCTAATTCTCAGTCTATCACAATTACACTTGGTAACATATCATCTTGTATGATGGTTTTTAATCTCTTCAATGCCTAAATATAGTTCCTCTCGCTTGGACTCAAGATATGCAAAATCAACATTAAATGTCATCGCGGTTGATGTGACAACAACTATTTCTAACAATGGAACAATCCATTATCAAAATATTTGTAAAAGCTTTTAACAATTCAAAAGTAAGAGAATATGCCCAAAATGTCTTTTACACAATTTGTATCATCATCACTCTGATGTCAATCAATGTAATTATGATCATGCAATTTACTTATAAGTTGTTGCATTTGTGACTATCTACCCAATTCACGGAACTTATATTTATACCAAGCATTATAAATCGTCTTCATCGTTGTGACACTAAACATGTCCCTAGTCTTTAATGTATGCAGTATCTCTTTTGGTCGAACATAATTTTTAGATAGATCAACCAATGTACTAACCTTTTCATTAGTAAATCTACCTGCAAATGAGTGTTTCTCAAGGTGTTGTGCAATAAGATGGTTATGCAATCCACAAATCACTTTTAGCATCCAATCTTGATTATTCACCAACATTTGCCCTTAAAAAAAAAATGGACAGCCACACTTTTTTGTTCCAATTGCATTGGTTTTTTTCTTCTTTTCCAAATCGCTGTACTGCTTATATGCACCAGAACTTCCTTTGGGATGCACCATTTCTTTCACAAGGAAAACTTATCCTTGGTCTCCTTCAAATCACATTTACGCTAGATCTTTTAATAACAATCACAAGTCCATATTTATCCCCAACATCATGTGTCCATTAAATTAATTCTTTTTTATTGGTGAAAACCTACGTCTAAGACAATAATATATTAATTAACCATACGAAGAAATACAAAGAAAAAAATATATATATATATATATATAAAGAAATTATATATATATATATAAAAGAAAATTCATTTAGCTTGATACCTCTTTAGTAGTGAGTGCAGCAGTGTAATCTATAACATCTACTTCATTATCAATAATAGCATCCACGATAGAACTATCTTCCTTCACAATCATTATATAGATATTATGTAAGTTAATATAAAAAATCTTGAAACTCAAAGAATAGCCATTTATTCAACAATAATCAATTGATCAATTGCTATTTATTAAGAGGATATTCTTTTAGCATTGTTCAACATTCTCCCCATCATTATAACTTGAAAATAACAATAAAATAATAACAAACTTACTTTTTCATTATCATCTTCTTCCGTTTGCATCATTATTGTCTCCTAAATTTGAAACACTTAAATTAAGGTTTAAGAAAGAAAAGAGAGTTTGTACAAATATCGTTTAAAAATTTTAAAACTCTTAAATAAAAATATGGCATATAAAGAAGTTTTAAGGAGAAAATTTTATTTTCATTTTAGAGTGGGTTTAATTAGAAATTATCATATTATATAATTTTAATAAAAATAAAAATTATAAAAGAATTAAAAGAATTTTAAGAGATATTTGGAGGGGCGCTAATAATCCCACTCTAAAACACAAAACAAGGGTAAACTCTGTTAGCTAGCAAAAAATAATAATAATAAATAACAATATTTATATTATATTGGAAAATTATCATTCATACACCCTAAGATTGCACTGTTATCAAAATTACTACAAAACTTTGAGAGTGTATCAACCATCCACCCTTAGATGACAAAATATGTCTCCCAACCACCATTCCGTCAACTGCCATTTATAAGTGCTGATTTCATAAGGGTAATATGCTCTTTTAAGATAGAAAAAGCTATGGAAAAACATGACGTGTCAGCCATTTACCAGACGATTGAATAATTCATTGGACGACGCGTTGTTTCACTGGATGACATGTCGTTTCATATATGCAAAACGACGTCGTTTTAGGGGGAAAGAAAAAGGACGACGACGTTTCATATTGGTGCATCAAAAAGCTTCATTGCAGCCACGCTCCCAATCTGTTCTTTTATCGAGAGATAGTTTGCACGCATAGCAGTTATTCCTACCTATTTTTGTTCCCTTTTCACCAAATACATTCAATAGCTAACCATCAAACAAGTGTAGTTGACATCTATGGAGCTTGAATTGGAGTTTGAATCAAAGCGTAAGCTGATAACGCTTGAAGACAACAAGTGAAGGATCGAGTTGTTAGGTATGTTCATATATCGTACTTGTTTCTTGCAATACATATATTATTTAATCAATAGATATAAGAACTTGTAAGAAATTAATTGAATTTGTGTAAATTTAATTAATGTTAGAAAATGTAATAAAAAAAAATTAATGTTAGAAACCCTAGACTGTAGACACTAACGAAATGTTGAGGAAAGTTTTGTATGTTAATTGAAGTCCTTTTTGCTGTAGAATCTCGTTAATTTCCTATTTTTGTTTTTGAAAAAGCTTAAGTTTGGATTTAATTAGCTTATGCTTTGTTGTATTTGATATGACAGTGTACGTCTCTAATGGAGTTAGTGATTCATTTCAAAGGAGAAAAACATTGTAGGTTTGATTTACCCTGAAAGCTGTTCTGCTGATAAAATAAGGGTTGAAGCATTAAAGATAACAGGAGTACATAGGTTAAACGAAGTTGCAAAAATCTTGTTAACTGTTATGAATCCAGATAACAAAGTCAAGGTTATATTGAATACTGATTTTGGGTTAAAATGCTAATTCGAGATACATGACTCAATGGGTTTAACCACATTTGAAGTTGAAGTGGTGCCAGTGTTATACCTTCAATATTCAGATGCTTCATTACTGCAATCATTGATGTTTAACTTAGGGATACAACTGCCTTCAGAATTTATAAGAGCAGAGAATCAGAGTACTTTAAAAGTTAAGCATCCAGCTGAAGATGAAGATGACTTGTTATCAAATTGTTCAGGAAAGAGATTAGACAGTGATAATGTTGAGGGTGATGGTGAGGAGCCTACTGTGCCTGTTGAAGATGATTTGTCATCAGAATGGTCAGACAAAATGATTGGCAGTGATGATGATGATGATAGCGAAGAGAGTGATGGTGAACAACCACCACCTACTGTGTCTGTTGATGATACCGCACATGTAAAGGACAATGATGACAGTGATGGCTGTGAGGGAAACCAACATGATAGTGATAACAATGTAGATTTTTTACTGGATGATAATACTATGGAGGTCCAAATGGTTGTTAATTCTTCAGATAAGGACATGAATTTAGGCAATGTGCAATTTAGAAATTATTTAGAAAAGCATGAGTATAAGTTAGATGCTGATGGAGTATATAGGCTCAGGGTGGGTAATGTGTTCAAGGATGTGGGTCATTTTAGAAAAGTGCTGCATGAGGTGATAGTTAGGAAAGAGTTCAATATTAACATCAAATACAGTGAACTGATGAGATATTATGCAACTTGTGAAGAGCCTGGTTGTCCATGGTTTGTTAATGGTGCAAAACTGAATGACAGAAATGGTTTTTAAATTGCTGAAATTATAAAAGGACATGTTGCTATTGATGTTAATGTGAAGATATCTCTTCTTAGGACTTATATGCAGGAAAAATTTAGATTGAAGATTGAGAAGCTAACAATGTATAGGGATAGAGAAAAAGTAAGGGTTTTGGTGTACAGTGATCATTCTAAGGGTTATAAGAAGTTATTTTAGTATGCTGCAGCCATTCATTAAGCTGATCCAGGAGTTATTTACAAGATGTTATGTGATGCAATGAGTTATCCCGACAAATGTTTATTTCAAAGATTCTTTGTCGTACTTCCTGCATAAAAAAATGCTTTCCTCAATGGTTGCAGACCCTTTATCAGAATTGATGGCTGCCACCTGAAGGGGAAATATGGAAGAGTGTTATTGGCTGTTGTTACTACAGATGCTAACAAAGGGATTATCCTATTGGCACTATGTGTGTGCGAAATTGAAAATACTGAAACATGAACCTGGTTTCTTGAACATTTACACAACTATTTAGATGATGGAAGGCAGGTCACATTCATTAGTGATAGACAAAAGGGACTGTTGAATGCGATACCAAACACATGGCCTTCTACTTATCATAGGGCATGTTGTAGGCATGTGTATGCTAACTTTGCTAAAGACCATACTGGTGCCAAGTTGCGGAATCTTTTTTGGAGGGCAGCTAAGAGCAGTAAGAAGCACAACTTTAATAAGAAATGGCATTGATTAAGGAAGAAAAGATAGTAGCTTATAATTGGTTGGAAAGAGAACTGCAAGGGTACACTTGGTCTATGCATGCATATGACAGAAATTGTAAAGTAGAGAGAACTGACAATAATGCATCTAAGTGTTTCAACAGTTGGATTTTGCCTTATAGAAATAGGTTTGTGCTGTCGATGCTTGAGGAGATTAGGTGTAAACTTATGAAAATATTCAAAAAGAGAAAAAATAAAGCAAACACTTGGCCAAAAACTGTTGCTCCGAGAATTTATAAAGAGTTGGATAAACCTTATAAAAAAGAAGAGAAAATGACTGTGCACCCTTTGGGAGACTTGAATTTTCAGGTCATGGATAAATTTTATTATCCAGTTAGGAAGTTTGTTGTGAAATTAAAGGACAGAATGTGTAACTGTGGGTTTACCTTGCTCTCACGCCATGGCTTGCATATGTTATGCAAGACATGAAATTGAGAAGTACATACCATTTTGCTTCACTAAGCAAGTTTACATTAATACGTACTCGGTTATGTTTAGTCCAATTCCGGATGAGCATACATGAAAGCGTGGTGAAAGACCATTAATTGATCCCTTAATTATGCAAAAAAAAAGATTAAGAGGCCAAAGAAATGTAGGAAGAGAGCAGCAACTGAACTTAAAAAATGCAGCAAGAGATTCTTTGTCAATTGTTCAATTTGTGGTGGCTCCACCCCCAATGTAAGATATTGTCCATTGAGGCCTTCTGTTGCACACGTAGCTCGAGCAAGGAGTACTAATTCCAAAGTATGTGTTTAGTCCATCAATTATGTTAGATGTTAATGTTGTTTAAACTGTTTTTATTGTTATTTAACATAATAGTCATTACCTTATAACTGGTTTTTCTAGACGTCATGCTAACTAAGCATGCTGATAACTAATATTGATAGTATTTCTGCATCTAAGGATATATGCAAATTAGTAGTATCACCAAAGGGTACATGCAAATCGGCAGTATACAAATGTTTAACTTTACTGGTTATATTTTTTTACAGTTCTCAACTCCAAATGCTTCGTGCCAGCCACTAAGTCTTTTAAGCCAGCCAGCAAGTCTTTCAAGCTAGTCATCTCAACAGAGAGTACAAGCAAGTGGTCCAGGCGAGAGCTCCAATGTTGGATTAAAGAAAAGAAAAAATAAAAATACTACTGCAGTTGCTGGAACAACCAGAAAAAGAGGTTTGAGTTTTGTTAAATTTTTTTTATATATAATCCACAGTTCATAATGCATAAATAGGAGTTTGATTAATTTTTTCTTTTATAATTTAGGAAGGAAAACGGATGTCAACACATCCCAAGCTAGCCAATTCTAGAATCTATCACAGTCGTCGATTGTAACAAGTGCTTTGAAATGAGTTTGATACTCAATTTGTTGGGAAACATGTCATCAATTTCAGTTTCTTAAACTCTTATGTTGGTTATGTTATTTCATTTTGTCAATTTCAGTTTCCTAAACTCTTATGTTGGTTATGTTATTTCATTTTGTCAATTTCAGTTTCTTAAACTTAATTATGCTCTTGCATGAGCTAAACTATGTTTTATATTTTTATTGAATAGTAATTTGAAGAAGATATGTTATTTGCACGGTTTGGATGTTAATTGATTACACTATCACTATTTCGATTGATTATTAACAACCATTATTATTAAGGATATATTTTGTTAGGAGTATTGCATGAGCTAAATCATTACTGTTGAAACTTCATTACAAGTCATATTACTTTCTCATAAAGACAGTTACAAATACACACACCAGTAGAATTAAGATATATTTAAGTCTTCCTTCAATGAGTTTCAGCCTCTTTTTCATTTTCACCACATCATCATTTAGCTTCAGGTTTTGCTCGTATGGCATCTCATTATTAGTAGTCAGATATATGGGAGATTACGTAGTGAACCATTCTAAAAAATCACAATGCTTCACTCCACAATGCTTCCACATGCATGACTAAAACAGTACATTAGGATTTTGCAATGTAGTTGACACCATGGCCACTGCTTGCACGCCACACTTGCAATATTTTGGCTGAAATTTCACTTTTTTATATCTTTTAAATCCACTGATGCCAAAACTTAATGCTTCACTGGAGGCCATTTTCAAGGAAATGTGTTGCTGATTTATTATTGTTAAGGAGTAGTAATTTTTTGGTTTTTTTTTTCAATGAGGTGAGTGTTGATTTGTTGTTGTTAAGGAGTAGCTAATTTTTGCTTTCTTTCAATAAGGTGTGTGCTGTTGTTGTTGTTGTTGAGGAGTATCTAATTTGGGTTCTTTCAATGAGGTGTGTATTGATTTGTTGTTGTTGAGGAGTTGTTAATTTTTGCTTTCTTTCAATGAGGTCAGTGTTGCTGTTTTTGGCTCATTATATAGCCAAAAATGTTATCGTGTTGAGTCCAACAGCTACATTTGGCTTTGTTTCATTTTTGGGGCAATCTTGTCTTTTTAACATTAATTTCATGCTTAAGGACAATATTGTCATTTTGTTTTAATTCTATTAAGTTGTAAACGGCAGTTGACAGAATGGTGGTTAGGAGACATATTTTATCATCTAAGGGTAGACAGTTGATAAACTCTCAAAGTTTTATAGTAATTTTGATAAAGGTACAATCTTAGACTATATGAATGATGATGTTCCTATTATATTTCAAAGTAAGTCAATATTATGGGTCCTGGTCAAAGGAGGATATGGCACATTCATAAATGTTGACCTATGATAAACCATGGTGTTTCAATGGCCGCGTGTATTTGATTGAAACTATGCTTGGTCTTTTTCTTGTTTGCTTTCATGTACTTATTATTAGTATTATCATTATTGTTATCATTATTATTATTATTGCACTTGTTACACAGATAAATTAAAATCTAAACTCTACCAAGATCCTATATACATTCTGTCATAATTCAAAAATTTGCAGAACATTAATTTAAAAATTCTACGCCACAAATAAGTAGGAAAAAATTTGTTCCTAATCTATACATTAACTTCACTACTACACATGAGTTAAATTTTTTTTCAAATAATATGTTTTTAATTAAAGAACAGAAGAAACACTGTTTTCGTAAGTTTGGGTTTATGAGAGCATTCATCTTTACTTTACAAAGAGAAAATGGATTTTTAATTTGTGATTATTAAAGTTGTATCAGAACTCTTTTAAAATTAACCCTAAAAGTGTTAAGATTTTAAATTTTTTTTTTCAAGAACACTTGGAAAAATAAAAATCTAAACAAAACATTCGAATTAGGTTTAAGCAAAGATTTTTTTTTAAAAAAAAAATTCTGCCGTTCTTGGCTTCTTTCATAATAGATGTGGACCTCGTATCACTTACTCTTCTAATCCAAGAAACAGCGTGTACACATAAAATATTTTCTACTTCTATTTTTTAATGGATCATTATTAATTTTTCCAAAATTGAAAAAACAACAAATTATGTCCTGGCCAAATAACATATAGATCTCCTTTTCTTTTATGATTTACCAAGTAAGGACGTCATTCTTCCATTTGTATCAAGTACACCCTAGCCTCGATCTAATGAAACAACTGATCATAAGGATGCATTACGAAATTTAACACAAGACTATCATTAGTTATACTTCTTCAACAATAATTTATCAATATTACAGTATTTATTATTGTTGGCCATCAAGTTTAGATTTTCACTAAAATAACATTTGATTTTGTCAGAGTTCATGTCACCGAATATAAGCAACAATATAAATATCACTAAAGATTAAGGTATCATTTATTAAAAAATAAAATTTAACAATATGGTACCATAACTCAAGCCATTAAGTAGTTGTGGAATTTTTTTTTGACCAATTTACTTAAGAATGTGGGTGGTGACTGATAATTCACCACCATTAAATGATGATGAGTATAATGACTCAATCCATAAATTTGATTTTTCTTAGGATATTAATGCAATTGTCACTGACACTTGTACTATTAGCTGAATCTGACAATCAGGACTTTAGAGACTACAGATTACGGACAATGACTATTTGCGATTACTATCTTACTAAACCCAAAGAAGTGCAGAAAAAGTAATGCACTGTGGTCTAAGTGCTTGTTTTATGGAAATTAATAATCTACAGCTTTACTAAAGAAATTTGTAAAAACACAGAGATCTAAATGTTATAATCCTATTTTGTGAAAATCAAAAAATTCAAAAAAAATAAAACGAAAAAAGAAAACCAATCAATTTACGCGGCTTTAAGTATCGCCCGTTACAAAACAATCCGCAATTTTCGATTTTATACAGCTCATTTTTTTTAGTTATTTTTTATCTCTTATTAAACTGAGGTTAGTTTCTTTTTTCGTCGATTTAAAAGGAAAAATAACAACCAAGATAAAAAGCTTTAACGAAAGATCAAAGAAATTTCGATCATTTTGCCTTCAAGGCGGGGGATGGCGGGGCAAGGTTTGATACGCTCGTCGTCGCTGACGCAGCGTCGGCAACCGCTTTTGGCAAAAAATGGGCAAGAAAGGAGGGGGAATAAGTTCGGAGAGTTGGTCGGAGGGACGACGGCGGAGTGCGCGGCGGTGTGCTGCTGCTGCCCGTGCACGGTGATGAACCTCCTCGTGCTGGCCGTGTACAAGGTGCCGGCGGGACTGTGCAAGAAGGCGTGGAGGAAGCAGAGGAAACGGCACCGCATTGCGAGGAGGAAGCAGGTCGGGGGCCTCCTGATAGGCCCCACCACCGGCGGACCCAATGCGGAGAAGAAGGTGGGGCAGACGAAGGAGTTGTTGGTGGCGGCGGCGCATCAGGAGGAGGGGGAGGATGAGAAAGCAGCTGAGTTGGAGAAGGCGATGTGGGACCGCTTTCATGGGGCCGGGTTTTGGAGGAGTCCATCTCAGAAAGAAAAGGAATAAACGACGCCATTTCCTTCCTTAAAAGTAAATATTAATATTATTGTTATACTGATAACTGTACCAAAAATTGCACGTGCAAGAACTGATCGGTTAGAGGATCTTTTGATAGGGTAAGATCAGGTGCAGAGTTTGTTTGTATAGAAAATTTTCATATATTGTTCCAATGTTTTGAGGTCCAATTACATTACATGTATAACAAATATACCTTCTTCGGCTTTAATCTTTAATCTTTACAGATCTTGCATCAAATTTTTTATTTTGGTTTTGGATTCTCTTCTGCAATTCATTTGAATCCTTTCAAGAGTTTTTTTTTCTTTTTTCTTGTTAAAAAGGACAAACATATTGTTATGGTTTTACAAGTCACACACAAGATCACTTTTGAGACATAGAGTCACTTTTTGTACAAATATTAAAAATTTGCGTGATCCTTTTTCAAACAAGGAATCTTGTGTGACTATTTCTGAACATTAAAACAAAATCCAGTTTGTATGTTCTGCAAAAGATTTATGTGATCATTTCTAAAATTAATAAGGGTCTATGCGAGACCATTTTGTCAAGCTATGGAATTTTTTTTCCTTGTTAAAGACTATTTGAATATTTACATTCAAAATAAAATAAAAATTTAGATTTAATATTGTAGGCCACCGATTTTTTAATTGAGTTGATTAGACATTCCTTACCTCCTCCTTGAGGTTGAGGGTGAGTCTTCTCGTGAGTTTGGGAGTTTATATATGTTTGTTTTTTTTTTTTTTGGTTTCAAATTTTCAGGTTGTGTTTCAATTTTGATATGTCGAGACAGGTTACAACTGATATAACGGCTTGTATTTATCAATATTTTTATTGTACTATAATATTAAAGAAAAACAAAAGCCCCTTGAATTAAGTGTTTAACAACACAATTTCATGTATAGGTAATTTTATGTTATTTTTATGTTTCACAATAAAAACTTGTTTATACTTTTCAATATTTGTTTGCTAACATGTCATTTTTTTCTATATTTGAAGATTATGTGTATTTGATTTCATATTGATACAATATTGTTCGTCTTGGGTTTGTGCATGTTTGACTAACTTAACAGAACTCATGTCTATATAGAATAAGTAACATTATCATTAAAATAAAAATAAATAAATAAATGAAAGATTGAACAAAAAAAATTATTATAGGAAGATTTTCATTATTTGAACACAACAATTTCTTGAATTTAACCTCTTCTCTTTTCTGATTTTTAATTTTATTATTTGTTATTTATTCTTTACAAACTGATTCGTAAGGCTACTATTTGTCAACTTTTCCTTTCACTAGTTTGTGTTCTTTTTATTCTATGCCTTGAATTTGGACACCACATATTTCGAACTCTGTTTGTTGATTAGCTTGGATTCAATTCATGTTGTTGAATGTGACATATGAGAAATATTGCTGTAAAAATTGCCTAATTGTATTATCATCAACATCCACTTGAAAAGATTTCAAGGATTAATTGATTTTGACCCTTTAGATATCAACCAGCAATGCAGATAATATCACTGTCCTTTTCAAAAGGGGTAGATATATCTCCCTCATAAATATTGCCAAAATAAATATATTTTTCGAATGTTAATAGTGATAGACAAATAAATAAAATTTGAGTTGTGCTACAATAATACGGTGTTGTAAATATTAAATTTTGGATTGTAAAAATATATAGGGATTAAAAAAATGAAGGGTTTTGACCCCATTAGAGTCAAATGAAGAGAATTTTGAGCATTCAAATCCCATTGTCATGTGATTGATCTAAATGAGTATAAAGACTTTTATGAACTTTGTTTCTAAAAGTTTTACATTGCAATGTGAAACATGCTAAAGATGATGTAGATACAAAAACTGAGAATGCAAGTTTTGTAGAAATATTATTACATCATCCATCTTAATATTCAAA
This sequence comes from Atalantia buxifolia, assembly GCA_030444775.1. NCBI lineage: Eukaryota > Viridiplantae > Streptophyta > Magnoliopsida > Sapindales > Rutaceae > Atalantia > Atalantia buxifolia. Next base: position 10,220,034 of record CM059838.1, read on the forward strand.
ATAAAAAATTTATATTGATGTAAGACATAGCGCCAGTTTGGTAATGTTGTAGATTTTAAAATAATTACTATTAGCTGTGCTGTAAAAATAATTAGCTGCGAAGAAATTAGTTAAACATTTTCCAAAATTTATTTTTTAAGGTGTCGTGAGTTTTAAAAGTAGCTGTATGTATTTGCCAAATTTTATTATTAAACTGCTGTAAGAATATAAATGACTTAATTGAATATAATGTTGAAAAAAATTTATTTAAATACACACACATACATATTAATTGATAACTAAACTAAATTTTTATATTATTAATTTTATTTTGTTATCTCAATATAATTGGTAATAATAATAATATCTTTAAAGTTAATGATTTATTTCCTAATTAATGCGGATAATTTTAAATTTTTATAATATATATTAAGATATATATGGAATTGCATTAAATATAAAAATGATTCTCAAAATCAGATTTTAAAAAGTTACTTCTTCTCTAGTTTTCAAAACCTATGGTAAGATGGGGGTGATTTTGTAAAAAGTGATTTCTAAAAAAAAATTATCAAATACTAAATTTAGCTTTTAACTTTTCAAAATCACTTTTAAACCTCCTAAAAATAATCTCAAATAAACCCATAGTATGTTAGGAGTAATTTAAAAGAAGTTGTAAAACTTATGTTACAATGTTACACTATTATTGATGTCTGATTGAGATTTTTTAGAGAGATTTTAGAGTATTTTTGTTATACCTACACCTACTTTATGCATGTATGATATATGTGTGCATGAATTAAATATAACTTCTAATTACATGATGATTTTTTAAAATAAATATACACATATCATACATGTATTAAATAAGTGTAGTACAATACAAATATTCTATAATCTCTCAACTTTTTAGGGTGCGTTTGGTAATGTTTTTTAACAAGTATTTTTTGCTCTTATTTTAGAGAAAAAAAATGATGTTTTTGATGTGATGTTTTTTAAAATGAAAATTTGTTTGGTTGTGTGTTTTCAAAACGGCATTTGGAAATAAAAACAATAAAAATTTATTTGGTTATTTGTCTGAAAATGTGAAAAATAATAAAAATGTGTTTGGTTGTTTGTCTGAAAATATATAATTTTTTATAGAATATCTTATAAAATAATTTTCTTCAATTTATTTATACATTTTATCTTTTATTATTATAATTTTAAGCAAAATGAAATCAAATTTCACACAACAATAATAATTTTTAGAAAACCCTCTTATATTTTATTAAGTTTTTAGAAAATAAAATGAAAAATAAAATAATTAATGTAAAATAATTAACATAACAAAATAAAAAAACCATACTACAATTATATTTATTATAGACATTTAATTAGTTCATTTGTATTAATTATATTTTACAATACAAAATATCTTCTTACTTGATACAATGAGGAAGAAGAAGAAAGCCATGTTCAGCGGTCAATAAAGAAGAAGAAGAAGAAAATAAGGGAAATCGTAAAAGTGGCTCCTTTTCTAAGGAAAAAAATAAGGTAAAAAAAAGAATAAAAATAAATAAAATAATAATTAATAAATGAGAGTGGTGAGCTTAGAATAACTTTTTTATCTTATTTTTTTATTTTGTTCTCCAGCAACTCAAGAATGTCAATTTCGCGTTCTTGAGTTTTTTTTACAAAACTTAGAAAATAAAAATATTTTATTCTCCAATTTTTTTACTGTTTATCAAAAAATGGCTTAACCAAACATATTTTGTATTTTTCATTTCTGAAAAATAAAAAACATCTATCAAGAAAACCTTACCAAACACACTTTTAATACTTTGATAAATTGGTCAAATTTTCTCTGGCTATGGCTGTGGGGTCCATTATATTTTCGCCTAATTCTGCTACTTTTGGAACCAAAAAGGTTAGATGTTATTTCCTTACACCACTAGAAAACTTGTTCTATTTTATACTTTTCTAGAAATCCCGGCTTTAAGCTTTTGTTTTTCATGTTTTATTTATTTTCATGTCGTTATTTTATTAGGCAAATAATTAAAATCTAGCTGGAATTCCTTTATATGTGAGAAATTAATTTCATTTCGGAGGATTTAAAAGTTAGGTAACATTAAGTTTTTCTGTAATATAAAAAGGATTTAAAGCCTTCAATCTCCTGAACCTTTATCAATAACAGAATTTTATTCAGTACTGTATTATTTCATCGCTTCATTAAATTAATATCTATTTGATTGTTGCATTTTCTACTCTGTTATATCCTCTATCATGAATTAATGGTTGTTTGTATTATTAATTTAACTTGAATTTGATGTCTCTTATTTACTTTACACCATTTACTTCCAAAATTGGATCTCTGACAGCTCTACCGGATACTTTTAACTTATTTTTCGACTCCGGCTAACATCAAATAATTAAATTACTAAAATTGGAAACAAAGAATGGAATAAAAAAAAATATAAAGATATTCTTCAAGTTTATTCTTCTTTAATCTTTAAATATGGTAACTAAAGTGATCGTTCAACTCTAGCTCCATGCATAGAAACTAAATATACCTTGTAGCCGGAAAACAATGTTTCTTGAAAGAATCATATATGGTGATCATTTTAGAGAAAATCAACACTTCAATATTCTTTGTAGAGTTATTATCCGTTAATCAACCGTGAGTTCCAAAGTCTTGATCGTTCCCACTTGCTTACTTAGATTGTGTTTATTATAAATTGAAGCCGCTACATTTTCTTAGTGAAAATTAAATGAATCCAATTGTCTTGCCTGCTGTAAAAAGATGATTGAATCGCCTATAATCCTTGCAGGTATGGCCATTTTGTGTTCATCCTTGGCTAGTTTTCTAATTTGGGTAGCTACAAATTTGATAAAACGTGCTTATTCTGCTGACCATTAATATTCATTCGATAACCATACTAAGATAATTGCTATTTTTGAGGGTTTCTTAAGCATTATCACTGCATTTTGCTTCTTACTATTTGCAGTAACAGCCTGCTCCATCATGATATATCAGAACGGTACTGTTCCTTCATCAGCACCGGCTAATGGTAAGATTGTGCCGTCTATGACTTTGCCAACTGATGAGGAAGATCCATCCTTGGAATAAATGCAGATCAATAGAATTTCAGAATTCAGTCATGCTTTATTTTTTTTTTTCCTTTAATGTAAATTTTCTTATTCTGTTAAGGTGAATTTTAGGATTTGGATTCGTTTCGTATGAATTTTGTTTAGAATGTTGTGATTGATATTTTTGGATAAGAATTTGTTTGCGAATAAATTTTGATTAATTTAGAGGCATCGATTGGTTTTCTTGTAATTATTTTTTAATTGGCCACGTGTATTCAAATCCTGGCAGATGAGGAACTACAAAATCAAATTGAGCTTCGCCCATTGCCTAGCTAGTCCCTATCTTCTTTTTTTTCTTTAAATAACCATACGTTATTATTATATATGCACATGTTACTAAATCTTTGAAAGAAAGGTTAGCACAACTTTCAGTTAGATTCAATTTTATGCAATCGAAACACAGATTTGGATTCACAACTGTAATAATTTGCACTATTGGTTTTTCAACATTGTGTTTCGTAATAATTAATTGAATAAAAATGTAAATGTAATTAAACCTCAATCATCCATGGCTATAAATCAACACACGCATGGCACATATGGGTGGCTTGAAACTGGTTTAATTTACTTCTAATTAATTCTTATTTTACGTCGATTCTCCTCTTGCGCTTCTACTTGACTTTGAAGCCACAACGTCACAAGTAGCAGGCTACTTTTTGTATGTTTTCTAGCACCAAATGTTACTTAGAGAACAAATCTTTATTCCTCACTTCATATTTACATTTGGGGTGTGGTTAAGCTATTTTTTGTTTTTTTTTTATTTATCTAAAGTACGAACGAATTTGAATTTTTCTGAAGTTTTAATGCATCTGAATATGAATATTTGAATGAGATATTTATTTTTCTTTTCGGAAAATCTGAATATAAGTGACAGTTTACTTTTTATTTTATAAATAACAAACATCCTAAACATGGTTATTTGACATTTGTATCCTTGTGAATTAAAAAAAAAAAGATTAGCTTTTGTAGTTTAAGAAATAAGTATATTTTATAGAGATTTTTTTTAAATATAATATTTACTTTTCATTAAGATCTTTTCCATTAGTACAAAAGTCATAAAAATTTATTTTTTTTATTTAGATGAAATATCTAACAAAAAAATAAACAAACATTTTTTTAATTCAAATGTAAATATTTAATAAAAGAATAAACAAGCATATTTTAAAAAAAGACTGAAATTAATAAAATTTTAAACTTTAAATATTTAACAAACAAGCCCTATTATGTAACTTACATTAGAGTTGTACTAATATCTAGTGAGTGATTCTATCTATTCAGTAATGGTTGTATTCGGTTGTAACGTTACATTGTAGGTAACTTAGCCATGCCCTTAAAGCATATTGTACTACTATGCACCTCAATATAGAACATAACCTAAATCTCTTCCATTTAAGCTTTAGTTCAATACTATATGGTTGTTATTATTAGTCAAACATACCCCGGTTTATGTGTATATTAATTCTACCTAAATTCTAGAATTACTAAGCTAATTCTAAGCAAAATATTTATTATCCAAAATATTCCTTTTGCTTAACTCCTTTTTAAGCAAAATATTTATTATTATTTTCTACCCAAGTTACAAACAAAAGGGAGTGTTGTGAACTAGTGGCTCACCACTTTATTGGCTTCCAAAAACTTTATACATATGTGTGATGCATATGATTGTTGTGAAAATAATAAGAACTGATTTTTTATAATTCTATGAACAAGGTATGTAGTATTATTTATAAGTATCTCGTTAATAGACTCATCAGAAGCAAATTCTTATTATTTTCAAAATCATCATATACATCACACAAGTATATAGCCATGGAGGATGCTACATTTCGATGTGGGATTTGAGCTTTACAATGAAGTGGTGAGGCACTACTTCACAACAAGAAGGAGATAATCAATTAGATATGAGAGTAGGATAGTTCCTATCAATAATTCCAAATAATACTTGCCCCTTGTATATCCTTCACAACATATCCGATATTTTCAAGAAATTCAATACCACAGCTAGCTTGTAAGTTCCAAGAAATTATTTCTTGTCCTTTCTAAGGAAACAAGCCGTGTAAAAATGATCTTGCCTTATACATATGTTCACTCACAGTTTCTTCTTGTTTTCACCTTTCTTCAACAGGCAACTCTCCCTAATTCTCACAGATTGAGCAGCAACAATTAAGATGAAAGCATCACCTATATACTTTGCACTGATATCTATTCTCTTTGCAGCCTTTGCCTGTTTGGTAAGTGCCTTAATTTTGAAAGAGATAGCACATCCTCATTCTCACCAGGTGTTGTACATAATATCACTATGCTTACGAGCCTTTTTGGCTACTATTGCTTCACTTGGTTTCCTTTTCTTTGCTCTTTTGGCTTGCTTCGAGGGCTTTGGAGAACGTAGTAGCGGCAACACTATTGAATCTGCATCACAGACAGCAGTAAAGCCTAGCAAGAACAAGATTGTGCCAACATCAACATTACCACCTGAATATAGTTTGCAGAGTCCAAACATTGTATAGATCAGTAATATTATATATATATATATATATATATATATATATATAGAGAGAGAGAGAGAGAGAGAGAGAGAGAGAGAGAGAGAGAGAGAGTACTGATATATAGGCAAGTTGGGTTTTGCTTTTCTTCTTATTTTCTTGTTCATTTTGAGTGATAATAAGAATTAATATAAGAACTTAATTTTTCATTAGTTCCTTTAACATGGAAATAAACATTAGTTAAGACTTTGTCTAGACTTCATCTTTGTGCACTTCTATAAGAATATCCTATATATAGTTCCCTTTTAAATAATGTTTTCAATTCATTTATTTCTTTAAATTTTTTTTATGGCAAACCTAGTAACTTATTTTTTAAAAAAAATAAGAATTGTCACAATCTACATATACATACAATTTGTAAATCTAATAGGAGCCAAATAGTTATAATTTGTAGTCAAACTCAGAAGTTTACAGACCATAAACTCGAAAATATACTCCCACAAATAGACAGGGAGATAACTATCCCTATAAAATTTAGAGAAATCAAAACTAGAAACCCGATCTAGTGCACGATTTGAAGCGTGTCATGCTCCTATTGGGGGACTAAGGAGCCCATCCTAATAGAAGTTGCGCACCATAAGTTGCGCAACTGTACGCGCATGATAATTTTTGATCGAAACCCTATGGCATGGCACCTTGGACTCAACATATATTCAGGGATAAGGATTACCAATATGGGCAACGAGATCGGAATTAGGAATAATGAAAAGACATAACCACGATATAATACACCTAGCTATATTTAGGTACAGAGAAGCATAAATGCCGGAAAATGTGAACAAGAAGGGGAAGCAACTTAATTAGCTAACTTTGATTAACTTCATGCAAATAATGTTATTTCCAGTTCAGTGTGTGTGAGTGTGTTGAAATCGAAGTTTTAAAAGTCTCCATGGAAAAATTAAAAAATTAAGGAGTCATTATTTGCAGCCCTGAAAATTAACTGATGTTTCCTTAGTTTTAACTCGGCTAAAATCACATGTTTAGATAATCAAGTTTTGTCACTTTTTTCCTGCTTTTTTTTCCCCCTCCCTTTCAAGAAATGAACAAAAAACAAAACTTTGGTCACTCTTTTACAGTAAGCCCAACAATCGGCAAAGTAGGAGATTACCATAGAATCCGCGAGTTCCAAGAAATAATTAGTGCCTAATGAATACAATTTCTTAATTATATTAGTATACCTATATATCTTCAGTAGCAATCCTTTGTTAGACTAGTATTTTCAATAAGTTATCTAATTGTGTCTACATCAATTTATAAATATAGAAGTCATTAGACTAATAGTTGACGAAAAACTATGAAAACTGTTAAAAAAAGTTAATTTTGAATTATTCCATATAAATTGATTTTTTTTAAATCACTCTCTTATTTTTAAAAATTTTCTTGTTTACCCTCCATTTTTATTGAAAAAAATAATTTATCAACCCATCCCTATTGTCCCTTATCTTATGAATAAAAATATGAATAACTTAAAAGTTTTAAAAAAAGATAATTTGAAAATAATTTTTTCACCGTATCTAATTCAACCCTTTGGACATCTCTAATTCAAAGAATAATTTTTTTCTAATTTAAGACAAGTAATAAAATAGATTAAATATTTGCCTTTGACGAGCAGTTGCTCAGAACACCAAATATTAAATCAAATACAACAAACTAGGGTTCCCGTCTAGGTCGCCTACCTGATGCCACCACCATAAAAGTCCTAATTTAACAGATTAAAAAATCACATTCTTGCATAATCAAGTTTTTGTCAGTTTCTACAATAAGTCAACAATCGACAAAAATTTTAAATCCATAAAATCCAAGACATAATTCCAAGTTAGAAAGATTTATACAAGGCTACAGTAGAAAAATAATTGCCTAATATATAAATTAAGATAGCTTAATTAATCAAAATAGTTACAATTTCTTCTTCTTGTCTAATAATCATTAATTCTTTTTGAGTGTTACAATGGAAGCAGGAGCTGTTTGCTATGGGTTGATATCCATCATATTTGCAGTCTTTGCTGGCTTGACAATCGAGCTGACTTTGGAAGGCTTCATATATACTAATCTTGATTTGCAGCATAAAGTGTTTTATATGATATCACTTGTTTTAAGAACTATTTCGGGTATTATAATTGCAATCGGTTTTGTTTTTCTTGCTCTTGTGGCTTATTTTGAGTGCCTGGCGAAACTCGATTGCAAGAACAACAGAGCTGACGATCATGATTCTGCATCGCAGATGCCGCCGCCTGCTAGCGAGAACAAGGTTGAGCCTTCTTCAGTGTGTAAGCATCATGATCATGATCAGAAAACTTTAAACTTGGTATAGAACCCTTTTTTTTTTTCCTTTTCTTTCTGCTAAATCAGTAATTATATGTCGCCCTTCATGGCTATTTGAGTTTTGCCTTCTTTTTCTTTTCTTTATTTGTTTATTTCCGTAAAAAGTACCTGAGTCATGCATTCATGGCTTGATAAAATAGTTATGCAGAACTCCTTCTTTTCATAAATGATTTCACAAACTTCTTTTTGTGGCATACGAATCTTCTTTTATGTTTAGAAATGGTCACACAAATTGTAAGATTTATTCAATATATGACTTACTGTCATTTTTTCTTCTAATGAAAATATGTATATATCAGCTTGTATTTGGTGTTTGATATTAGAAAAAAAAATGAAATTCACATTTTTTTACTTTTTAAATTATGGATTTGAAACGAAATTATTTGGCCAAATCCTTAAAGAGTATTCAAACAAAGAATCATTTTTTGGTTAAAGAAACTTTTGATGGACATATGTTTTACAAGGGGCTTACATATTCCATGGTTGGCTAGATTGAGGAATCTATTTTGGATGGGTAGTGTATTGTTAAAAATAGAAATGTAACTTTTATTATACTTTTAAGCTTAATGAAGTTTATTTTTTAGTTATTTTTAATTAGCACATAGAACGTGGGGTAACTTGCTAAAAAATTTGTGGTACCATGAACGCAGATTTTGGTAATTGGTAATGGTTATTAATCCGTTAAGGCTGGTTGGTAATGAAAAATCAAACCCATAATTAATGAATATTGGTAGAATTTCTGTTTCTTATTTTCCAAGCAAAGTTTGGGTGCGGCTCAGACAAACCCATACCAAATATTACTCACTGCCATCCCTAATAAATTACAATCATTTCAATTATATGGCTTTGATTGTGCACATGTAACAAAGTAACAGTTATATATAAAAAAAATAACAATAAGCTCTAAGACTATGTATAAAAAATAACTTTTATGCCTTTGCAACAACAATCTGGTACATGATCTTGGGTTGCACACAGCCACACACTACAGATTGAATGATCTTTCCAACAAAGGGGTGTTTAATTAAAAATAAAGAAAAATCCAAAATGGCTCTATTGGACACTCCAAAGTTCGATTGGAACAAATAGGTTCTAACTAGAAGGTCTTAATCACTCTCGTTTCATGTCAACCGTTGGCCATTTCAAGTTTTCAACGATTGGACATTGAAAAATGATTTCTTTCACAACCTTTCAAAAGGGAAAAAAAAAAAAGGTTTCCTTCATGGATTTTTAAATTGATAGAGAGGATTAGATTTTCCAACCAATAGATTTGAAGACTCTATTCATTTCCCAATCATATCTGCCATCTAATTCGTAAATCAAGATTTAAAATAGCCAACCCGGGCTTGATTTCAACGATTTTTATTTCTACGATCAAAGTCCTTTTGCCATTTTGATGAGTAAAAGTGGGAAATATTCGTTTCTTATGTACAAAAAAATAAATAGATAGATATATGATTAAACGAAGACTGTGCCTTGTTCAGCGTTTAAACTTCATGATCATGATCAGAAGTTGAGGAGAAAATCTAATGTGGGTCGGGAGTGCCTTCAATCTATAAGAGCTTTGCCAATTCGTCAGGTCCGAGTGGTTGCATGGTGGTGCCTCCCACTTAGACCTTTTTGTTTTCAAATAAAAATTAATAGGTTCTGCCATAAGCCCTATTAGACTCGTTAAAAGGATATTATTTTATTAGTCGGCTGCATCAATTCAACATGCAAACAAGTGTTCATTGGCATATGTTGTCTTGTTAAACAATACAACGATTAAAATTTTTGTTTTCTAGCATTAATTATTTAGTAAGGAACATAGTTCACAATTTTTTCTTCGGTGAAAAGGTGATCTACTCTAGTAAAATATGAAAAAATCTATCCATATTTTCTAATAGCGAGAAGTAATAAATTGGTTCTTAAGTGAAAACCAATCAAAGGGCTAGTTCTCAATTTTGATGGATGAGGATGTTTATTTTCAAATTCTAGGAGAAACAGAGGAATCCACAACGAAACATTCGGAAGGAAAGTATAAATTTAGTTGATGTTTTGGAACATTTTAAAGTACCTATAATGGCATATGCCCTTTTGAACCTTGTGTAGCTTCTCCTAGTAATGGTGAGAACGACAGTTTCTTAAACTTAAATGTTTTATTGTTGAATCATACCAAAACCTCTCGTCTTATATGTTTGTTCTGCTTGTTTGTTGTTGCTTCATTTTGAACTTTTTTTAATATGCTGCTTTTTAATCTATTGAAACAATAGATAGGCCAATTGCATGTTGATTAATTACTAATCAAATCAAAATCACCTTTAAAATCTCCTTTAGTACTTGTTATATTTGAATCAATTTTCTACAATTAGTCTCTGTATTTTTTAAAATTACTCGAAAAAAATTCTTATTATGTTTTTGTTTCTGTCAACCAACTTAATTATCCTATATTTTTCACCTGTTGCTTGTTGAATTTGTTTCAAATTTAAATTATATCATATAGAAATATTATTTTAATTTACACTTGCAAAGCTGGATCCAACAGTTTTGAAAGTAAATAAAAATGTTAAATTATAGGAACTGAATGAACATCTATTATTTAAAGACAATACTTACTAAATACAAGAAGTAAAAACAACAAATGCTTTCATCTCCTTGGAATTGTTCCAATTTATAAAATATGAAGCTTTAACGCATGAAATTTTGTTGTTGTATATTTTTTATTTTTTTTATCAAGTATTATTGATGATTATTATGCAATCAAATCTAGAACATTAGACCATTCTTTTTATTATATTGACTTATTTCTTAGTCAATAATGTTACATTTCTCTTTTTTATTTTTTATTTTTAAATAACATTAATTTATATTTCAAATAAAATTGATTAAAGTTAAATTTTTTTTAAAAGAGAAATCTTCATTAAAATCAATACCACAAGTCTTAGAGGTAATAATATAGATGTGGTGGAAATTCTTCCATTCAAATATAAGAATCCAAACAACAGACAAAATATTTTGTTAATACACATGCTGTCGTATTACAAACCCTTAGATATGATTAACTTGAAAAGAATGCTTTGGCAATAGTAATTACTTTACTTCAGAAATAAACAAAAACAACTCAGTGAAGTACTAAATCAATCCAAAACTAAGTAAACGACTCAGAGTGAATCCGACTCAACTGTTAGTAGAGATAAACCAACCTCCCTAACGAATCGTAAACCAAACCTTAAGACTTTGGCCTCAGCCGCATCAACACCATAGCCAAAAAAATCCCTTGAGCAATTCTTGCAGCCATCTACATCAGCATTTACTTTCATCCAATTCACAGGCGGTAACTCCCACTGTACACTGTCACGCCCAGGCATTACTCAAATTAAAGTCAATAGTATTGACACCACTGCGGGCACCGCTCCCAAGTGGCTCCATAAGCCCCTGCACAGATGGCTTGTGACGCCCTATATTTTCCCCTAAACAATATATTGTTTCGTGCCGCCGATTACCCCACCTAGCCGTCACCAGCAAGTTAAAATTGTGATTTTTTTTATAAAAAAAAATTAAATTAAATAGATGACACTTGTTATTATATTAACACAGTTCATTAGTTTTATTTTAAATTATCTCAAATTTAATATGATATCAAACAAAATATAAATCCACGTGACATCCAATAATCAAAAGCAGACGACCGAGCTTACGTAGGCTTCACTAGTCCGGGCTTCAAAGTCATCATGAGCCTGAGAGAAAGAGAAAAAGTCATCAACAAAACCGAAAACGAAAACAAAAGAAATCATTTCGGAGAAACAAAAACAACACCAACAGCAGTAATAACAAAAAGTACAAACAAAGCAAAGCAACACTCGTATGGTCTAGGGCTTCTTTCAATCACAAGATTCAAATCGATCTCCACCGTTCATCTCACAAATCGTTTAGCACCCACCAACTGCTGATCACTTTTGTTGAGGTATGTGGAAAATTCCGATTTTTTCTTTTATTAATAATAACAGTTCGTGTACTATTTTGTTGTTTGAATGTTAAAATGAAATGAAAAATAGTAGCTTTTCGTTTGTTCGTTGCAATATGAGCTTCTTGGGAGTGAATTGATTAAGTGGTACAAAAGGGTAGTGATATTTCTGGGGATTTATTTAAACATTTTGATGCTTTGAAATTTTTTTTCTTTTTCGTTGAGATATTGAAGTGGGTGTTTGTTTGTTTGGTGACTTGGTGTGGCTTGTTTGTAGGGGAATATGGAAGAGGACAAGCAATCCGATGATGCCCATTTGACGTCGGCTGCTGCATTCGTAGAAGGGGGAATTCAAGATGCTTGTGATGATGCTTGCAGTATATGCCTTGAAGACTTCAGTGAGAGTGATCCTTCAACGGTATAATTACAGTTATTTGAAATTTTTAATGATCGTTTTTTTTTGAGTTGTTGTTTTCACACAACCTTTTGGAACCTCTTTTTTTCTTGTTTTTTTGCAGTTGACTAGTTGCAAGCATGAGTTCCATCTCCAGTGCATTCTGGAATGGTATGTCTGTTAATCTCAGTTTGAATGAATTTGATTCCCCTTAGATGTCTGAGAGGTTGCATCTTCTTATTCTTTTATTGTAGGTGTCAGAGAAGTTCTCAGTGCCCAATGTGTTGGCAGCCTATCAGTCTGAAGGATCCTACCAGGTTTATATCCCATTTCCTGCCCTTTATTTTATTGATTGCATTTTATTCCTGTGTTCAATGCAAATTTAATTATTTTTCATATTTCTGCAGCCAGGAATTACTTGAGGCTGTGGAACGGGAGAGGAGCTTTAGGTTCAATCCATCTAGAAATGCTACTATATTTCGTCATCCAACTCTGGGAGATTTTGAGTTACAGCATGTTTGTAGTCTGCTTATGCTTTATTTTGTCAATAATCTCAAGTAATTTTGATTCCTAGATGCAGTTTCATTTTAATGCTGTTGCCTTCATCGCAGTTGCCAGTGGGTGCAAATGATGCTGAACTTGAAGAACGCATTATCCAGCATTTAGCTGCAGCTGCTGCTATGGGGCGTGCACGCCACATTGCTCGAAGGGAAAGCCATAGGAACAGAGCATCTTCTCAAGCTCGTCCACAGTTCTTGCTTTTCTCAACTCATCCCAATGCTACTAATGATGATCCTGTGTCTTCATCTCCAACACGTAGAGAAGGTGAAGCTTCTCCTATAACAACAGTAGCTACTCCATCATCACCTGCAACCGCGGGGGAAGAATCTACACAGCAGAGTACACATTTACTGTCCGCACAAGCTGATCATGTTTCTGCTTCAGCATCTGGATCAAGCGCTTCTGCTTCCGGTCAAGTTGGAAATACCTTAAACAGTAGGTATTTACTATTCTTTGATCTGATTCTATATAATTCAATTAGTCAGCACCATGTGAAACCATTGTTTACTTAATTGTTATCTTTTTGTTGCAATTATATGTTTATTGTTTCCTTGCAGGAGGTCTCCTAATCAGCCTTCCCCAAGCAGTCAGGATAGAGCAGGACCATCGGATTTCCAATCATTTTCAGAATCTCTTAAATCTCGATTCAATGCTGTCTCAATGAGGTGTCAATCCTATGAAGCATTCTGCATTTTCAATTAGGGTTATAAAATCATTTCAGAAAATTTTTTAATCCTCCATTTTCTTCTTAGGTACAAAGAGTCTATTTCAAAGAGTACTAGAGGGTGGAAAGAGCGATTTTTTTCTCGCAACAATACCATGGCTGATCTTGGGACTGAAGTTAGAAGGGAGGTTAATGCTGGAATTTCAACAGTTTCACGTATGATGGAGCGTCTAGAAACCAGAGACAGCAACAGTAATAACACTACTTCTGTATCAAGCAGTTCAAATAATTCAGTTCCAGAATTGAACAACCAGCAAATATCAGAGACTGCTGATACTAATCCCATGAATGACACTAGTGTTCAAGCTTCATGTGCTGCAAGTTCTGGTTCAAAATAATTTGGTTCAACAATTGAATCAGCTCGAAGCATTTTATTCTCCAAGGTAAGTCAAGTTCTGTCTCCATTCAGATGAAAGATGCATTCCCTCTCATCATATGTGATAGTATAGAAACTAGTTTGCTTAATTTCATAGGATCATATGAGGGATCTTAGTTGTTTTGAATCTTTTTCTATTGTGTACTAAGTATATTGTTTTTTTCCCTTTTCTTTAGAGACCAAAAAAATTTATATATTTTCTGACACTTTTTGGTTACTTCCTCATTTTAAATGATAAGACATGCTAATTTTCGTCTCGCTTTTTTCAATAATAAACTAAAACAAATGCATTAATGATGAAAAATAAAATATGTTAACATCTGTGCCATAGATTTGTTGTCGACAATGAAACAAAAATCGCTAGAGAGGAAAGCAAAAGCTATGCCGAGAACAATTGAAAACAGGAAAAAAATAGTGAAAATCTGTCTGTGATCCACCCTTATACAAAACTGAAGCAGTGTAAAGAACCTTATGCCCAAACCCCTCTCTCAGTTTATCTACCAAAAGTCCAAAATTTTGATAGACAAGATGCAAAACAAGGATTTTGCAGAAACTTGGAATATTATCTTCCAGGTTCAACATCTCTATCCTCTTGTAAATACTGCCTAGAGTTTTCTCTGGTTGGTATGTTATTATGGATGCTCCCTTTCACAAGACACGTCTAAGGTTGTGATAGATGGCTAGAGTGTTAGGATGTTTAATATTCATTAAATGGTGTGGTGAGTATAAAATGTATAGTTTAGAAGTTTTATCTCCTCGTTATTCCCAATATGAGCAGCTTCCTGGAGAAATAGCTTTGATTTAGTTTAAAGTGTACAGTCAGTTTAAGACAGCATCAAATGAATTTCCTGCATCTTCCAACTAAGAACTTGATCTGGAAATAAGTTTGAATTTTGTTCAAGTGGGGTAACACTGTTTATGGACAACTCAATAACTGTATTTTCTTTTATGTCGATGTTTTAGCCATTACTGGGGTTACTTCTACATGTAGTGTTTTCAGCTTAATTCATCTTATAGGGTTACTTCTGGGTATATTTTGTTCCTGAAGTTTTTGAACAATCTCCGTGTTCCATGTCATTTTATGTCAAGGAAAAAAGTTTGCACTGAACGTGAAATTTGTAAATGTCTATCACCAAACTTCTAGCTATCAGCCGAGATTGCCGCCTGTTATTATTATTATTTTTTTGGGGAAGTGGGAAGAATTTGACGCTGCTCTTCTACTCCTCTGACAGCTATATGCTAGAAACACAATTATGAACTAGATGCCTGGTCAACAAGAGGAATGAGCCTCATTTTCATCTTGTGATATGATTCGTTCATCCAAGTTCTTCCATCATTATTTGGAAATGGTAATGTCTTGTGTATATGAAAATAATGGAAAAGTATTCATTATGGAGGGTTGAGGATATTGATCATGGAAAGCAAAGAGAGGGAGAGACCGACATGTTAAGTGACAAGATTTATCACTTTAGTGAAATTTGCGAAGTCGACCTTACTGGAATGATTAGGGTAGTTGCTCTAGCCAGGCTTCTATTTAAGCTTGCTGGAGCCTCTTTTTATGGGGTATTTGGAAGTCATCTCAACACTTGTGTGCTTGTAATACATATAATATGTTGCTGTCAAAACAAAAATATGTGTTAAATGATTTGGGTTTTTATAAGGTCAAATTATATTCCTATAACTATGAAAAAGGCATGGGGCTCCAGGGAGACCACATTAAACAAATTATTCCTAATCACTAAATGGGGGATAGTTCTTGTCTGTTTATAAGACTCTTTGATATGATACACTCAAGACTGGAAAAGAGAGAAGGGGGAATGAGGGAGAGGGTGTGAGAGATTGCAAAACATATTTCTATTTGAAAGTTTGAGGAATAATCTCCATTAGTGTGCTTGACGGATAGTTGGTCCCCCTTAACCAAACTCCTGCCCTCTCTTTCGTATGAGAGGCGTGCTGCTTGGTGTAACAGCCCAAGCCTGATAACCAAGTAAATATTGTCCGCTTTGGGCATACAACCTGTCACGGTTTTGTTTTTAGGCTTTGCAACCCAAAACGCGTCGACTTAATTAGGAGAGCCTAAGACTTAATTAGGAGAGCCTAAGACTTATAAACTAATCCAGGAACTCTCTCGCTAGCGGTGAGGGATATTACAGTTGGCTTTGGTGGTATTCCTTGTGATGATTGCTTGAATTTCTCTGTTTTAACTAATGGCTATGGCTCCATTCTAGGTCATAGTTTACCAATGTCCCAATGTCATTGACAGTCTTATCTGATGATGGTGAAATGATAAATGCTTTGTCTGATTTAAATGTTTATTTTAAGGGCTTTCTATTCATTGGAAATGGGGCTGATCCTTCTCTGGTGCACAACAACTTAGGGTGGCTAAACCATTCCATATTTTTCAATTGCTTGTGACTTTTTCTTGATGCATAATGAATAAAAGTTCTTTGCAAGGATTTGAGAGCTTGAACAGAATTGAGCACGGTATAGCATAACAGGTTTTGGGTTGTAGCATACGAGGAACTGCCATCTGCGTTATCAAATACAGTTCTGCAATCTATTAGTTCTTGTAACATAGACTTTTATTTATTTATTTTGCAGATATCGGGATACTGCAATTCATGGCTTCGCCTCGACTTCAAGTCGATGATCTTTTCAGATACAGAAAGCTTCGCCTTGATTCAAGTCAATGGATGATCCTCTCAGATACAGAAAACACAATTAGTGAATGAGTTTGATTCATAATGCAGAAAGCTTCTCTGTTTGGGACCTGGGAACCAGTAGGTGATTGTAAATCAGTTTATACTTAATAACTCTTTTTATGTATTTGATGGATCATCTTGAGTCATCCATGTATGCAATGGATTCGATGGTACTATGGATTTTTTTTTTTCCCAATGTATTTGCATGACATAAGCATATATGTATCGAAGTTTAAACTAGAAACCTTGTTAAGTGGCTCAGTAATTATAAATTACACTATTTTCTGGATGGTTGATTAAACATAAAGATGGCCTTTATCTAACTACCAATTTTCAGTTGGGTGGTGACGATAGAACCGAAATTTACAATGCAAAAAGATTAGAAATAATTATGTCAATTTTGGAGGAAACTCCAAATTTCTAGCATCATTTGCACTTAACAAGTAAACATTTATACTTCGAAATCGAGTCATCAAAGAGAAATGCTTTTGGGGTGGAAATTTATGATAGGATATATATTTTTTCACTCTATTTAACATGATAACAAATTAACAATCCAAGATATAACAGAATATGGCTCCGGTTTATGGCCTTTAACTTCTGAATCAAACAACTGAAGCATGTTATTCACGTAAACTGAAAAAGAGTGTAAAGCAAATATGGGAATATTAACTAGTTGCTGCCACTAAAGCCTCCCAGGGCTAGTAATATTCCATCTCCATTAACTATCAAAATCAGTGTTAAATTTTTCTTAGATTTATCACCTAATTGCTCTTCAAAAAGTGTATCAAATTGTCTAACATTGTCACGGTTAGGAGAATTGGATGGGTTTTTAAGATGTGATTGGTTTTTGATTCATAGATTCAAGTTTTCAATGAGATGAATGTTAAACAATTTAATACACTTTAAAAGAGCAATTCGATCTTTTTTGTAATCGATAATTCTCATAGATAAAAAGTTCGACATTGATTTTGACAGTCAATGAAAATAGAATATTACTAACCTCGAAAGGTTTTATTAGTAGCAAATTATTCAGTTGTGTCCTATGTTAATTAGGATAGAAAATTTTATCAAATAAAAAGGGATTTTTGTTATTAATATAAATATTAATACGAAATGTGTCATAATAGAAATTATTTGTATTAGTCCCAATAGATTCATGATTAAGCACCGACATGCAAGTGCATGAATAAGAAGAAAGTTGACACGGAAAGATAATAAAGAACGAACAGTAGACTAACCATTAAGGTAGCACATAGATGTGGTGAGTTAAAGCACTGTCAAATAAACAAATTAAAACCCAAACCCATTAATAATAGCTCTTGGTTTAATATTTGATACCAGCAGCAGCACTCGGGATGGAGATATGTTGCGGTCACTATCAACCGCGGCTTTGCCAACTAATGCATTTTATTTTTTTATACATATTTCAGCTACACGGTTGAGATCTGATATATTTATTGTTGTTTTGGTAAATGGTAATTGAGTAATTTTAGTGTTGCTGCTTAATTAGTGTATTATTTTCACAAACATTACAATAGTTAATGATAAATTCTCACACACACACACATGTATGTATGTATGTATGTATATATGAATAAAATCTAAATTAATTTTTTAACCTTTACACATTTTGGGATTTGAAATTGGATGATCATAATGGTAAAGCTAAAAACTTACTCTATTCGAGCTAAGAAAAATATAAATGGTTACAAATTATTATTTATTGAATTTTTTCTAAGGTCTAATATGAGCATTGTTTAAATTATTAGTGATTATGATAAAAAAAAAAAAAAGTTTGGAACCAATGTGAGAAATGTTTATCTTATTAAAGTTTATGAAAAATATTTTAAAAATTAGTAGGCTTAATAAATATTTTCCCAAGACTAGCCCTCTCTCAGCTTCGCCTAGTTATTTGAAAATAAATCGGTCAAATCCCAAGGGTATGTAGCTTACAAATTATTATAAAAGCACTCTTGTACAGACTAAGTTAATTTATAAAAGGATGATTGTATGAGTGTTTGTAGTGGTATAATATAACAAAAATGGCACTTAAAATTGACAAATTTCTAGAAGATAAAAAATATATATATATTTCAAGCAACTTTTTGAGGCATTAAACAAGAGAATATTTTATATTTTAAACAAGTAAAGATGACTTTTGTTCTTCTTGTCGATAGCTTTGGATTTAACCCTAAACAAATCAAAAGTTGTTAATTTTTTTTTTAAATATAAGGAAACGATTGTTAATATTGATAGTTTCCCTAGTCGTGGCGTACTTTTTTAAAAACTGAAAAATAAGTTGGCGCCAAAACTAACGGCTAGTCTTAACCAGAAAGCAACCAAATAAAACCGCGGAAGAGAAGCCTTCAGCTTCAGCATTGTTCACAGTTTGCCACGTGTACAAATCCACCGTTCCCACTGGAACCAACGGCACTCCATATATAAGGGAAAAAAAAAACCGTTACTCTCCTCGTCAATCAACAGAAAAAGCAAAGTGTTAATTATAATAATTGTAACAATGGCGATGGATTTTTACATCAACGCCGTACTGACAACACACCTTCTTCTTATTCTTTTCACTGGAATATCAGTCGAATTGCCAGAATATTCCAACCCCAGTTCGCAAATCAACTCGAACTCAGTCCTGCTCGCTCTCCTCGACTCACGTTACACCGAGCTGGCGGAGTTGGTTGAGAAAGCTCTGCTTCTGCAAACGCTAGAGCAAGCCGTTGCCACCCACAACGTCACCATTTTCGCGCCAAAAAACGAAGCTTTTGACCGGGATCTTCTCGACCCGGAGTTTAAAAGATTCTTGCTTCAGCCCGGCAACATCAAAACTTTACAAAACCTCCTCTTGTTTCATATCATTCCCAGAAAGATTGCTTTAGGATCCGAGGAATGGTCGGCTCCGCACAGGACACTAGCCGGTGATGGTGTTGATGAGTTGTTTCCTTTGAATCTTGCAAAAGTTGTTCACCCGGATTCTATAACCCGACCCGATGGAACCATCCATGGTATTTCCCAGCTCATGGTTCCTCGGTCGGTTCAGAATGAATTCAACCGCTGGAGAAATTTAGGTTCAATTGCAGCCGTAAAACCAGAGGCAGCACCAGAGATCGACCCAAGAGTTATAGTTAAGAAGTTGAACAAACCGGGTTTTAAAGTTAAACCCGATTCGCCACCGGTTTTGCCGATTTCCGAAGCAACGGCTGCCCGCCCGGGTCAGGCTCCGGCGTCTGCTCCGGCACCCGGAGGGCCTCTCCATCATTTTGATGGACATATCCAGGTGAAAGATTTTATCAAAACTTTAGTACGTTATGGTGGGTACAATGAAATGGCTGATATTTTGGTGAATTTGACTTCATTAGCGAGTGAAATTGGGAAATTAGTGTCTGAAGGTTATGTTTTGACAATCTTGGCGCCTAATGATGAGGCTATGGTTAAGTTGACGACGGACCAGTTGAGTGAGCCCGGGGCAGCTGAGCAGATAATGTACTATCATATGGTGGCTGAGTATCAGACTGAAGAGAGTATGTACAATGCTGTGAGGAGATTTGGGAAGGTTGAGTTTGATACTCTGCGAGTTCCACACAAGGTTGTTGCCGTGGAGGCTGATGGGAGTGTTAAGTTTGGGAGTGGTGGTGGCAATGGGGCGGCGTATTTGTTTGATCCTGATATTTATACGGACGGGAGGATTTCGGTGCAGGGAATTGATGGGGTTTTGTTTCCTGTCAAGGAGGGTACTAAGGACTCGAAGAAGACCAAGGCTGTTGCGAAGATTGCTGCCAGGCCTGCTAGGAGAGGTAAGCTTGATTAAGTTTTTGTTCGAGGCTGCTGTTATTGGTTGTGCTTGTTTCTTGGGTGGTTTTGTTATGTGATGTTAACAGTGATGTTGTTTATTCTGGGGTCTTGAATATGCATATTGTTGGATGAAATGAATTTGCGGAAGAGCTTTTTTTGTCCATAGATTGAATACAGATGGTTAAAATGAGCTAGAATATACTATGTGCGTCAAGATGGAGCTTAACTGCGTTCGAGATCGATGGCCTAGTAATAGTTTCTATTCGTTATTAGATTAAGATGAATATGGAGTGGTATTTTTGTAATAAATCACCAGCAAACTCAAATATGTGGAATTGAGCAGGGAAATTGCTGGAAGCAGCCTGCTGGATGCTGGGAGCCTTTGGACAGGATTCTCGATTCATTAATTGCCACTGACAAATAACTCATCATCGTTTGGCTTACAGCCTGAAGATATACAAAGGTGCTATTCTTTTTCCCAGTCTTTAATGTCTCACTAGTATATTTCCTTCTGTGTTCTAATCCGACTAACTTGTACCGACAATTGCTTTGGCTTAGTTTCCGCTGTAGCTATTGTTTGTTGATTTTAAAACCCTACCTGTTTCTCATAACATTACCTTGTGACATTTGATTTGGCACTCAAAACAGTCTACACGAAGCTAAGAAAAGAACTGGTTTATATTTGCTTCATATGACCAATGTTGTAGAACAGTTTAATCTTAGGCTTCTAACGGAGTAAAAAGGCTTATACCAGTGGTAGATAAGTTTGACAATTTGGATTGAATTGATTTTTTCACAAGCTGTTGGTTTTAGTCAAGTTTGAATATTAAAGAACTGATGGAACGACCCCACATTTGGATTTGTTGGTAACTCGGTAGTGTACATGATCTAATCTAACTCACTGCCAACCATAAATATTTCCCAGCCCATTGAACTGAAAAAACAATCCTTTGATTCGGTTTGCTTTCCAGTTTTCCGTATCTTAGGGCGCAATCAACTCATGGAGTTGCATCATAGAACACTCGACCATTGAAGACACAAAATACGAGTTGATTATTCTCCGCTGATTCGTTATCAATATCCATGGTCGCCATATTTATCGAGTTCTCTGTTATGTGTCTAACAAATCAGTGATGAGAATCATTTCATTGATGCAGAAACATCCAGAATCAGAGAAACCCAAATATTGTGAAGAAAGTAATGGAAATGGGATGGGAGGACTGCTTGCTCATAGATACCATACTAGGGGTTAAGATCAAGTGGTCCTTGAACGATAGCTATGTACTTCTCTGTAAGCACACAAATATGAAAAAAAAGAAAAAAAGAAAAAAGTGCCTGCATATAATAAAGACTCTTCCTGCCCCACCCTTGTATATTTAAATATAGAAACAATATTTTTTTTTTTCCTATTATTAGTTTAACACCAGAGACAAACAGTGTCGTTAAAATTTATTAGGGGGCCGCAGCTACAATACATGCATGTATGTCATACATGCAAGCAATTGGGAAAAAAAAAACAGAGCAATTGCCAGCCAAACACTTAAAAAAAGAAAATAACTGGGAGCAACCGGTTGCCCCTTTAATGAATTAAATAATATTCAAATATAATAAATAAAAATAATAAAAATAATCATTATTTTAATATTAAAGGACACATAACAATAAAAAATTATTTTTATAGTAATAAAAATTGACTTTCAAGTTTAATAGTATAAGGATCAAGTTAATGATCATGATTTCATATTTATTGGTCTATTATTTTTATTATTTTCATGGTTGTAAGTTAATGATCTCATATTTCATGTTTATTGCCTTAAGTTTCAAGTTCCTTTGGTTTCAAGTTTAATAGTTCGAGTATCAAGTTAATGGTCGTGGTTTCATGTTTAATGGGCCATTAATTCCATATTTTCATGGTTGCAAGTTAATGATCTCAAGTTTCATGTCAATTGCTCTAAGTTTTAAGTTTATTAGATTTCAAGTTTAATAGTCTCAGTATCAAGTTACTGGTAGATATTTCATATTTATTGGTCCATTAATTGCACGATTTTCATGGTTGCAAGTTAATAATCTTAAGTTTCATGTTTATTGTCCTATGTTTAAAGTTCCTTTGGTTTCAAGTTTAATGGTTCATGTATCAAGTTAATGGCCACAGTTTTATATTTATTGGTCCATTAATTACATGTTTTTCATGATTGCAAGTTAATGATTTCATGTTTCATGTTTATTATCATAAGTTTCAAGTTCCTTTGGTTTCAAGTTTAATAGTCCAGGTATCAAGTCAACGATCGTGGTTTCATATTTATTGGACCATTAATTCCATAATTTTCATAGTTGCAAGTTAATGATCTCAAATTTCATGTCAATTGCTCTAAGTTTCAAGTTCCTTTGGTTTCAAGTTTAATGGTCAAAGTATCAAGTTAATAGTGGGTGTTTCATGTTTATTAGTCCATTAACTACATTATTTTCATGGTTGTAAGTTAATGATCTTAAGTTTCACATTTACTGTCTTATGTTTCATGTTCTTTTAGTTTCGAGTTTAATAGTCTAGGTATCAAGTTAATGGTCATGATTTCATGTTTATTGGTCCATTAATTTCATGGTTGCAAGTTACTGATCTCATGTTTCATGTTTATTGTCATAAGTTTCAAGTTCTTTTGGTTTCAAGTTTAATGATCCAGGTATCAAGTTAATGGTTATGGTTTCATGTTTATTAGGTCGTTAATTCCATGATTTTTATGATTGCAAGTTAATGATCTCAGATTTCATGTCAATTGTTCTAAATTTCAAGTTCCTTTAATTTTAAGTTTAATAGTCTCAGTATCAAGTTAATGATGAGTGTTTCATGTTTATTGGTCCATTAATTGTATGATTTTTCAGGATTGTACGTTAATGATCTTAAGTTTCATATTCATTGCTCTCAATTTCAAGTTCAAGTTTAATGGTCTCAATATTAAGTTAATGGTACGTGTTTCATATTTATAGTCTCATGTTTCATATTTACTGATTTTTCAGGTTTCCATTTCTTTCAAATTTAATAATAATAAAAAATCACAACCATTCCATCCACTCTTTTTAATCCAATGGCTATTTTTTATGCATGTATGAGGTACATGCACGTACCATAGTTGCGCTCTTATTAGGGACTTAAATGGTAGAAACAACATTAAAGGACAGTGTCATTCTCCTTTTTTGCCAACCCATTTTCTTTTTAATAAATAAATGAACTATTGATTGAGCTTGGATATTTGAGATTCCGAATGCTCAGAGTAAGGAGCCTGTTTAATTTTCAAATTGATCAAAAGCAACCGTTTATTCCGTTAATAGTTCCAACTTATAAAAGCAGTACAAACAAGCTTCAAGACTCTTTTTAAGTGTTTGTAAAACTCTTCAATCCCCATTGTAGCTTTATCAAATTCATTTTTGCCACTTTCTCTCATTCATATATATGTACTTATATAACCCATACAAAAAAAATGGCTGATACCAATGGAGGTGTTTCGAAGTTCAAAAACCAAAAAAAAAGCTTGTGTGGACATTAACAAGCTGCTTTGAAGATTTCAGAATCTGCAAACAATCCCGAACGACTGTCATACTGCTGCGCAAAATATGAGTGCTCATTCTACATGCGGTGGAGAGCAAGGCCTGAAGAGAGGAGAAGAAGACCCAAGCATCTCATCAAGTCACTGCTAATGATGGTTTGAGATTCGTCATCCACCAAGACTTGATGATGGTGGTGGCTCTACAGATTTAGCTGTTAAGGGCTGGTCGATACCGTCACTACAGTCGTGATAATTTGTATTGTTGTATTAGGGTTACAACTGCATTCATATGTAACAAGGCTATGAAAATGCAGAATTTATTTTTTCTGTACTTTTGTAGCCTACCGTTGCAATAACTGTAATCTAATAACAATGGAACATGAAGACGTTTCCCAAAACTATCATAAAAACAGGCATAAAATCCAGCTTCATCACCCCACCATTGAATCCATTTATACAAAATATCCCACAACATGAAAATAAGCACTGTGCCGTGCCCGCTTGCTGGATAAAAATAAGCACTGTGCCGTGCCGGCTTGCTGGAGACCTATTTATTAAGTTTTCAATACAGTTGAAAATTGTTCCTTTTATCCCTATTCAATCTGAAAGAAATCTCATGCATGTTTAATTCAAGTCGTGAACAGAAACAAGTTTGAGCTGAGCCATATTAGTAAAGCCATTCATTTGTCCTTTGAAAACTGCTGCAAGTCAACAACACTCTTATCAATTTGCTTCCAGTGAAAAAAGATTGAAAATTTCTCGAATTCATATACCAAAAATTCTAACATCAAGCAGAAGTAAATCAACCATTTCACTTTCAACATGGAAGCATTTAATTTTTATTATAGAGAAGGAAACAAAGTTTCAACCCTGCTTTCAGAAACCCTCTCAAAGCTCAAGACCTTTCCGCACACTTGGCTTCCCACCACTCCATAAACTTTGACTGTGCAGCCAAGGTGTCCATCCTGTAAAGTTGCAGATAGTGATTGGCAAATTCCTGTCCAAATGTCCACCCGAAAACAGCTCCCGCTGCCAAAGACAGCCCAGTACCTGGCAAATAAAAAATGGGTAAGGAGGTAAATAGACTGATATTGCACCCATAACATAACTTTTGAAGAAACTTGATTCCGTTCTTTTCCATTTACCCATATGTGACATTACAACTGATGACATTATTGATTATTGGCCAGAAAGTGAACTACAATGCTTTAAAGATGACAGAATTTATTTGTTCAGTTATCCAGAGGAGTGACATGAGGGGTTTTCAACCCCTGACCTCTTGGTTGAATCCAAGGCACTTTAATGTATGAAGAATTATAATGTGCACAAATAGGTAGGTCATGTAATCCAAAATCTCTAATCAAGCAAGAGACCAGATGACACTAGTTGCCATGAGCAGGTACTTTAATGGACTGATCAAAACCAAATTGTTTTGGACATATGAACATCACTGCAACTAAGCACCAAGTAAAACATAAATTGAAATGAAATTTTCTATCTAAACAAGCTTGGTCGTTATATTAGAAGACAAGTCTGAACCAACACCATCCTGCAAGCCTGTCTTATATGCATGTGGTTGATGACAAAATAGCATTTCATCAGAACCTACTTACTTAGACACAGGTTTTCTTTTTCAAAACAGACAGAGTGTTCAAATTCTGTCCAAATATATTTTAACATTGTGGCCTACGCAGGCCTACAACCCACATAATCAAATGAAAATGCTGAATTTTTTTTGCTGCATAACTGAGAAAGAAGAGTACAATGTATAAAAATTCCTATCAACAACCAGCAAGTATCTATTTTACTATATATCCAAAATAACATTTACAATTCTTCACCATCTTTTACTAATTGAATTCTTGTCTAAAAAAAGCAACTTAAACAAAATTACTAAACTAACATGGAAATTTATGCTTCATATCTTCCTAGGCATAAAAGATATATTTTAATAGGCACAATATTCAGTATGGAAAGTGTAATAGCTGCCGAACAGAAGATGCAGTAGATTACCATGTAAACTCCTTGAATACTTCCAAGCAACACCTGCAGTTGATACTGCTCCAATTAAACTTCCAGCGAGAGCAAAGTTCACAGCTTCCCTAGCACTCTTCAACTGAAGTAAAAGACTTTAGCATTTCACAGCAAAAACACGTTACAGTGCATTTGCAATCAAATCATCAAAAAAATATATAAATGCTACATGATTTATACCCACTTATAAATGCCTGCCGGGGAAGGCATTTATCTTGATAGTTCAACAGGACAAAATTCCAACAATTTAAACAATACATTTATTACCCACTATTGCAAACACAGTCAATATAAACAAAGACTGAAAGACGAGGTTTTAATGAAGTTTGAGAGTCATAACCATTATGTTTCAATTAAAATTGGATTACATAAATGTGAGCTCTCATCAGTATCTGTATGTCAATGAAAAGGAGCAGAATATCCCAGTGCAGTCTGTTCTTACTTTACCAGTTATAATAAACAAACTTTGTTTCAATTCTAATAATGGAATGTAACAGACAGTACAGTCTACGACATCTAGAAGTCCACCAGTACTCAACTTTGATACACCTTTGCGCTGATAGTTCAACCTATAGTTTCAACCTTAGCATAAGATATTGGCAAAACTAAGAGTCATACAATTTCTTTGGAGAGAAGGGAAATATCATTCCTTTAAAAAAGCAAGCAATACTCATACAATTTTTAAAACACATAAGGATACTGGCACATGCAAGGGGGGAAGAAATTCAGTTCCTTGTCATCCAGCTTCCCCAACCCATAAGTTAAGTATTGTGTACTAACAATGAATTTATAATGTTGTGCTTTTTTTTTTTTTTTGGGCACACTCTTACTAGTTTTGTTTCTAAAAAGAAGACACTCCCGTATATCCTCATAAATAAACAAACACATTCTCAACTAGCTGTAATTTCTCTACTAGTCGTACTTTCTAGGAAACCTAAAATGCTTAGTTCAATATATATGTGACAACTACTAGCCATAGAAACAAATCATCATTCAGTCTTCAAACCATATAAGAAAAATAGCCACTATTGGTAGCTGTCACCATGCCAAGATTCAGTCGACCAGGCAAAAAAACACAAATTTAACTGACTGATCACACAAAATGAAAAGCTACGCAACATTTCATGCCGACAACAGTCCCCTCTAATAAAACCCCAAGTCAATAAACAAAAAGCTAACAGCGGAACGCCTTGCTTCCACAGAATTACTACTCCCCAGTCGGACAGCGCATTTACAAATCGAGAATTCCAGTAGGTCCATTAGCACAAAGTTGCCACAATCACGATCAACAGAGAACAAAATATCCAATTTAGTTCACACTCATTAACAACCCAAAAGAATTTATACTCAACCCAATCCACAAGCAAATCATACAACCCTCCATTTGTGCTTTTGTACTTGAAAGCTAAAGATTTAGCGGCTACCCACAAACCCACTTATTTTTGGTAAACAAAACGTACACCCTCCATCCTCAGATTTACAAGGAAGAAAAAATAAACAAATCTACGATTAAAAACGATGTCGTTTCAAGAGATAATAAATAGAATAAATAAAGGAACATACAGCGGGGCCATGGACGGGATCGGTAGCGATGAAAGCGTCGACATCAGAGGGGGACCAAGAAGGAAGAGGCTTCTCACGCTTTGTGAATCTTGTGTAGTTTTCGAGAAACGAGAACCTCTCTCCCCAGAACTCCTTGTAACCTTCCCAGTGCTTCCTGAAGAACGACTGTTGTTCTGATGCCGATGCTGATGATGACGATAATGATTCTCCCATCTCCCTCTCTCAACCTCTCTTCTTCTTCTTCTTCTTCTTCTTCAAAGCTTCAATCAAAACTCAACAGCTAAACCCCAACTCAGTTCTCTCCAGATTTCTTTTTTTTTTTTTTCCTTTTATTATTACTATTATTATTATATTGACGATGGATTGGCAGCTTGCTGATGCTGATGAGCGATGATGACTAAAGCAGAGAGAAACTGATTACGTGGGCGGACCGGGCCAGACAACATTTTTCAACCCAGCCGGCCCACTTCGCAGTGTATATATTCTTTTTAAACAATAATTATAGATTTACAAATAGGTACGAACACAGTGATTGTGACTTTTATCGGATTGGTTTGATAAATGTGAGCATTCATATTATTCCAATAACATAATAGACCCACAAAATAAAAGCTACCACTTGTACATTATAAATTTATACATATAAATTGTATAAATTGTACGCACTCAAAATTTAAAACACTATGATTAACAAACACTAATTCACTTAAAATTTATAGTTTTCTAATATTAATCAGTTATATCTCATGTAAAATATACATCATATATTATAAACAAATCGGGATCAGTTGGTCCTCAGACACCTTTCTTTTTAAATAACTAGGAAATAGAACCGCGCTTCGCGCAGTTTTTTAAAAAAATTTAGTATTATTCTTTTTTTTTACTTTACACTTGAGAAAACTAATAAAAAATATAAATTAATTTTTTTTTAAAAGATGAGGCAACCTTATAAAACTAATGTTATTTATGAAAGTTAATTTTTTTATTAACTTTAAAAATATATATATTAATGTATATAGTGTAAATGTACAGACCTTATACCTTTTGTAACTGTTGATAAATTTCAAATTATATTCAACTTGCTAATCTGTTAAAACTTTTATATCTCTTTTTTTTTAACTAGCTTCAACGATTTCAATATCACCCACACTACATAAACTTCCGACAACATTTGTAATATTATGAAAAAAAAATATGAACATGTTAAAACATAAATATCAATAATTTCTAATATACACTTAAATATTAACAAACATTAATAATTAAAAAAAATACCTGAGAGAATTGTGTTATCATTCGCACATATATCAATCAAATTCAGAGATATGAATTAGAACTCATTGATCGAAATCTTAACAGTTCCTTCTTCTAACCTCTTAAACAAAGTTATAATAAGGAAAATAATCTTATACTAATTTGAAAGTGGTTTGTATTTGCTTATAGTTGAAACAATTTTCAAATTCTTGACACTGTACAAATAACCCTCACTCAATATATGCATAAATCTTGTCACTAAATTTTTCGTAATTGTTGCATGCATTAGATGTTCCTACAAAAAAAAAATGCTACAATAAGTGTAAAACAATTGGGAAAAAATTAGAGAAAATAATGGGAGATTGAATTTTTTATACAACATTTTCATCAATAAAAATCATATTCACACTAATCAATTTTTCATTCTTTTTTATATTAACAGATTCTCACATCCTATAAAGTCTAACCCTTGTCATCTAACTATTTTTATTATTGTTCAACTCATGAAGAAAAGAGTACTCCATGGAGCACACAATACTAAAAATTCAAATAACTCAAAAAATAAAAACACAATAATATTTCTAAAGAGGATGTTGGTTAAATAAAAAAAAAACTCAAACATAACAAATATTGAATACTGAATATTTATAGAGTTTGAAGAAGCCAAAAAACACTAAACAAAATATTGCATAATTAAATATTGGATTATGACATTAAAATTAAGCCCTAGTGGCATCGGTGAGGGAAGCTGAATGAACCATCCTTCATATATAGATTAATTGATATATTTTAAGCTACTAAAGTTTAGTTGTTGGCTTAATAAAACAAATGAATGTTTCAAGACTTATAATTAATTATTATTAATGGTTACATATTGTTGAATTTAAATAGAAAGAGGAAGAGACATGTAGTCTTTTGTAATCTAATAATTATTTTTTATTTATTTTTTATTTTTAATATTTTGTAATGTAATTATTTTTTAATCTCAACCAATATATTAGATAATAAAGAATGTAAAAAGATGAGAAATAATGATGTCACAAATCTTAAATACTTAATGTTTATAGAGTTTGAAGAAGCCAAAAGGCACTAAACAAAATGTTGCATAATTAAATATGGGATTGTGACATTAAAATTAGGCCCTAATGATATTGTTGAGTGAAGATGAAGAAACCTTCTTTCATATATCAATTAATTGATGTATTTTACGCCATTAAAGTTTAATTGTTGGCATAATAAAATAAATGAATGTTTCAAGACTTATAATTAATTATTATTATTAATAATCTCTCTTCCTATATTAATTAGTTGATGTACTTTAAGCCACTTAAAGTTTAATTGCTGGCATAATAAAATAAATAAATGTTTTAAAAGACTTATAATTAATTATTATTAATGGTTATATATTGTTGGATTTAAATAGAAAGAGGATGAGACATGTACAAAGATTGTCCACCAATATTTTAGATATTTTAGATAATAGAGAATATAAAAGAAGATGAATGGTAATGCCAAATAAATAAATGTTTCAAAAGACTTATAATTAATTATTATAAATGGTTACATATTGTTGGATTTAAATAGAAAGAGGAAGAGACATGTACAAAGAATATCCACCAATATTTTATATATTTTAGATAATAGAGAATATAAAAAGAAGAGGAATAGTGATATCACGTTACTGAAGAAGATGTTGGTTAAATAATAAAAAAAAAACTCAAACATAACAAATCTTAAATATTTAGTGTTTAAAGAGTTTGAAGAAGCCAAAAGGTACTAAACAAAAGGTTGCATAATTAAATATGAGATTATACATTAAAATTAGGCCCTAGTGACATTGTTGAGGGAAGATGAAAGAATCTCTCTTCCTATGTTAATTAGTTAATGTACGTTAAGCCACTAAAGTTTAATTGCTAGCATAATAAAATAAATGAATGTTTCAAAAGAATTATAATTAATTATTATTATTAGTTATATATTGTTAGATTTAAATAAAATGAGAAAAAGACATGTACAAAGAATATTCACTAATATTTTAGATATTTTAAATAATAGAGAATATAAAAAGAAAAAGAATGATGATATTATATCTCTTGAAGTGCCAATTATATATATATATATATATGCTTGCAGCGACTTGAACTAGAGATTTTCAAACAATTCTCTAAGCTGGTCATTCGAGTTTAGATCCATCTTTTCGTTTTAGATTTAAAAAAGAAAAAAAGAGAGATCAAAACAATGAAAAGTTGAAAACACAGAAAACCAACATTGTTCATCATCAATTTGGTGTTTTTATTCAATTAAATTCATATTTCCCAAAATCGTGCAAACCATTCTCAGTTATTGGTAGATTGATAGAGGAAAAGCCAAAAACAATTCCTCGGGATACAATCATCTTGTAAAAGGATGAAAATTCTATCCTGATTTAACCTACGATCTTATAACATGTGTTTTTAATTTTTTCTTTTTTTTATTTATTAACAACCAATCAACACTTAAATTTTTTCTCCGCAGTCTGCACCAGATTCCTGATCCTTTGAACATAAGTATTGTGAAACTTAAATTCATTGATGAAACTATTAAGTGCAGGTATCGACAACACGCGAAAAAGATACCCATTGATAATCCAGCCAGAGGGGCGAAATCAACAAAAGCTGTGATCCTAATCTGAGCAAATGGATGTCATGGGCAACACATTAGCTTCTGTATATATATATACTAGAAAGATCAATCTAAAATGCTTACATTGCTCAGACCAGTATTACAAAAAGAAGTTTCCTCCCGACATTCATCGACAAAACATTCAAAATGGTTGTACAGAGGCACTCTTACTTACACAACTAACACCGCCATAAACCACCACTTTCAGAGATTCATCTCCTCATCTCTTTCGCTTGGCTGCAGTCCCAGAACCACGGCTGCTTTTCTTCTCAGCAGATGCGGAACCACCTTTTCCTCTGCCGGCAGGCTTCCTCTTGGCACTTGAATTCCCTGCCCCCTTCAATTCCAGTTGCACTTCAATTCCTAGAAAAAATTAGGTCACAGATTAAAAATTCATTGGTTATATAGCAATTAGAAGTGGTTTCCATATTCTTCTAGATTGTCATTAAGTAAGATAATATCGCCAGACCTTCTGAATTCAGACTTTGCAATTCTGACTGCAACTTCTCACCATTGGTGGCATCTGCTGACACAATTTGAAAAGAAAATTAAAAAAAGAAAAAGATCAAGAAAATTTACAGAAAACGGTACTGATGTTTCCGTAAAAATTGTTGCTTTCCTTTTTACAAAAACACTTATGAATTTTGTAACTGAAGGCAGTACCTTGAAGTTTTAAGAATACACTACTTAACTGAATAAATCAACACAATGCCCAGTTAAGAGATTTATATGGAACAAGAAATCCCATACTCCAGCATGAGCCTCAAAAACTAAAGCAACAGTAAAACCAATTGAAACAATGCTTGTTCTCTCATTCCTTCTGATCTATATGGTTGCCATTTCCTCCAATGTCAATAGGATTGCTCGACAAAATGAGATGAGAACGTACTGACCCTTCTATCTCAAAATGCTATATCCAACCAAACAAACAATTGACACAGAGTCCATTCACCATTTTATTCTATCTAAGCTTGACCACTTGCTTTTTGTTTGAGAACTGCAGGTGGGAGGCCTATGATGATAATGACCATCTGTAGTGGGGATATAGGATGGTGGTAAAATTTTTGAGAATTTGATGGACTTAGTGCCAGCGCCTTAACAAACTGGATTTACAACTTCTCAAGATCAGGAAGACTTAAAAAGGATGCTGCAAAACAGTCGCCAATGTGATGGCAAACCAAATGAAACTTTTACTTGAGATAATTTTACCTGGCTCCTCTGTATCTGAAGAATTTTCTTCTTCATTCTCAGCCAAATTGTCCCCATTCTCTTCTCCAATTCTGTCATCAGGTGGTTCTAACATTGCCGCAATCCGCTTCTTAGGAGCCTTTTTCATTCCAGGAAGTAGAACCAAATCTGCAGCTTGTACCATTCGCGATTTGCTTTGTGCATTATAAGCTCTTGTTAGGGCTGATTTGACAGCTGGTGGAATGCCTTCCAATGGATTTGCATGACCCTGATACACAGTATAACCATAAATATGCTGAAAGTGAGATTGCCCTTGTAAAATCCATGTATTATGTTATGTACGGTATAGGTACCTGAAATTTTGACAGTTCCACAATACTATCAAAGTCCTCCTGGCTTATGGAGTAAGCATTCATGAACTCAACAACTTTCTTAACAGCTTCATCCTGGTCATTACATCACACACAAGAAAAATCACAACCAAATCCTCGTGAACCGGTTTCAAGGTAAAAAGGCAAAATGATTCCATCTAAGTGCTAAGCCCCAAAATCACCTGAGGTGAAAAGCTCTAGCCAGATACTTGTGCATTAACAATAGGCACCAATATCTAGAAGTGGCCAATAGATATATGGATAAGATATGTAGGAAAATTTTACATCAGAGCTTGTAGAAATGTCAGTTTTCAATCATCCATTTAATCCCTTAGAAATTGTGCCCCAAGACTGAGAATCTAAGAACTATAGACACTCAGTGGAGTGAAAGAAGCTTCATATGAAAACAAAAATGTTTTTAAAGTAAGCTGTAAGTACAAAGGGAAACAAATGAAGCAGAGCGTTGGATACGACAAATAATAAGTGCCAACAGCCATAATCAAGAAAAATAAAGGAAAAGACACGGTTTCTTAAAGTGCATGTACAAATGGCTACATCTTAATTAAAGGAAAACAGGAAAAGGAAACAGAAGAGAAGAGAAGAAAAGAGAAAGAGACGGAGAGGGAGGGAGAAAGCAGCCTAAACCATGATATAAGAGCTCAAACACAAAAATAGCAGTCCCTGACCTATAAGCTTTATCAAATCCCCCTATCATAGTAGTCAATCTACAATCAGATGTCTTTCAGGGGAAAAAAAGGGAAAAAAGAATCACAGTAAGATGTGTTTGTATTCGATGCTATATTTGAGGTTACAATTATGGTGGTCCACATGCCTTCGACACAAGGCATGCTAGCACTAGAATACTAATGTTGTTTCTTCACATATAAGCTTAAGCTTTTGAGTTAAGTAATTAGTCAGAACAAACTTAGAAGAGAACGAAGTTCTAACATGCTTTAGTTCACCCTTTAAATTTATCATTATTCCTCTTCTTAATCTCATTCATCAGATTGACAGATTGTGAGAGCATCTTGAATCTAGCTTGCACAGAACCCACTAAAAAGCAACGAATTGGTGGACTAGTATCTTACATTTGACTTAGAAACAATTATACCAGCAAACTCACTATAGACCAAAGGTATATTGGTGTACAGCCATTTCAATGACTCAACTAACAGTGACAGTTAATTCAAGTGGGCCCTTCCCTCGAGTCCTGACCACTTTAAGATAGGCACAAGACCCTGCAGCCACCAGCAGTCTTTGCCTGAGAAAAGAATTGTTGAACACCCCTTGGTGCTTAAGAAAATGCCTTTGCAACACTAACCATTCAAAATATTCATAATACACTACCTTCCTAGGCAGCACATGGATTGGATCAGGCAAAGTTTCAACAATTAAAGTAAAATACCAAAAATAACATCTAACCTTAGGCAGCACTCGAAGTGGCTCTGTTAATTGTTTTAAAAGAAGAGAAAAATAATCAAGTCGAAGAGTATCCCTGTACCATAAACCACACAAGAATAATTAAAAATTTTGAAAAAGAGATGCCGATCCAAGAATAATTGACAGACTACATATTTTCAAACTTAGAACAGAAGGAAAGACCATGGTATAATACATAAACTGTCAAATACCCAGAGAGCAAGGACAGAGTCCTCTCAATTATATATTCTCCTCCTCCAGCTTCCCATAGGAAAAAAAACCAATATACTTTAATGTGCTTGCAAATGATTTCCCCCACCCCCAACCCCAACACCTCTCTCCCCACAACCAGACACACAGACATACACATTTTAGTTAAATTTTGGTAACATGTAAACTTAATTTGTAGAATCTAGCATAAGTTTTTGGCTATATCAGTATCTATAAGGTCAACTCATCTCCCAATCTTGTGTAATTATATCTAAGAGTAGCGCCACACCTCCCAAATTTCTATCCCAAATCATGTGGCATTCATCAATTGGATGGTCAAATAATAAAATTAATTCACTTAGATCTTGCAAAGAATTAACAACATGACACATCACATGCCACATCATTTGAGATGAAATTCAGGATGTCTATCATTACTCTATATCTAATTTCTCTTTTCTCATACACACACAAACAAGAGCTTCTAGTCAACTTTGAATGACAACAATATAATACTTCTAGTTATTTTGGCACTGAATCTCTATGTATAAGAATCTAGAAGAATCTTAATTTAAATCAACACCGTTTAGGCCAACACATCAGCCATACCTACAACGTAACTATATACAGTTATGGCATAAGTGCAAGTGTATCCCAAGTCTACATTTCAGGACATTAACACAAGGAACACTCAACACATGAGTCTGCACATCTTAGCTTGTTCAGCACCTACAACAAAAACTCAACTAAAACAGACATATTTGTCAACTCATTCAGTCGGTTCAGAGGTGAATTTAGCATAATATCTCTCAGACACTGAGAGATTAAAAATAAATTCACCACTTAAAGCAGGTGATTTGTAATTAATTCTTCTACCTATCAATAAGTGAACCAAAATCATAGAAAAAGCACATCAAATAACAACCGACCAAATGGTTTAGTACTGTCTGCCTCCACAAGAGATTGACCTTCAAACCAGAATTAACCAACAAATTTAAAATATGGAAAAAGAATTTACCTTCCCAATTTAGATTTACGAGAAGCAAGATGATGAAAATGCAGATCTTCTAAAAGCCTCAAATTTTTGCCCATTGTCGAATTCTTTCCCAGCCATCCACCAAACCTGTTAAAATTCCTTTCCCCCTGCAGACATGAGGCCCCATTCTGATGTTAAGAATACATCTAATCCAGATAGGTTACTGTCACTGTCTCTCCAAAAAAATTGCGAGACAATAAAACAGAAATAAACGTCTTATGTTACATATTTTTGGAAATTATGAGATTTACATCTTGCATTTTCGTTTAAATCTATTGGCGTATGCAGAATAAATTTTACCAAAACTTGTGGCACCGAAAACATGCCTTCTATGCAGAGAGGTATTATTATATTAAAAAATTGGATCTCCAATTTCCACGCTGTAATAAAAACAAAGCAGTTCGCAAAGCTTAACATAGTCCTCAAGTGTACTTAATCTCATGTATTAGTCATGACACTATGGAATAAAGTAGAGATAGCAAACCCATTGAAAAAGGCCTGGGGAGAAGAAAGTCCACCACTAAGCTGTGCGACAAAAGAAAGAGTACAGGAAAGAAAACACAACTAATTCATGAAGTCCTAAAATTCATAGTGCTAGGAAATCTTAAGTCATTACTGAAAAATAGGAAATCTTAAGTCATTACTGAACAACCACAAAATCAGCACTCAAAAAATCCCTAACATGAAAATTTTCACCTAGTCCTCTATTCTCTCAACTGCTTTACTCCACTCTATTTACAAAATTAACCAGTAAACTAGTTGGTAACAACCCCAAGCAATAAGAAAGACCAGTACCCCTTATGTGATATACCCTAATAAATGAGGATCGGTAATCATAGCAAAGAGAGAATTACACTGACACCCTCCAAGGTTCGTCATACTGTAGGTCAGATGGGAAAAGATCAGAAAACTATCAGCCAGATTCCTTGTCGATGACAACTGTTAACAATAGGGAGTCTGACTGATAGGTTTTCGATCTTTCCCTACTTTTCGGACACTTTGACAAACCTCAAGGGGTCTTCGTGGATTCTCACATTTATCAATTATATTGACATGACAAACCACATTTACATAAGCAAGAAAGCCACAATTATATCCCTAAACATATAATGGCATTTTCTACATAGAATTACTCTTCTTCAATCAATACTATGACTTAATAAGGGTAAAAGTAAGTGTAACCTCCATGACTGACATCCTTTACCTGCTCAAGTGTCTCCCTTTGTCCATGCATCAGTGCAGCACTGATTAAAAAAGAATTAAATATGGTCATTTAGCCAAGTGAAAGTCATGCAAAGAATTCTGGACATATTTCACAACTGGTACATACGGAATAATACAAGATGCAAGCGAACTGCTTTGAGAGAGTTGCCACTGTTGATTCCTTCGGATCTGGACATTGAATATATCGCCATCACTGATAGACTCAGCAGCACGGGCAATCAAGCTCAATCGCTTCACTTCATCTCTACCAGCTGAACTTGGCCTATAATTAATATAATTTTCCTGCAATATAATTAAAAAAAATTACCATGTGGAGCATTCGTTAAAAGCAAACACAAGAGGTTCCCATTATGGTAGATCATTAAACATACAATTAATTCTATAGCAATTATAATTCAATATTTAATACAGTAATATATTGAACTGAAAAAAGTTGACCACCTAAAAAGACATGATCACATTGTTTAACCATAAGAAAATAAATGCTATCTAATAATATAATATGATTTAACCTGAGAAAATAAAATAATAATCTTTCAATGAAAACATTATCTTTTATAATATAATTATGAATATGCTTTTCTTTTCAATAAAAAAATAATTTTTAAAGGAAAATAATAAAGAAAACTTTACTTCATTTGGGATATGGTAAGAATCTGGTTACTTTTCCAGACAATTTTTGGGTTCTTAAACAATTGCTTCTAGGGATTAGTTGTCCACTATTTAGGCTATGGAACAGTATACCCTATCTGTTTGTATAATCTATTTTGCTAGAAGCAAAAAGCTCAGCGTCTGCTGATCAAATGGTCTCGGGCCAAGGCTGCCAAGAATAATAATATCTGGGTCATACAATTTATAAATAATACTGATAATACCCAAATTAGATTTGTCTCAATTTAGGGCGTGGGCAGAATATGAATCGTGGACCACAGTCATTCTGAGGGGTCATCCAACATAGTAAATCAAATCCTAAACAAAAGTAACGTTCACTTGAACATGCCTTTTGACATAAACTTAAGCAGAATTTAATTCTTAACTATGAATCATCCAAACTTTAAAAAATTTTACTCTCAAATAAGCTGATAAAGATAAAACAGTTTAATCAATTAATAGGGTCAAACTTAGATGTCTGGATTACTAGGTGGTTTAGATGATGCCCATCCATGATAACATAGAGAAGTTGTCGTCATCTTAGAGAATATTATTACCGTGTCCACAGAAAAGTTCGGGACTTGAATTTTAAAAAAACTGCAGGGATAAAGTAATCTCCAACCATGATCTAAATTGTCTTGATAATTAGTAATTGCTAATCAAACAAACGAGCACTAATTGAGGAAGAACCTGAATAAGTAGCGGGACAAGATCCGGATCACTCATGCTTAGATCAATCCGCTCATCCATTCTCAACTTCCCACCATTAAAGCCGAAAAGCCTACAGCCACAAATATGTGTTAATTTGTAATCATGTTGGCTATACCATTTTCTTTTTTGTAGCCTAAATAAAGAAGGGGGGAAAAGAAGCAGCTTACTGACTGATCTTAACCATCATAAGCCTTAGAATAGAGAAGCATAGGAGCTAAGTTAACATCCATGTAAAATCAATTTACAGATGAGAAGTTGTGACAATTCAGAATTTCATGATTATGGACATGATTGTCCCATAATTGTGATATAAGTGATCCATTGTACGTCTACATAGTAATAAGAGTCAGAATTATGGTCCATGATGCAGCCCGATAGCACAGGCACGATGTTTCATATAATCAAAAAGGTAATTGACCCTTTCACTCCAAGCACTTTCAAGAAGATACAGATCTTATATTACATGATAACAAATCGCAGAGAGTGGAGAGGAGACAAGGATTAAAGTTCAGATCACAACTAATAGCCTCAAATATCAGCAGATGAACTGTTCTGAGCAATTTAATGAAATAGATAAGATCCAAGTGCCTTACTTATCAACAGCTGTGAACGGTGAAATATCTTCATCCTTTGCACTGCTTAGAAGGCGCTGTCTTATGTCATCATACTTGATAACTGACATGGAGAGACTCATATACTGCAGCTGGTTTATAGCCATGCGAATATCTCCATTCACTCTGTCTGCAAGCTCCTCTAATGCAATCTGAAGGTCATAAATAAAAAATAAGTGATTCCATGCTTATATGTCTTCAAATCTAACCAATGTGAAAAAAAATGTGAAAATCTGAAGGTCATCATACTTGATTGACTCTGAATTCTCCAATCCTTAAATTTAACACAGAGACCCAAAAATAAGAAAATAAAGAAAGACTAAAAAAAATTGACAGACAGTTGATGAATTTCAATTTGAACTTTAATGATACTAAAGATAATCTACTCAACATCAAATATGGTACCAAAATTAAAATCTCTTCAAATACCCTAACAACTACCACGTCATGCTCTTTCGGACACCAACTCATTGTACATCCTGGAGATAATACAAGGCTTAAAGAGCCATCGAAAGGGCATGAAATGAATAGATAATCAAGGAACATCCACAGACACACACACATATACAAACAAATTCCAAGGAAACAAACAAAATAATATCATTAAAGGATCAAGTACCTCATTAACCTCAAGACCTTCAGCATTTGCAATTTGCATTAACCTTTTTGCAATCTACCACCAAAAAAAAAAACAAAAAAAACCAGCGTTAGAAGCTTCATACTAAGAACAAATTGTCTCATGATGCAAAGTGAATGTTAACACCTGGCATATACACATGCTGCATAAAATTATGAATGTGCAAGGGAAAATGGAGGTCTTAGACTCTCTACTCAGTGGGCTACACATGTGCAACCAGGTTGCACATACTTGAAAGCATAAAGTAAAAGGTAGGCTTCAGTCTAGGTTCAAGGGAAATAAGTTTAACAGCTCATTTTTAATAAACATCTTTCAAACTCAGTAGTCATAAAAGTGCGATAACAAAAGCAGAAACACTAAGAAAACATGCCCCTTTTTGTTTGCTTAAAATCTTTCATAGAATGAATCTAGGCTTTACATTTACCTCAGAATGTTTTTCAGAGAACAGGCATAATAACCTGACTTCAAGTCTAAAGGACAGGAATAAACAAGCATGATAACAACAGAACCAACCCAAGGTTATCATTAAACAAAAGGCATTTAGATTCACCTGCTACAGAGCTCAAGAAATCTTAGCAGCTTCTAACATAAGTAAGACAAATCTCTTTCATAACTGAGTGAATGTCATAATAGAAGACGTGGAAGCCGCAGCACAAAGAATTACTTGGCAGATATTCAAGCTATTCAAGGCAATTTTTATGCAAACCAGTTACTTTCGTACACCTAAAAACTACAAAAGATCAGTTTTCTTTTCATAACATCTATCTCAAAACTAAGAACAAGAGTCCAATGCTCATCCCATATTTTCTGAGGTTAGCCACACAGGAAAATCAAATCCAAGCAATAAAAAATCTTCTTAACATCACTAGATTAACAAAAATCCAAATAGTATAAATGTGAAGTGTTCAGAAGTTCTTTTAAAGAAGAGAAACACTGGACTGAAAAAGATTAAATGAGACAAAAAAGGAAAATACCTCCTGTTTTCTAGGCTTCCGGAATCTGAGATCTGAGCAGTAGTTCACAAGACTCTTCAATTTCTGACTATAGCGGTCATTACAGATACAGATAATAGGAATTTTAGAAATCTTTATGCTGGCAATGAGATCAGCAATTCCACCTCTATCTCCAGCAGACATCCCATCTACCTCATCCATAATCAGGACAGTTTTTGGATGCTTTGAACTGAAATTTAAATCAACAAATTAGTGAAGTGAGGGGGAAAAAAAAAAAAGAACCAAAGGAGTTTTAGGTACATCCTAGATCCTATGATCTAATTCAAGACACAATGAGAAAGCAGAACAAACCGATCCATATTAGCACTGAGGGCCTCATTGCTGACAAGTTCCTTTATGGAATTTGCATTGCTCCCACCAATTCCTTTGGAAATCTTAGCATCGGCTTTCCCTCGGCTATCACTAGCATTTACCTTGATATGGTAAGGGATACACATGAAGGGAAGATGGCAAAAGTTAATAACATCAACATTGAGTGACACAACATGACAATGAGCTAATAAGAAAAATATTCTAATAATAAAAGGAAAAGAATAATAAGTGATACAATACACCATTGACCTCACAAGAACTATGCTGATGCTCTAATAATCACCAAAAGCCTTTGTAGTATGTTACCTCAATAGCCTGGAAACCCAGCATCTGACAAACCAACTTTGCTGCTGTAGTTTTCCCCATACCAGGTGATCCACTTAAAAGCGCAGCTTTTTCAGCACCGGCATCATTTTGCTTCTTTCCATTTCGTTTAGTTCCAGTGTCAAGAA
This sequence comes from Atalantia buxifolia, assembly GCA_030444775.1. Taxonomy (NCBI): domain Eukaryota; kingdom Viridiplantae; phylum Streptophyta; class Magnoliopsida; order Sapindales; family Rutaceae; genus Atalantia; species Atalantia buxifolia. The sequence continues at coordinate 10,261,394 of CM059838.1, forward strand.
ACTTCTCATTCCAATGCGCCAACCATGTATGAAGCTGCTTAACCTGCATATTAGTACAATGAAAAATCATAACTCCAATGCTTCACCATTGTTAAAATAAATATTAAGATGAACCTCTGATGGCAGACAAAGCTGCTAGAAAAAAACACATACCAGTTGCTGATTCCCAACAATCTCATTGGGAGTTTTTGGCCTATACTTCTCTGTCCATGTAAGTGAAGATTGCTGGATATTTTCCCCTTTCCTTTTGGCAGGAGAAGCACCTGTTTTCATTCTTTCACTGGGTGCTTTTGGAGCCGAAGTGCCTGCACAATGAACCAATTTTTCAAAATTTGGAAGACACTCAAAAAAAGAATAAAAAATGCAACCAACCAACTAAAAGGAGAAGCAAGAACAAGTTCAAAACATTCAAGTCAACTGTCATCCAATGCCTCCGCTTAGACTTAACATTATTAACATGATATTTCATATAAATACATGTGACAGCACAACTGAAAACGCAAGAATAATCAAAATGGAAGAAAATCAGAAAATACATTAAGGTATTGCTAATTGATACATTTATGTAAATCATCATCTTCTACTAACCAGTCGAATAGGTAAAATATGTATAATTTGACAGCACAACTGAAAACCACAAAACAATAAAATTGGAATTTCAGCATTGCTCCGTGTTCACCAGTTAATAACCCAATTAAAGATTTATTAAGTACTTCAATATCATAACAGGTTCACATCTACCAGGTCCCCCAGTCTTCCCTACCAAAATAAATTACACTTATTGAAATTTCCATCAGACATATGCAATTATAAAACAATCTTCTCCAGCTAATCACTAACATAACATTAAATACTAAAAAATGCAAGTAAATAATTCTTCACATAAAGAGAAAACATGAAACCATACTGCTGCATGGGCACAACAAAATTGTTAATGACTGAGAATCAAAAAGCCATGTGTTTCAAGGTAACTTGGGGACTTTCTTCTTTTGCAAACAAAGGCTACCAGATTTTGATCCCTGGTAGCATAAAAAACCCAGCATAGGCATAGGAAGACCTAATAGAAGAAAATGACATAGTGGCCTTAAACGACACCTTAATAAGCAATTCAACAGCAACTTCTGTTTATTATCTACAATCTTTTTCTATAAACAACTTGACAATACTTTCTCAAGAGACAACAAATGCCCAATTAGTGTACAGCTACTAAAACAAAGTCAAAAATAAGACGACCAACCAATCTAAAAACCCAGCATTATTGATACTGAACAACATTCAACAACAATAACATGCATCTCACTGACTTCTGCGTTATTGATACTGAACAACAGTCAGATGATACCAAATAGTAGACTTAACATGCAATTCATTTCAAGGCAGCACTGTGAACCACATACAAAATCACAAAGTTGGATGACAATGTTAGAAAATCAAACCAACAAAACAGATCACAAGCTAGGAATCAGATGGTAAATTGATATAAGTAAAGACAAGGCTGTTTGCTCCTACTCTTTGCTTCTATATTTTGAGGACTTTTCTTAGGCAGAGATGCTGCAACTTTCTCAACAGATTTCTTTGATTCTGCTTGCGCAAGTGCCTTCATAGGCTTTGAAGCACGGATCATGTTGAACAATCCATCCTCTGTAAGGAAGGGAGTGCTACAAACGAAAAATTTAAGCCAGTCATTAGAGAGGATATATAGAACTCAAATACAATAGTTTGTGAGCATGGATCAAAGATGGCAAACCCCAGCTCTTTGGCTTTAGTTGATTTGACTCCCCCAATGTCTTCATCACATAAAAGATAATTCTGCAAAAAAGATGATGTTATCAAACGTCAATACAGCTATGAAACCAATCAAATTTAAAATTGAAGTTCAGAACTACCGTTTTCTTGCTGACGGATACAGTAACACGACCCCCATGGCGTTTAATTAAATCTTCAGCTTCTTCTCTTTCCAAGCTGTCAATTCGGTCAAAGTTCATTATAAATCTCAAGTTGAAGGAATAATATTAACCAGAAACAGTGCTGAAATGCAACCCAACAAATCATGGCAACCACAATATCATTACACACATCAGATAGAGTCCAGGCAAAACATTGTATGGATCACAGAAGAGAGCAGAATGCCAAGGATTTCTACACACAATTCCGAGGACAAACAAGCACATGTAAAACCACGGAAAGATAAGGTTCACTACCTGTCAAGTGTTCCACTAATTACAAAAGTTAAACCAGCTAAGCAATCAGGAGCACCTTCAGGGACTTCCTGATAGAGAGGAAAAATAAAAGCATTCAAGTTAACATCAAGAGCAATAGAACCATTATAATTAATTAAGGAATATGTTCTAAAAACCATCCACCTTTTCTCCTTTGTGTGGAGGATCTTTCCTTTCTCCAAAATTCATAAATCCACCCCGCCCACCACTTCTGCCCCTTCCAACAGCAGGTGCCCCAGATGCTCCTCTACCGCCACGACCCCTTCCACTGGACTTAAGAGGAGATTCTGTCTTTTTAACATCCTCCTCCTCATCATCATCAATATCTACAGATTTCTGTGCAACTGCTCTGCCTGAACCAGACTTCAATTTCTTACTGGGAGTGGCACCAACAGAATTCTTCTTCACACTAGGTGGCACAAAGTCGTCGTCGTCATCATCAGCTTTGTGAATTTTTTTCAATGGGGAGGATCTAACTGATCTGCCATCATCTTTCTCTGCTTTCCTCTTGGCCGGGAGTTCCTCCTTCTGTCCTCCACCTTCTGGTTTTTGTTTGTCTGCAGCAAAGTACTTGCTGGTTTTTCTTCTCCCCATACTTTCATGGCCTCCACACCCCTATTTATATCAAATGAAAAATATTAAGCCAAGTCAGACTATAAATATGCACATCAGCATCATCAGCTTTCCATCCACTTAATGGAGTACAGTTATCCAAGAAGAAAACCATTTTAAGGAGTTCAAAGTGGAGAATATGGTAATTTCTGGTAATTTATCCAATCTTTAAACTTTATACAATAACACAAACATAAACGACGTATATAAACATATATCATGCATATAACAGAAAACAGACTCACAGGCTCAGAATTCGTTGTCTCCAAATTGCTCAGCGCAGTATTTGCAGGAATTGCAGCATTGTCGTTGCCTTTGTCTTTGCTATGTGGTTTCAAAAACCACTTCCTAATATCTTGCGGCTGTAAGTCAATCCAAAAGCCAAATAAATCAACTATAATTTTTCAGTCATAAGACAACTAAACCCTCTACTTAATTCTCACTAAAAAAACACAATAAAATAAAGAAAATGTACAAAATTAGAAAGCCTACTCATTCTCAAAGCACATTATTATTACTCTTTTTTTTCTCTCATTTTCCCGGAAACCAAGCAGAAAAGCATCAAGAAATTCATAACCGTAAAAAAATAAAAAGCCTAAATTACCATATTTAAACTTCACACACGGAAGAGGTACTGCGATTGGTTGATTGTTTTCACAGAGTTCGCCTTGAAAGCACAATCTGGAAGACAAAAATGAACGGCATTAAAAAAAATCAAACAAAATTTATTAACACTAGTGATGTACATTTTATTATAAATAATAATAATAATAAAGAAAAATGACTGATAGACCCAACGTTTAAATAAAGGAAACCGGAAATCATCAAAAGGTTAATATTGTAATTGCATATTAATAACAAATGAATTGACAAAAAAAACCCCCACAAACACACACGGCCACGCTTAAACGAACAAAACACACACATACACTTAACACACAAACCCTCAGCACACTTTCTGGATCTTGACAAACCCTTACACACACACTCATACTATTTGCCGGAAGCTGCTGGAACTGCTCGCGATCGAAGACCGCCACTGGTGCTGCTGCTCGCGGGTCGTGCGCGCCGCCGGAAGCGGCTGGAACTGCTCGCGATCGAAGACTGCCACTGGTGCTGCTGCTCTTGCGTCGTGCGCCCACCGGAAACTGCTGGAACTGCTCGCGATCAAGACCGCGACTGTGCTGAATTATAGTGCGCTTGGATATGAGTTCCGTGCTGATCGTTTTAAAGATATAGTCCCATTAATGAATATTTCTATCGTTGGCAGGTGGAAGAAAGAAGTGGTGGTTTTGGTTAATCATTGCAGCAGCCGTAGCCCTGGGGGTATCTCTTTTGCTTTACTTAGGCTTTGTAATACGTAGAAAACACTTCAGCGATGTCATACAAAATTTGTGAACAGATTTTTAAAAAATATATATATTATGGTTATTGATGTAATGTTTACCAGTACTAATTTAATATAATATTTAATACTATTAAGTAACCAGCTTTTTTATTTTGTCGATCATAAAAGTTTGAACAGTTGATGTGTGTAAAATTATTATTTTTGTAACATTAATAACTAGTGTTATTTATTTTTATTTTTGAGTAATGATTAAATTTATTTGATTTAAAGAAAAAATTTGATAAAATTTTAAATTTATTTATTTTTATTTTTGAATAATTATTAAATTTATTTATTTTGAAGAAAAAATTTAATAATTTAAATAAAGAAATTGGATAATAAAAATATGTTTATAATTTTATTAATAATATATGAATAAAATAGATCATTAATAATTATTTTTATATTACTAAAATAATATAACAGTAATTATATATTAAATTTATAATTTTTATTAAAAAAATTTTGTTAATAAATAAGGGCATAAATATTTTTTTAAAATATTTAAAAAATTTTTTACCATTTTATTTAATCGTTGGGGTCTATCAGTCGTTTCCCTAGTAATAATAATAGTACTAACAGCCATGCAAAATAAAGAAATAATGAAACTAAAACTCAAAATAATTGAGGGGAAAGGAAGAAGAAAAGAAACCATCGAGAATAAGAGGTTTTGTAGCCTTTTTGAGTAAAGAGAAGCCAAGGGAAAGTGAAGGAAAAAGACGTTAGCAATACCTCTCTCTCTCTCTCTCCCCCTCTATTATGGGTCGGCAAACTCGGGATCGGATCTGGTTCTGATCAACCTAATCAGAACAGGGTTGGGAAAAAGATAATCCAAAATCAATCCCATGATCCAAGCCGATAAAAAGTTTAATCATTTTCACTACATATTGGATTAATTGGGTTTCGATTCGAATTGTTCGGGTTGTGGTTTGGGTTACAACTGGTTCGGATTGGAGAATTCAACGGAATTGGTTCGAAACGTAAACCCGAACCGAACAGAAAATCTAAAATGACATATGTACATAACATCTTAATAACCCATCAGTAAAAATTACGAACAGCCATTGTACAAGAGAAGACTGGACAGTTTCAGCGCCTGTAACGCCTCTTACCATGCCCAAATGAAGATTGAATTACAAACAGCCTTTTCATGCACAATGTGGAATCCCATGTACAACCTTACCTTGCTGACGACGGCGAACGAAGTCGGAGGCTGCGACAGCGGAAACGACAGCGGCTGGAACGAGGAAGCAAATCGAGAACGGCTAGAAGCTGCAGCGTCGGCACACTCGAACGAAAGTGAGCGGCAGCGGTGTGGGCGTGAGGGAGGGCGTTTGTCAGTTTAGGGTTAGAGAAACTAGACCGTGGGCGCAGGCGCGAGCGTGTGTGTGAGCGTTTGTTAGCGGCAGCAACGGTTTCAGTGAGTAAATGTGTCGCTCTCTCGGAAGAAGTCAAGAAAAAGAACGGAAGCTAATCCTTTTTGTTTCAAGCTTCGCCGTCTTGGTGTGTCTAAAAGTTAGACAGGGTCGGCTCAGACGTCGGATTAAATATGGATCGGTTCAAATTCGAATCACAACGATTTGAACTACACTTTTTTTTTAGAGAAATTGAATTACATATTAAAAACCACAGAACTTAATGATTTAATTACACTATTTTTTTATTTAATGATTTAGTTGATTTTATTTTAATTAATTAAATCATTAAGTTTGTTTTTTAAACTTAAAAAAAATTCAGCTATTAAGTCATTAAGTTATTAAATTAATTTTGTTAGATTTTTGTTTAATTTAAAAAATCTAAACGATATCATTAAAAAATATTTTCTGAAATATCCTTATCTAATTAATTAATTTTAATTTTTATCTAAATAAAATTTAATAATTAGCATTATTACCAATATTTATCTTCATAACTTTTTATGAATGAAAAAACATCATAAACTATAATAAAATTGATTAACATATATTATATAAAATATTAAAGAATTGTATCCAACTGAATATGATTTATGTTACAATAATATATTATCTTATTTATATTTTTTGATATGTTTATTATTTATTTAACATTTATAATTTGTAAAGGTATAAATGTAAAAATATAATTTTTAGATTTTTTAAGTTAAAAAAACAACTTAATATTTATTTTCAACGATTCAAACAAAAAAAAATAAACATATTATTCAAATTCAGACATTTACCTCAATTCAAAATTTAGACTAATTCGGGTCTATTTAGATTTCAAACAAAAAAACAAACACCACCTAAAAGATTTTTTTTAATATGAAATTATAATAATTTTTAATTTGTATAAATTCTTAATAGTGCTAAATGTCTGAATCTAAATTACATATTTATTTTTTGTTTGAATTTTTGAAGATAGGGACCAATTTTTTTTAACTTAAAAAATTTGAAATCAAATAATTTTGCATTTACATCCTTATTTAATCAGAATGTTAAACAAATAATAAGCATTTCAAAAAAACATAAAATACTATGGTATTTTATTATAATGTACATTATGTTCGAATGAATACAATCTTTTAATATTCTTAATTAGAATATGTTGATCAATTTTATTATAATTTATGATGTTTTATATTAAAATATTCATAAAAATTTATAAAGATAAATAATGTTAATTTGTAGAAAATTAAAAAAATAAAAATAATCTCCTACTATAGGTAAGAGCTCGTTTAATCCTTATATTTTGATATTAGTGTTCATTTAATCCCTAAATTTTTAAAAGTACCTCAAAATATCCCTACCGTTAAATTATTGACACCCCTACTGTTGCTTTTTTTTTAGTTTGTTTTTACAATATTACCTTCTTATAATAATGTTTAATTTTTTTGGATATTAATAAAAAAATAAATTACCAATATAAAATAGAAACAAAAAGAATATATATTAATTTTTGTGGAACACTCTGCTGAAAAGTTAATATATTAATTTTTCTTGTTAATGTCCAAAAAAACTAGTAATTAATTTTTTTCAATATTTATTTTTTTAGACATACGCGAGTTTCGACAAAAATGATTATATATTTTTTTTGTTTTTATTTTATTTTTCAAGTTAAATTGATAATTTATTTATTTTTTATCAATGCTCCCCCCTCCCCCCACCAAAAAAAAAAACATTATTATAGGAGAGTAATAGTATGAAAGTAAATTAAAAAGAACAAAAAATAATAACATTGTGTCAATAGTTTAACAACGGTTTAGGAGTACCAAAGACCTTGCCATTTATAATAACATGGTATGATACCATGATTAAGCACTTATTGAAAAAGCAACGGTTTAGGAGAACTACTACAAAAGACCTTTTCGTTAATAAACGCAGTATATTCATATACTAAAAAGCCTTTATGGCACCACACTGTCATGCTTGTTATTGGCTTGGTGACTTTTGTTATGTAGTAATGGTCGGGCTTGAGGAAGAACTTTATGCTAGCAATTAAGCATCTTGCTAGTTTTTATATATTATTCTCTATTAATATAATATAAATCTTGAAACTTAAGGTAGTTTTTATAATATAATATAATATAATTATGATTATCATTATATATTTAACGTTCAAATTTAATAAGGACAGAAAATGTGAAAAAAAAATTGACGAGCATTTTTTAATGGTTTTCTAGCATTTTTCTCTCATCACTTACGAGTTTAATATCAACTTAAAGATTTGTTCTCATTAACATTCAACTACATATATCTATTCTTATTTAAAAAATTAAATAATTCTTGTGGGACTCAAATTATTGAGGACATAGATGCTGCTATGGACTACAAACGCAAGTAATGACTCTTTTAATTTCATATCATTCACTTGGCCTTTTCTTTCTTTTTAATATAAAGACAACAAATGCATGATGAAGTTTCATACACGTTGCACTTCAATCCCAAAGAACTCCAATTTTCAAGCTTCTTTGGCTCCACTGATACAACCAATGAACCAACTTTATACGACCTAACACTACAGGAAGCACTTAACACTTACCTACTCTTCTTCTCTCACAGTAGAAAGCACGGGTTTCAACAAAACTGACTAGTTTTCAACAAACTGTACACTTATAACAACAACAAAACAAAACAAAACAAAAGGAACACTCAATCCGTTTTTGTTACATTGCATTAATCTTTTACGAGTCTTTTTGTTTTATTTAGCAATGACGCCGAGAGGATTTTTGGGGTTAGTGATTTTGCTTCTGGCCATATACTGTGGCCTTGACCCGTTCAAGCACAGTGCGATTTCTGAGTTCCCTGACTTTGTGTCTCACAAAGTTGACATGCCACCGTGGTCACTGATTCCTACAGTGAAGGATGACGAGAACTTGCTTCAGAATTCGGAAATCAAGTTCTTGAACCAAATTCAGGGCCCTGAGAGCATAGCTTTTGACCCTCTTGGCCGTGGACCTTATACTGGTGTTGCTGATGGCAGAATTCTCTTCTGGGATGGCCTTAAATGGACTGACTTTGCTTTTACTTCCAATAACAGGTCAGTTTGTGATCCTGGGTTGTCCATTTTTTGACTGGTTTTTTGGAATTTTTTTTTTTTTTTGGGTGATCCCTGTGAATTTTATGGTCACCGATACAGAACAATTTAGAAAATTTAATTTTGTGTTTTCTTTAAGGGATCAAGATTCAAGCCAAACCATGGTTTAATTTTCGCTTCATTGATGTTTTGGATGCATTTGATTTTAGTTATACGTGATTTAAATCATTAGTTTGTCTTCTTAAAAAGCATTGCAGGTGTTTACTTTTGACAGTATATTTGATATCGTTCAAGAAAACTTATTTAGTGTCAGTCTGATTCTTGAAAATTAAGTTTATCTTAATATAATTAAGTTCCAAGTTTCTTGGTCTGCTGAACGGTGAATTGAACTATTAATCAAGTTCACATGTAACTTGGCACCATCTGATTTAATTCCTCAAGTGAAGAGTGGGTTGAATTTATCTATGTATCTGTGCTTGTTTCTTCTAAACTATCTGATTTCCATTGACAATTCTGAGATACAGGTCGGAACTATGTAATCCGAAACCAATTGCCACGGGTTATCTGAAGAATGAGCACATCTGTGGCAGGCCTTTGGGGCTCCGATTTGACAAGAAAACTGGTGATTTATACATTGCAGATGCATACTTTGGTCTGATGAAGGTCGGTCCGGAAGGTGGATTGGCAACATCACTTGCAACTGAAGCAGAAGGCGTGCCACTGAGGTTCACTAATGATCTAGACATTGACGATGAAGGGAATGTTTACTTTACTGACAGCAGCACCAATTATCAGAGGAGGTAAGCATAGTAAATTACTACTCCTTAGCAAGATTCTGATAGTTATAATTTTTTTGTTGCCACTATTATATTATAACAAGCATCAAAATATATTTTTAAATGGACATCACTTATAGTTTATTGCAAACGTGGAAAAGGGAAAAGAAATTATGCAGTCAGAAAGACCATTGTTTTAGCTAGAGCATGCCTAACTCTATAAGTTTATTAAATAATTTAAGTCCCTTTTCAGTTTGCTGCCATTGTCCGGTTTTTGGCTGAAATCACTCATAATATGAAGCATGAGGACTTCCTAACTTCTGGTGCGCATCTTTGTATGGTACACAAAGTTCACAACTTTTTCTGTTGCTCAACCTGTTGTCCTTCACATAGAACCATAGGCATTATGATGCTATTCTTTTGCCAAAAACTGTAATGTTTTAAAATGTTTGTCCAACCCTCAATTGTACCTTAACTTTATTAGATCCCAACTTTGTTGCATTATGACGATTCTGAAAGCATGAAATGACCATAAGTTGAAAGATGAGACATAATAATTAACTTCATAGCATTCAATTCTGTAACTCTTCCTCTGTAATTTATAGCAGACATAAGGAACCAGTTCTTGAAAGAGATTCCCTTGTCATCATTGATGCCTGTCTGCTTTTACTTGTGATACTGATAAGATTTGAAAGGCTTGGTAAGGTCTATGAGGAGTTATATATGGAAATTGATCTGTTCATGTCTTCCATTACACATCCAGGCAAATGCAAAAGGAGAACATACCTTTGCAGCTTTGCTCTTCCCTCAATGATCCAAGTCCTATAAAGATCACAAGTTAGCTAATATCTTTCCAATTTCTTGCAATTTTAAAATTAATCATGATTGAGGTATAAAAGATGAATTACTTTGAATACGAAACAGAGGAAGTGAAGTTGGCATTTTCTTGAATCCTAGTTCTTGACAAAGTCATTTTGTTACAGTTTCTTTGGGTCCGAAATATTGATGAAGTTATTTCTTTCCTCCAAGTGTTTTCTATGACCAGAAAATCTCTGAACTTCTTATAATTTTTTGCATAACTCTAAATACAATCTAAGTCCAAAGAATTTACTTCGAAGTAGATAAATTATCTGATTTTTTTTTTTTAAGGTCTCAACATTGGTAATTGACAAGTTATCATGGGTAGCTCTGCACAAAAGTTAAACCATGGTCTGTTCTTCATGTTGCTTCATGTGAGATTATATGATGTGGACATATGGTTGTAACGACTTCCTATTCTTTTCCTTTTTTGCTTATTTTGTTCCTACACACGATTGCGGTGCATTATTGCTGACATCGTATTATCTCTCAGGAATTTCATGCAGTTGGTTTTCTCTGCAGAAGATACTGGTAGGGTTCTAAAGTATGATCCAACTTCAAAACAGACCACTGTCCTTTTGAGGAATCTTCAATTCCCTAATGGTCTTTCCCTGAGCAAGGACAAATCCTTCTTTGTCTTTTGTGAAGGATCTGTTGGCAGGTAATGCTTCTACCCTTCATATCTGAAATACATGGAACCATTTGGATTGTTCAGACTTTTCCAATGGTAGTTCCTTGTACAGTGGGCCATATTATGATGTAGTTTACAATTGCTAGTTCATGCACTAATGCTGTAACCAGCAAGCTGATTTAAATTCGAATCTAAAAGTGAATGGTAATGTAGCTTCTTTGGAGGTCATAAAATCTGTGGACTTAGAAAAGGAATTTGCCCCTGAGTTGGGAGATTGTACAGAAACATATTTTTGACGTCACTGTACTGCTAGTAATGTGCTCACTTTAGAAAAGAGGTATTGTTGATTGCTACTTTCACAAGAATGCTCTTCAGCACAATTGGTAGGTTGTCAACAAATACTTGGCAGGCACTAGTAGTTATATTGAATCATTTCAGGAGCCACCCAAACTTTGCTTTACTTTTTACTTATCAATGTTCATTTCATCTGTTGATGCAGATTACACAAGTACTGGTTGATAGGTGAGAAAGCGGGTAATTTAGAGGTGTTTGCCATCTTACCTGGATATCCTGACAACGTCCGCACAAATGAAAAGGGTGAGTTTTGGGTGGCGATCCACTGTCGGCGGACCTCGTACACTCATCTGATGTCCTTATACCCTAAAATTAGGCATTTCCTGCTCAAGCTCCCAATTTCAGCCAATACTCATTTCCTGATTCACATTGGGGGAAGGCTTCATGCTATGGCTGTCAAATACAGCCCTGAGGGAAAGATTTTGCAGGTATTGGAGGACAGTAAGGGGAAGGTTGTTAAAGCAATCAGTGAAGTTGAAGAGAAGGACGGGAAGCTGTGGATGGGCAGTGTGTTGATGCCTTTTGTTGCAGTTTACGACTTGTCTTGAGGTAGAAGCACGTCTATTTATGATTAAAAGCTGTTGTTCTTTATGCTGGAGGTAGATAGATCCTTTTAACTGAATTGCTTTATTTCCTGAAAGTATCGAAAATGTTATGCGCAGGGCAAGAATTTCTTCTTAAAGTTCCCATAGATGGTTGTTCATCTTTTGGCCCTTTGCTTTGCACAATGTTTTTAATTATACATCCAATTACCGGTTCTATTGATGAAATAGTTGCATGCAGCATTTCAAACCCTTAGAACTCTTGATTACCAAAATGCAATTGCTTATTCAGTTTGCAGTGGACTGTAAAGCGCAATATTGAGAAGGATATAATCCGTGCAATATTATAGGAAGACGTTTTCTTTAATTGGTCCTATACCATCATCAGTGATTAGCCTATATCTTTGATATTGTCTATGCCCGTGCGAGTGTGCTAGAGAAGCCAGAAGTTGTATCAACTAGTTTGAAAACTCGAATTATTTTCTCGTCACGATTTAGCTTATACATAGCTATGCAACTGTATATTTAGCTTGGCTACTAATATATGCCCACTTCGCTCTATCTGTTTGTTTCAATATATTTGTATTCTATAAGAATACGGGTGATTTACATGCTTCAGAATATCCCATTGGACGCCCGGACGGTGGATTGTTGAATGCTGATATTTTGGCGCGCTTGAAATTTTGGTATATGCCATTAAGAAAACAAAAAAGAGAGAAAAATGGAGACTTGTTTATGGTAAGGACAATGCATTCGATGCAACATTAAAAAGATTGGCATTATGTGCTGTCATATGCAATTTGTAGCACCATTTTAGTTTTATATTTTTGGATCCATTATTAATCCAAAGGGTGGAGCGACTGGCACCCTCTATTAATCTACTAAAACCCCTTTTCTAAACAAACTCAATGAAATCATCCAAAGAGTGGAGCGATTGGCACCATCTATTAATCTATTAAAACCCCTTTTCTAAACATAGTCCATGAAATAATTTAAAGTTTCATATTTCTTCTATTAACCCCTTATCAATTTCCACAAATATCGCTTATCGCTTTTGCCCAAAACCCCATCTGTCTCTTTCTTGAATTTGTTTCAGTTCTCAAATCTCAAATCTTAAATATCACATGAATAAAACAAATTCGCCTCATTTCATTGTTAGCTACATTTGTTGAAATTTGTCAGTTGCTCAAACTTCTCATATAAGCTTGATAATTTTGAAAATTTATGACGATAGAGAAGAAAGTTCAACATATTGTAGTGGCTGAAATATTTGGGTGGTCTAATAAATAAACTATAATTTGTTATATTGGATTCTAAACTTCTTAACTATATTGTAAATTTGTCCGTTCCCAAATTTAATATTTTTTTTTTCTATTTGTATTGGAATTTTTCCATAGATACAAATAAGTTCTTATCAACTTCTTGAAAAGTAACAATTGCAAAGGGTGTTGATGGCCGATCCTGACCATCGTGGGAAATGCTTCAATAATTAAAAAAATAATAATAAAAAGGATTAAACTGCTAGCAATATAATTAAAATAGTGTCATATGATTAATTCTGCTTTAAAAATCTTTTACTAGTTTTTTTTTTTTGTTGTTGATTTCAAAATAGATGGGCGGTGTATGGTGGTGTAAAAAGAACTTTTTACGGATGTAATGACGTACAGCAGGTGAAAAGTAGATTGTACATATGTTGATTTTGACGGAAGCAGATATACAATAACAAGAACTTTTTGAATTTTAAAAAATGATAAAAATTTATTTAGCCCCTATATTTTAAAATTAGTATTTATTTAATTTTTATATTTTTAAAAATACTTTGAAATATCCCTATCGTTAAAGTATTGATACCTCTACTGTTACTTTTTATTTCTTTTGGCTTACTTTTATAATAATTTTTTTATTTAGAAATTAATAAAAAAAATAATTAAATTACCAATTTAACCTAAAAAGTAAAAAAAATTATATTAATTTTTTTGTAAGCACCATTTGCACTCTTGGTAGTTGCATATAATTTTTTACAATTTAATTTTTGACAATTAAAAATTAATATTTTTTTTATTTTTTAAGGTTAAATTGGTAATTTAATTATTCTTTTTATTAATGTCCAAACCAAAAAAATTATTATAAAAGGGTGCTTGTAAAAAAATTAATATAATTATTTTATTTTTATTTTTAGGGTTAAATTGGTAATTTAATTTTTTTTTATTAATATCTAAAAAAATTATTATAAAAAGGATAATATTGTAAAAGTAACTCAAAAGAAATAAAAAGTAACGGTAGGGATATCAATACTTTTAACGGCAGGGATGTTTCGAGGCATTTTTAAAAATATAAAGACTAAATAGATACTAATTTTAAAATATAGGAACTAAATAGACTTTTTCCCTTTAAAAAAAATATAAAAGTTGATTAAATAATTAACTTAAACTATGGAGACAAAATAAATATTCACTCCAAAAAAATTATTCAAAAAAACTTGGACTACAGCTACAAGCTTCCTTTGCAGTGGTTGGTTGAGAACGTGGACTTGGCCTACTTGGGTCTTGGGCTCAACTTGCTTTGATCCATTGAATTATAAACCATTCTACTTTAAAACGGTTGTGATCTTTTATCACTATTAACACAATGCAATTAATAAATAATAATTTAAAAAAGGCAGGGTCATGAACCTCTGTTTTTAAATACAAATTTTTACATAAATTTCAATCTGTAAATAACAATTAATTCAATAGTTAAAATTACTATTCATTTAAATTTCTTTAAAAAAGGAAAATCAATAAAAATTAGGTCCCACCAAATTAATAATATTATTCTTTTCATTTTATTTTCCTATTTTTTGGCTTATTATTTTTTTACGCTCCTTATTTTTCTTCTCTTTCCTATACAATCTTCTGCACAAGTACTTCTTCTTCATGAATAAGTTTTTTTTTTTTAATATGTAATTTGTGTTGGACCAAAAATAAGATAGACCCAATTGGACCCCAAATAAATTTAGTCCCTATAAAGCTCGTAAAAATGTGGACAGACCTCCTAGGCGGCAAGGTTCAAAGCCCAAAAGATTCCAAGGTCCTCGAATGGATTCTATTCTAAGACAAATCATGCTCCTAGGTGGTAAGACCTCAAGGCCCAAAAGGTTCCAAGGTCTTAGAATCCAATTGTAAGACAAATCACCTAGGATAATCCTTCTATGTGGTGAAGTCCCAAGACCTAAAAAATTGTAAGATCCTAGGCTTCATCCTAAGACAAATCACCTAAGATAAGCCACCTATGTGACAAGGCTTTAAAACCCAAAAGGTTATGAGGTCATAGGTTCTTATTTTAAAACAAACCACCTAAGATAAACCTTTTAGATTCCACGGATCCTATGATCCCAGAGTTTTAGTAAAAACAACATAAGATTAAAACACTTCTTCTTTTAAATCATAGAAAAGCTTGCATATTCATATGTCAATCAACATAGACATAAGAAAACAAGTGTTGCTAGATGTCCCAAGAACAATGACACTTGTCATCAAAGTAATTATGACTCAAGTTAAATCAATTTTGCCTATAAAATGTGCCCTCCATTCTCACTAAAAGGTGTGAAAAAATAAAATGCTGAATTTTTCTCTCTCTAGTTTTTCTCTCTAAATTCGTATCTCTAAAAATCAGGTAATTGATTTGACTGTCGAAGACTTGACACTAGCAAAGCTGGCCCTCTAACCCTTTTCTTATATTTGTAAAGTATTATTAAACAAAGATATATTTATCTCTTAAAGAAGTCGGCTCAGAGGAAGAGCCACAGGCCCATTAAGATTAGGCCAAAGTTTTAACCCAGTCCTAAGGGGGTAATCCTTCGTGAAATTACAACGTAAGAAGTTGCGATAAAACTTACACCGGCAGATTTAAGTGGTTTGTCTTAGGATAAGATCTTAAAACTTTGAAACTTTACTCAAGTGATTTATCCTATGTAGTTTGTCCACTCTTCATGGACTTTATAAGGACTAAATTTATTTGCGTCCTAACTAGACCTATCCTATTTTTGTTCCAACAATTTTTATATAACAAATATCACAAATATAACTCACACTTGAGTAAGAGGGCTTTTTATCTTTTCTTAAAATTAATTGATACAATATGAAATTAGTGTAATCACTTACAGTTATTGATCCACTTATATACTATAATTTTTTATGGATTGGCATAAGAAATACAAAGAAAATTATTAGAGCATATAGGGACACAATTTAATCTTTATTAAGCTTTTATCATGTGCACATCATTTTTTTCCTACTATGTACTTTAAATTCCTATCATTTCCTATTAAAAAAAAAATCTTTGTTATTTGTTTATGATATAGCGCTGTTCATTTCTTCTTTTATACTTGCTGTCACGGAAAACTCTTATGAGGAAATATGTGGAGAGAATTAAGAAGATGTTACTGAGAATAGAAAAGTAAAGAATTTAAAAACGTTAATTATAATTAGAAAGAATAATATTATTTATTTTGTAGGGCCCAATTTTTATTAATTTTTCATTGAAAAGGAAATTCAAATCAATATTAATGTTAGCCATTTCATTAATTATGATATAAAATTTATGTTAAAAAAAGGGAACTCTCAATCCTGGCCCATAACAAAATAATAATAATAATAATAATGAAGGTAACATGCTAAATCTTTTATCCATTAAGCTTAATTGGGAGCGAATTGACATAAAAGCCAAAACATAATTTGACTTTTTATTCCCTCTTTCCATTTTTATTGAATTCTTTTTTGTTAAGCAAATCATTAGTCCTCAACGACTACCTCTTAAAGGTTTTTTTTTTTTTTTTACTGTTGCGTTTGAGGATTTATCATTTAAAATTTTTAATTATTGTTATTATTATTATATAGAGATAGGATAATTTAAAAGTTTCCACAGATTTTTGATAATTTATTAGAGTGATTTATGCTTCTAAAGTTGAGATACAAAGTTTTCATCTTAAATAATAAATCACAATTTAATAATTATCGTGTGTTTGATAATTTTTTTTTATAAAAATTGATTTTCCAATACCAATACTAATAAATAAATGACACATCACGTGCTTATTTACTTTAAAAACTCCATGATTAGTGTTAAAATATCGAACTAAACTTATTAATTGATAAATTAAAGGAAAAAAAAAGGAAGTGTTTAACAATGAACGAAAAGAACAATATTACAAGTTGTTGACGTTAGATATTTGGGATGAAATTAAGAAACTAATGATGATACCTTATATATAAAACGTGCAAAATGAAATTTAGGGGATGGGGTCATTGGGATGATTAATTTTAATCAAATCAAGTATGTCTAAGCAAAACGTAAACAAGCGGTAACGATCACATCATTGTCTAATATGAATTTTAAACAAAAATGATTAGAAAGAATGTGAAGAAATTTAATCATTAATTTTGTGTAAAGATGGGGACGAATCGAAGCTGATCAGCTAGTACGAGTCAATGCTGAGTTTAACCTCACAAGTAAATTGATTGATTGATGGAACTTGATGTGCTCGAGACAAAGAAAATCCATCAGTTTTTCAATGACTAAAAAAGGTTGTGTGAACTTTTGCTGTGCTTTCGGATTCAATTGTTACTCACTAACGTCACAAGTAATTTGAATGCTAAACCATATAGTTGATTATTATGAAATTTTTTAACATTGTCATTTGGTCATATTATTATTGATAAATTAAAATTTAATTATATACTTAGATTATTTATTATTGATTAAATAGATTTTGTACTGTTTCTAAAAATTGTTTAATATTATTGATAAATTAATATATTTTTAAAAATAGTATAAAATCTATTATATTGATAAATATTATTGATAAATTTATTATATATTTAAATTATTTATTATAGATTAAATTGATATTATATTATTTTCAAAAAATAAAAAAGATTTTATGTATTAATTTCTTTTTTCAAGTTATTGCCCTTATATTGTCATTAATTTTAATAGTAAATTAAATCAATTGATCAAAATATAAAATTTAAGAATAATCTAAAATTATGTGTCAAACCTTTGACTGTTTTGCTTTTTTAAAAAACAATAGGGATGTCAATGTTAAAAACCAAAGAGACTAAATCTATGCCGTTTGAAACAAGTTTTGAGTTAAGATTTAATGGGCAACTCATATATAAACAAAATTGTGGGATACCTTACACCAAGTGCACTGGACCGTATAAACTATTAGATTTTAATGAGTTTTTATATTTTAATAGAATTAATGAGTAATAATGTCTCAATCTTTTCATTTGCAATCTAACTCAAAATTTACATGTAATTTGAAAATCAAATGACACATATGTTATCACAAGAATTTTTTTTTAAAATTCATAGTATTTGTAATATATTGAAAAGTTAAGAGCTGTCATCTGTTCACAATAATAAAAATCAAAGCACATGAGTGGTTGTGTGCCCTCTGAGAAAGGTTGATTGTAACCTTTAAGAAGAAGGGTGTGAAAATTTTATGTCGCTTTGTTAAAAATGATTATCCAGCTATACATATACTTTTCTCAAATAGTATGAGGTCTTTTAGATGAATTTAAAAGTAAAGACTACAAATATAAACTAAAGTGGATAATTTTAATTTGTGTGAAATCAAATAATTTCAAATAGTATTAGAGCTAGACTTCCCTCGAATTGCGGGCTAAAAATCTCATAGTTTGGCTAGAGATAGCGTATATCTAAGACTTTTTTAAGGAACTCAAAAGAAAATCTATTTTGACATACTCTAAAGTTTGTGTGGAGCTGATTGATTCAATTAGTAAAACTTATTTGAAGATTATACTATATGGAGTAAAAATTCTAATGGTATGAGAACTTGGCAGGCATTAAACACCATTCATGCAATTCTTTTTTTTTTTTTTTAAGTTTATCTGATGAAATGTTTTTATAGTTATAGGATAAATAATTTTTTTTTTTTCAGATCACGTTGATGTTTAAGCTTTAAATCTTTATACTTAAGTTATCTATAAATTACTCCTAAAAAGCTGAATATTTAAAATGATCTTAGACCATTTAAAATTATATTAGAATGTAAATTAATGAGATAAACTAATAATAATTGAAGCCATTAATAGGATTAACACGAGGTTAAAAAGAAAAGATTGTGCGACTAATCCACTCCCCTAGTTACTGCAATCTATTAATTTCACCAAATAAATTTGGAATAACACTCAAATTTTTTACAAAAACTTAAATAATTGGCTTTACGAAATGAAATTGTGGAAATGGCGGCCGTATAATATCTGACGTCCTGAAATGCATGCTACTTTTCACATTCAATGTGTACTTTGAATTTATAATATGGAATGACTCAAAAATTGAGTCAAAATTATTAAAGAGTTTGAAGGTCAAGAGACCACCCACGTCTTGGAAATTAAACACCTTAATTAAATTTTAATTACTACACAGTTTCAATAATTAATTCAATTGTTACTCACTAACCACACGACCAATGAAAGTAATTGACAAATAACTAAAGTACCTGTACGGTAACCGTCGGTAGATTTTAGGGTGTTAATAAGATGTTTTAATCAAGATAAAAAATCACGTTGAGAAAGAAGGGAAGAAAGAGCAAAAAGTAAACTAGAGAGAAAATAAAGCTACCCCAGGTGTTATTCTTTCACCCCATTCTATTTCTCACATTCAAGAAAAGATGGGATTGGTTAATTATGACAGAGGCCTGTGAAAGAAATTATTGATATAATTCGAAAGTTTAATGGAAAATGTTTTAGGGTTAGCTGGGTAAAATGTCACAGTTAATTAGTTCAACATAAACATTTTTCATTCTTGTTTTAATATAATTTATTTATTACAAACCCAATATATAGACACTAACCCTACAAATACTACAAGCAAAGAACATACTAATTCTCATCAAATGCTAATCCTGAGGAGAGCTCTCTTTTTATTTTACTTACGATCGATCTAACCAAATGAATTGTCTTAAGAATTGCAAAATCTAGCATAGGGGTTTAATTGTTTTATTGTCTTTTATTTTGTTTAATATTTTGTTGGTCAATAAAGTAACTGAATTTTAAATCTGAGTTTCTCTATTCAATCTTAAGTTGCAGTGATACTGTGGATGAGGCTATTTGCTTAATTTTTTATTTTTCAGAATATTCATTTTCTCAGAACACTCATTATTTAAATTTAAAGAGCTAAATTTTTACTCTGAATACTCTAATATTTTCAATATTAATTGACTTAATTTGAATCATGCGTGCCTTTTACTTTAATTAATTTTTTACGGGTAAATAAAATTTTTCAGCATAGATTTCAATTAATATTCTTCCAAGACATGCTTGTTTATGCATTTTAGATTGATATTTTGGGCTTTAATATGTACATAATAGATAAAAAATAATATTAATAATTAGTATTCATAACTGCTGCCAATTAATGGAAAAACTAAATAAAAAAATAAATCTATATGACTTATATTTTTAAAGATCTGACTTTTAATTTTCATTCTTATGAGTTTCATTGTCTGGCAAACCACAGAATGGGAAGAAAAATAAAATAATCTTCTTTGTTTTGTATAATATAGCTTCTAATTAGCTATAAGAGATTAATTATATAAAATGTTCATGCAATTTACGCAGGAGATGCATACAAAACTAAAGCGAAACATTTATTTGGGAGATGTTATTACATGCCACATTCCAAGACAACAAGATTATATGTATGATCTTAAATTTTATAATCTAAAACCAGTGCTGACCACTTATAGGGAAAAAAAATGAAAATTTTCTTTTTTAAAAAAATTATGTTCATTTAAGTAAAGGACGCTCGGGTAATAAAATTTTTTATTTTGAAAATAAAGGTAAGGTTATTTTAACCCACTATAATACTCAATAAACTCTTTTGCTCAATAAACCCATAAACAAAATTTAAAAATTTATCTTTTACTCAATAAACTCACCTACATGTCAAATATACCCTTTATACGTACTTGAAAGTAAAAACCCTTTATTGGTTAAGGGGCTATAAATTTTCAATGGTTCATCAAAAAATATAAAACACAAATTTCTTTTACTGCAAATTCATGGTATAAAAAGATTTTTTTTCCCATTAATTTTCATACTTGCAACAATAAACAACTAAAACAATTTGAAATAATTGGTCATTTGGGCCACTAATTTTCAACAGCGAAGCACAATTAGAGTATGCAACAAATGAAAATTCGTAATTATTCATGAAAATTTTTAGCAAGAAGATAGTTTTGTGGGTTTGTAGAAACTAAAAAGGTGGGTGTAAAGATAATGTTTATTTTTTATTTTTTTAAAGTTATCTAATCCTTTTAGGTAATTTTACATTGGGGTATTTTGAAAAAGAAAATACTTAAAATGTAGGTTTATAAAGTAGTTTTAAAGGTTCAAATAGCAGCCTCACCTTTAAAATAAATGTGCAAAGTAAGGTTGAGAGTGTAAACAACCTTTCCCTATGATGAATTTCTTTTTACCATTTGAATATATCTTCAACTATGGCCGATAAAATAGTAGTCTAGGCTATCAAACATTTAATATTGAAGTTTTAAATTTGGATTTGAATTCAGTGTTAAGATGACATTTTTGCTAACCTTTCTTAAATTGCAATTAGTAATTATTGGATAAGAATAGAAAACTAATTAAATCTTAACCATATATTATTTTACATGCATGCATGGCAAAAGATTATGGAGAGCTGAGTACAAATGAGTTCAGTGCTAGATTCAAATCCTTCAAGTAGAATGGCATAAATATAATTCTCAACCAATGTCATTGTTCAAGACCGAGATTCTCTCTTTATTTGACTTTAAGTTTCTTGAGCAAAATACACGTGGATGATAGTGATTAGTAGATAAGAATATTAATATATTTAAATCTCAATCTCAGTACTCTTCATAATAAACATGTGACACAACATCTTTAAAAAGGGTAAAACGATCAAACTCTCTGTAGTTTGTCAAAATATCTAATTTTCTCCCTCACATTTCAAAACCCTCTATTGTTAAAAAAAATGATTTTTATTATCTTTTACTATTTTACATTAAATATGGTAAAATTCACTATTGATCAATAAAAATTTTAGAGGAAAACTAGTATTCCTAACAAGCCATAAACAAATGAAGTTTGATGGATTTCTAAAAATGGAAGGGGAAAATAATGATATATATTTTTATATATAATAGCTAATTTTGATTATTTATCTATCTAAAAGCCGCAAAGAACTCATATTAGGAGAAAATACTGAGCATTATGGCAATAGGGGTTTATAACATGAATCCACACTATACTTTATCAACATATAGCAATGATCAAGACCATTATAATAACCTACACTTATGGCAAAGATCAAGTGCACCATGTGATGTATATATAGTGAAAATTAGAACATTTGGCAAGAATCAAGAACATTATAAAAATGAATTCCAAATTATAAATCCCAATTAGTATTTTTCAAATTGGACAATGTAGCTATTTTGAGTTAATTAATAAGAGATTGTTCTATATTGTCAACTTGGATCTAGTTTCGATTGGTTAAGAATGTATAGCATTTAAATTTTAGCCTCTCAAGCTCAGATTTTTGCACTTATTTTTGCTATTGAGCTTGCATACAATAAGGGTTAGAGAACTTTGTGACAAGAATGTGATTCTATGTTGGTTTTACATTTTGTTTTAAGACAATAAGTCACTTAATCAATAAAGTTGCCTCGTTAGTTGAGGTTTAAAAACAAAAAGCAATTAAATTTTAATTGTACATTATTATAATTGGATGCATGGCACAGGATTATAAAAATATAAGTATAAAAAATCTGAATACTAGATCCAAATCAAGAAATATAGACATTACAGAGAAATCTCTTATTAATTAGTTCAAAATGTTTACTATGTCCAATTTAAAAAATATTAACTAACTTTTAAAATTCAGCTCACCATAAAACTAAACCCCTCTCAATTTCTACACCTCAAACTCATTCAAGGTTGAAAAAATAATAATACATATATAGAAATTGAACTCCTCACTCATGTGAGTAAATTCATCTCTGATGACAAACATTAATCCCCTTATGTATTGTCCACAGTTGTTTTTTTCCTCTGAATTGTAAACGTTAAAAAGGGGCCAGGGCATTAATATCATCGCCCCCCTCGTACGCTACAGAAAGCCAAGATGGTTTATTAAGATTTAAGAGTTAGAGATATAGATATTTCATTCCCACCCACTCATTTTCTCAATCATAGCAACCAAATTTAATTTACACATACACCAAAACACAACACAACATACACACAATCTCTCTCTCTATCTCTTTCTCTCATAATAATAATAATAATAATAATAATAAACCACACAATACAAACAAAAAAATAAAAGAAAAGAAAACCCACTACTCTATACATATACTCTCCCCTACACTTCACTCCCGATCAGACTTGTCCTTTCAGATTTTTTTTCTTCTCTTTTTATCACCATTTTTTTCTCTCTCTCTCTCTCTCGAAATAATTATTATTTGTACATGAAATCAAACCATTTCGTTTTGTTTTCTTCTTCTTCTTCGTCTTTGTCTTTCTTTTAATTTGTTCAAGATTTGATTGATTAATAATAGAACTCTTGCGTTTCTATTGTTTGTCGGTACACTTCTTGATCTCCACTGAAACTATGTCACTGGACTTGGCATCTGAACGTGTTTGTTATGTTCACTGCAACTACTGCAACACTATTTTAGCGGTATAGTAATTCCACTCAGTTCTCTTTCTTCCTCTTTCTTTTCATTTGTTTCTATAGCTGAATTCGGCATCAAACCATGTGAATGGTGAGTGGTAATTTGCTTGTGGGGGAGAATATATAAAGTGGAATATAATTCAGCTGAGGAAGTTGAAAATATTTGCTCTCAAGAATGATTTGGTTTCTTGCAAAGATTTTTCTTGAGCCATCGTGTTTCGTATGGTTTCTTGAATTTTTCTTGAAAAATTTTCCCTCTTTGTTGATATTTTATGAGAAATTTACAAATGGTTTTTTTGCTTCCAAAACATGGATAAAAAAACCCATCTGGAAAAGTTTATACATATGTATATGAACCGGAAATAAAGTCATCCAGTAATACTTTTGAAGCCCTTTGAAGCTTGATGATTGATCTCTCAAACTAGCTAGCAAAGCAACTTTTACAGATAAGGTCATGAGGTGTTGTGGCTGTAAGTCAATAGATAGGTATTAGGGTTCTTGCAGAAGTCAATGTATAGGTGAAGGTAAAGCTTCTTTTTACTTTTTCTTAGTTTTGCAGAAGCAATTGAATCATCTTTTAGGTCACAGCTAGCTAGCTAGCTGCAGCTTATGCTTATGATTTTTTGATGGTGGATGCTTCTGTTGCTGCAAATATAGAGACTGTGAGCCACTGGAAGCACCAAAATGATGATCATCATCGAGTTGTTTTCTTTTCCTTCTCTTTAATTCTTGCATAGATTTGGCTATCTTTTAAGTACATCAAGGATTGTGTTTCTTTCTTTATAAGCAAATTGTGGTAATTGCTTTTTGCTTTTTAAAATCTGCTTTCATCATAGCATTTGCTAAACAACAATTACAATCCTTTTGAAAAATCAATGATTTTCTTTATTTTTTTTCTTAAAAATGGTGATCGATCTTAAACACTGTACAAATTAAAGGGTCAGTGAATCAGTCTTCTCTGGTTATGGTCTTTATGGTTTCTGTTCCAGTCACGTCCCTTTCATCTCTCTCTGGGTTTATTTTATTTTCCTTGCTTTTATCATCTTCCTTGCAGTGTCAGTCAAAAAAGTCATAAGAGAATTTAATTAATTCAAATATATATATATAAACGGTGAAGTATCGATCCTTATACATAATTGTAATTACCCAAAAGAGCTAGCCCAAAAATTATCATAAATAACAAATATATCGAGGAGAATTAGCTAGAGCCTAGAGAGATCTATGCATGCATGATGCATTTATGGCAACAAATGTTCTTGTCTTCTTCTTTTTTTTTTTTTTTTTGGGGGTAAATTTGTTGAGTTGATATGTTAACGCAACATAATTAATAACCCTTTTCTATTTTCAAGTTCAATTCCTGGTGTGTGCGATATATTTTGGTAAATTTACTGAGTTTATAAGGTTACTTCTATTCGATCTCTTGTTTTGAGAATATATTGAGCCAGATCTAGGGGCAAAGGTAATTCATCTTCCGAATAAACCGTTTTTGCTTCATTTATATGTTCGATTAATTGATAAAATGCATGATACATATATGGCAGGTGAGTGTTCCCTGCTCAAGTTTGTTCAACATTGTGACTGTTAGATGTGGGCATTGTGCCAATTTGCTAAATGTAAACATGGTATCTGCACTTCAAGCACTTCCTCTTCAAGACCCTCAGGTATATATTTAATTAATTAACATTCTTATTATGCCTGGCTAACTGAATTCTATATTGCACATGTATACAAGAATAGAGAGAAATAATAATGAAAATTCTCTCTCTCTCTCTTTTTTTTTTTTTAAACGAGCAATAAAGAAAGATTTATTAAGACAGGAGGAATGCATTTTTTTCAGTGATTGATCAGATTTCCTTTTTATAATTTTCATTGCAAGAGATAACAT
The DNA here is from genome assembly GCA_030444775.1 of Atalantia buxifolia. Lineage (NCBI taxonomy): Eukaryota > Viridiplantae > Streptophyta > Magnoliopsida > Sapindales > Rutaceae > Atalantia > Atalantia buxifolia. The sequence continues at coordinate 10,286,879 of CM059838.1, forward strand.
ATGTTAGATTTTTCATAAAATAATAATTATATATATATATATATATATTCAACTTTTCCTTGTTGTGGTCCTTAGGCCAATTAAATTACAGAAATGCTTAAAACATTTTTCCTTTTTTTTTTTTTATTTAATTACTTGTCTGCTGGAATGAAGCTGCAGAAACAACACATAAACCTCGAAGATTCCATTACTAAGGATTGTGGATCATCTTCAAAATGCAATAAGTTTTCTTCAGCATTTGAGACTGCAGAGCATGAAACTCCTCGAATGCCTCCTATTCGTCGTTAGTAATCAATCTCTGATCTTTAATTATCTCCATTAATTTATTAAATTAACAACTAGGCCTATACTCACATAGTACAGTTAATTTATGGATATTTTTATATGCATGCGTGTTATTTGATCTTATAGTTTGTAGTACTATTAGCAAAGTGCAGTACGTTGAACAAAAAGTTTAAATGCATAACCAACAAACATAGGCTTAATTTATGAAAGGCATGGCAACTCTGGCAAAAGTAAATAAATAAGCAAAAGGTGAATCATTTCCAGAACTCAAATCTCCAATATTTGTTAGATGAGCATTTGATTTTTCTCTCCGTTCATATATGCATGGCCCCATTTGAGATGGTGACTTTACATTACAAATTTGAGTACTCATTATTAACTATATTGACAGTGCCATCAAACATCATAAACACAAGATGTTAATTACACCACATTATTAATTACCCTAGAGCATGTATATGTAAAGTCATAATTTTAGAACGAGAAATGATTTTTAGACAGAAAAATAATTGCACACCAGGCCCGTTAATAGGACTGGTGTACTATTATTTTTATCTGTATTTTGTTAGCTTTTAGTTTCTTTAATATTTGTCTTTTTCAGCTAATTATTTTTTAACATATTTTTCTAATGGACATGGCATGATGTCTTTGTACATTCTGAAGAATGCAGAATAGCACAAAGACTAAACATGGCTGTCAACATAAAAAGCACTAGGCTTCCCTTTTGATAATTTGGGTTTTTGGGCTTGATGTGGCTCATCATCCGTACAAATAATACTGTGATATGTGGAATCTGATAAGAAACCGCAAATTAAAGCAAAGGATGGACCGCTGAGTTTTTGACAGAAGAAATGTTACTGACTCTTAAGTTATTTATTTAGATGATGTTATAAAAATAGCATATGGTCACTATGCCAGTTAAGTCTGCACTTCAAATTTACTTCATTTGTTTTCCAAAATTCTAGGCCTAGCTATAGGTCATCACAATATTGCATTTGCAGCATTTGGTCTTCTATTATAGCTAAGCTCACTTGAGGTTCTGAACTGCATGATGAATGATGTAGCCCCAGAGAAGAGACAACGAGTTCCTTCTGCATACAATAGGTTTATCAAGTAAGCTTCAAATCTTACTGTTATATATATTTTGCTTTGCTCCTTAATCTTTTTCTCTCTTATTTATTTATTTATTTCTTTATTTATTTTTTTGCAACAGGCTAATTAATGAATAACTTCGACTGTTCAATTAAATCTTGCCATGTGTTCCTTTTTTTTTTTCATTCTATTACATATTGGTTCAAATTTACATAAGTGTATGCACCAAAATGTTTTTGGACAGTTCTACAGGCAAATAACGTGGGGTATTCATCTCATCTATATCAATTTTTGTGGCGTAATTAAAATTGCTGTGAAAACATTAAACATAAAATGTAGTAGGATTATCTTAATCTTTTAACTTTCAAACATTATGTGCTACATTAGATATATATAAGAAATTATTAGGATCCTGGGTAGATAATTTCGTTATGGTGTGATCTGGATCTATGTCAAAAACAAGTTGAATCTGCTTTCAAATATTTGAAAAAAAAGTCTTCCCCCATTTTTGCATATAGGGGAACTTTAATTTCTTCCCCACAGTGGTTTATCGCCCTAATGATGGATAGTCCCCACGGTCGATTTTGATAGGTGTTTCTTATTACTTTGCAGGGAGGAAATCCAAAGGATTAAGGCTAGTAACCCTGACATCAGCCACAGAGAAGCTTTCAGCACAGCAGCAAAAAATGTAAGCTTGTGTCAATTTAATGTTGCAAATTATCAATAACTATCCACTGCCTTATCTGATCTTTACACGTTTTATTTGGTTTGTTGGTCGAGTTGTTCTTTCTAGAGTTATTTACAATTATATAGTTTATAAGTCATCATATCTCCTTGATGTTATCAGCATCAATGTTGAAGCCATACAACTAGATTTGATAGAATGGATTGATCGTTGTAAGGATGGGAATTCTTTCTCAATATGAGCAAAATATTAAAACATATAATCTTGTGATTGGTGGTTAAACTCAGAGAATTCTTACTCATTATTGTAAACCCAAGACCGAAAACTCTTATTCTTTTAAAAAAGTAACTTTAGAGTCACAAACTCTTTGTACAGACTTATGGATTAGGTGAAAAATAGGCGCAAGGGTTTTTTACATGGCTTGAATGGAGAGGATCACCAAAGCTATAACCAGTGAGAGATGAGGTGCTAGGAACGTTACATATACCCCAGTTTAGGATCAATTAATTAAGCTTTCTATCTATATATCTTCATTCTTTCCCCTCAACGGCTCTCTTAGCTAGGTGCTTAAGCTTCATGTAGCACCTTGATTTTTTTTTTTTTTTCCTAAGGGAAAATCAATCTTGATCTTTTAAACTTGACATTGTCATTTTTTTTTTCCTTGTAATTTGTTAATTGGAAGTAAGCATACTTTTCATGTATACTTCCGATTCTTGTATCTGTCTCTTGATCAGAAAAAGAACAAAAAACTAATATTGAAGAATTATATCGAATTTCTTCATTCCTATATTTTCATGATTAAAAACATCTAAGCTTGAAATGTCAAGCAAAAACTCTCTGTAAATAATTTTTCCAATGTTTTTGGAGTCAGGAATTTAACTAGAGTGAATACTCGAAAGGGGTTAGAGTTTTATGGCTGGTTTTATTATGACAGGAGACTTTGATTAATTAATGAGTAATGAGTGTGACATTTACATACCCAAAGTCTGATTTAGAATCTGACATGTAAATATCAAAGTTAATGTGAAGAAGTATGCATCTGGAATAAAATTGCATTATGTCTTGGATTTTGTGTTGGAAATAGACTAGCTCTCTTGCAATCTTGTTTCTTTGACTGAATCTTTGTTTGTGTTAATTAAGTCAAATTTGTTATGCAGTGGGCACATTTTCCTCACATTCACTTTGGATTAAAGCTGGATGGCAGCAAGCAAGCAAAACTAGACAAGGCTGCAGCCTACGCTGAGGGCACTCAAAAGTCCAATGGATTCTACTAAAAACATCTATATAATAAGTATATGATGCGAGTAGATGCATGCAGAAGCAGAAGTCATATAAATAGAGTAGAAGCATGCAGAAGCACAAGTCATATATATAGATATATATATACATTGTCTATATATATATATATTATATATGCGCGTTACGTACAATTATTGAAGAACTGAATGAGAGGTTGATGAAGTCTCCCAATAACCATATTGGGGGATGGCCTCATGAAAAATTGTCAACTTAATTAATTATTATGTGTTGTAATGAGTGTATGTGGTTCTCTTTCTAACTATTGGAGAAGCGATTTCTATTCTAGTGATTATTGCATTCATAAGTGTTCAACTCTTGTCATTTTATGTTACAGCTTTAGCGAATAACATTCCACTGAACAACGTGCATTTGTTTTGGTCACAGTTGCAGAAATTATAATTCCCTCTTTCACATGGAACAAAATAGATAGCCACGTTGTATACAGTAGATATTGGGAGGACCACTTTGCCAATATGAATTTTCCACGATTTGGTGCTCCACTTTAAAGGGATTCACACCCCTCCATTTTGAGTGTGGATTTTTGTTGTATGCCATTGCCATTTTCAATATATATATATATATATATATATATTAGTAAAAAAGCATAAACCCTTAAAAAGAGGAGGTAAAAAGAGAAAGTGAAGTAGATCTTTAAGCAAAACAATAGTAGTATTAAGCTCTAAAAAGCTCCATCACGTGCAGGCTCTTGGGAGAAAAATAAAGGGAAAAAGGAAATCCAAGCACAAATAACGTGGAGTGATTTGAAAACAACCACATAATTATTCTGATATTCTTTTCTCTAATTCTTATCACCAGTGGCCGTGCGAGAAATACAATACAAAGGGGATTAAATTACATTGCATTACAATTTAATTTTTTTTTATAAGAGATCAAAATTTTAAATTTCAGTAATATTGTTTAAATTCAACAATGACTTATTTACAACTTTTAATGGTTTACTAGTTTATCTATTAATAATGATACTTAGTCACAGGTTAAGATTTTCTAAATATCCTCTTATTTATCCTATGATGTAGATTGAACCCATTAGTTCGCTAGTATTGAAAATTTTGAAATTACTTTGAATTTCATCATTAATTGTCTTAATTTGATAAAAAAAAATTAACAATGAAGGGAAAGATAAGAGAAAGTATTTGATACATAAATAACAAATCCTAACTTTTTAGAGAAGAAAAGAGGTTTTTAAGACAATTAATGATAAATGGATTACTAAAATAATTTTAATTTTAATTTTTTAAGTCAGCAGTTTTTCAACTCCCTTACAGCACCATATGGCATGAAAAAGATGACATGAGTTAATCTCGCTCATATATGAATTTCTCTTTAATACTATATAAAAACACATGAAGTTAAACTTGTTTATGATCTGAGAATTGTCTCAATTCTATCATTATTTTTATCTAAAAATTATTCTTAACCAATGTAAAATAATCTGTTTAACGTCAATAATAATGCTAGTTAGATGATGGGATGGGACTACAGCATATGTGTTTAAATTTTTTAAAACAGATAACAAATATTTGATACAAGACATAAAAATCATGCAGACAAAAACGATACACCATACATGGCATTGGGATGCACAAAATGACTTTTATAATGCTTAGGTTGGCCTGTGTAATCATTCAAATATTCTTCACAGATCACTGACTACACAAATCCTTCCTTATTATATATTATTGTGTCTTTCTTTTTCTTTTTCTTCAAATTTTAGCAGCCTTAGACCTGAAAATCCTAAAGTTTCTCCTGATTTTTTGCCCTTTTCATTTTAAGGAGGGCACTTCCTTGAACTAATACACAAACAACATTGAAACTCTTTAAATGGCCAAGCAAAATTATTCAAATAATTAGTACTCATACTAGTTATCTTGACTGTGCTTGTCCTGCGGCTAGACATATATATGACACAGCAAAAGAGAGAAGCAAAAGATCCCAATTAGTCTATTCGTTAATAGTTCACTTAACTCATTGCATATTTCATTCTCAAAGAGAAAGTCAAAAAAAAAAAAAAAAAAACAACTCATTGCATATTTCAGAATTTTAAAGCATTATTTTTTTGGTACGTGGTACTATTTATGTCTCTAGCAAGGCCTGTCGATATGGCAATGAATAATAATGCTTCAGTCACGCTGACGTGCTGATACAACCCTAGCGATGATAAGTTTACTGTTTATGTTGTGCTGGCACTGTAGAACATAAACAATAATGTTGTTCATGCTATGATATCTTCTTCTTAGTGGCACTGGCACAGTATCATAAACGACATGTTCGATTTACTTTCTTAATTGAACCCCCCAAAAAAAAATAAAAAATTCAATTCAACCATTGTTTCGTCCTGCCAGCTTTTAGTCTGTCTAAAATTTTTCTTTGCCTGGTACTTCAACAAGTTGATGGTTGTCATATTTCTCCAACATGCATGAATGCTTTCATTCATTTGCACTTGTGACAATTCACTTCAATCTTTTTATGTATACTTTGGTTGATAAAATTCAATGCATTCAGTAACTTCTTCTGACCGGTTACAAAGAAATTTCAATAAATTAATAATCTTGATTAAATAATAAAATCTTTTATCTCTGACTTGGATCAGCGTGCTAAATTAATAATTTTACTAAATGCATAAGTTTTTTTAAATTCTTTAGGGTCCAACAAATTAATCAAATACAAAAAACTAGTAACGAATAAAACATAAAATTCATAACATTGAGGAGTTTTTTTTTCCTCACAACTTTAATTATATGAATTATACTTTATGCAGAATATGCATCTAAAATTACTTATTTTTTATTTTTTCTTTGTTCCTAAATTGAACTCAACATCATCCTTTAATTTTGTGTGAGCATGCACTACGTTTGGTGTGTGTGTGTGTGTGTGTTAATGTAGATTTTTTGGTTGCTTCCAATAAGAACCCAAAAAGGAGAAAGATATGAAAATTCTAATGATTTGGAACTAAAAATTATAAAATAATTGAATGAACTTGTGAATACTTTTGTATTTATATTTTGTCATTATCAAAGACTTATACAATAGTGATATGCAATTTGAATAAAGAAAGAAAGATACTGTATAATTAAAGTTTCGCAGCTAAGTTATACTATTATGAATAGTATAGCTATTAGAGGAGATGAAGTTAATTTAATGAAAGTACCGTTTCTATTCTTTTATGAGTAAGTACGTAAATATATATCCCAACAAAACTCTTCTTAAAATAAAAAAAAAATGTTTTCTAAATTAATAAATATTTATTTATTAATTAATTAAAAATATTCGTTTATTGATAAATAAATAGCTTTGTTAAAAAAAATATTTTTGTTTAGTCTTAATAATATTATTGTATAGAAGTTTTGCTGTTTATAGAGAGAATGAAAAATCATGTGCTTGCAACCTAAAAGAGGGTAGCAAAATATTCCAAAGTAAAAGATAATGAACAGTGAAGTGGAATTTATTGTCAGCTGGGAAAGAGTCTAATAAGAGCACAGAATCTGTAATGTCCAATCATGTAGTTGGTGTTTTGGAAGTAAGTGGATTGTTGTGTATTTGGTGTCTTGTCACAAAAGATCGAGGTGACATGTTACTTTGATGGGAGTGTCATGTCACATATAATTTACAAAGACGGTGAGGTAGCCATTGGCTTCAGCGTTAGCGGCAAGGTCGTCTCTCTCTCCCCCACCCTCTGGCTGCAGCAACAGCAATAGCAATAGCAGACAAGCTTTGCTCAGTTAGTCAGTAATGACATAACCTTTTCTCGCTGCCAACACCAATGCATGCTAGCCCTCCATATCCCCACTTCGTTTGCATTTGCCCCACTTACTCTGGCATCTTTTTCCTTTCCAATTTTTGTGCCTTCTTGATCAAATTCTTAATTATATATATATGTTAGAGCTTCACTTTTCTTTTCCTTTTTCTTTAAAGTTTTTGGAAAAGGTAATATTCGAATCAAACATATCATTTCTTCCTTTACTAATTTCTTTCATCTTCGATATTGTGCCCAAATTTCCTTGGAAATTTTCGTTATTGTCAAGGTTTTCTAAATTATATTTATTGTAAGTTATATAAGTAGGTAAAATAAGGAAAAAAATGAGCAACAAAATAATAGAATCAAGTAAATAGTAGATGAATTTTGTTTAACTGTTAGTTATATGGAATGCGACTTAACCTTATTATTTTAGACAACTTCTAGCTGTTAAATAAAGTTACTTTAGAGAAATTTCTTTGCTATTTCAAGAAAATAAACTAAAGGTGCGTTTGGCAACTTACATTACACTACATTAGAACACCGTTTTTATGCTAACTCAAGTCCGGCTGCAATTTCTAGTTGTATTCCACTGCGTTAAAAAATGTGACTAATGCAATGAAAGGTGCGTGAAATAAATCCATGGAGAAGTAATGTTTATGTTGAATTGTATTAAAATACTATTCATATTGTCAATATAATCATTTAATTTTTATTATTCAATAAATTATAATATACACTAAATATTAATTTATATTTGTATTTAAATAAAAATTCAATTTAAATAATAATATAAAATATTAGCAAACTTAAATATTTAATAAATAATAATAATGCATTATTTTACTTTCATTACATAAAATCATTTTAATTTTTTATTTTAAATATGTGAAAAGTGTTTTAATTTTTTTAATTATTTATTATTTACTAGAATATTAAATTTTTAAAAAATAAACTTAAATGAAACAACTATATTTGACATTAATAAATAAAAATAAATTTATAATTTAATATTATTTTATTTTATTTTATAATATAATATAATACAAATTATCTTATATAATTATAAATATTATATTTTATACCACATAATATTAAATTATACAATATTATAATAACTAATATTTAGAATTAAATTATATTATAAAACGATAATATAATTTATTAATAATATTATACCACTTTATTATTTGATACTAATTAATTTAAAAAATTAATAAACGCAATATTTCATGGCTGGATTTGAATTCAAAACGTCTTGAACCATTAATCAACTAATACCGATGTAATAATCATTGATCTATCCAAAAGTTATCAACAATGTATCGTCTATTATTACATTCCCCTGTGTCAATAACGAAACTTTAAAAATTTCCATCCAGTTTCCCCATTTGGTTCTTAATTACTTGCAGTATTCAAGAAAAAGCTAAGCAGATCATGAAGGAATTAGTGAAGGATACAGATAAAGATCCTCTCCTGATCTGAGTTCTCATGAGTTTTTAAAAATTATGTGTCATGTGTCTTTAAGTGGTAGTGTATGAGTAGAATTTAACTTCTTTCATTTTCTTTATTTATTAGCGACCAATCACTCACATATATTTTTATTTAGGAGAAGATCAGATCATAAGAGAATTCTATTCCGAAAGATACATCCATTTTATTCCCATTTTGCTTACATTGTTATTAAAATAATATTATAATTATTCAGTTGGGATATTTATGTGTTATTTTTTAATAATTAATAATAACATTAATTAATAGTATACATCCGACAATAATGTACTGGAGGCAGGTCAGCAGGAATACAATTTATATATCTCATCTAATTTGGGGACCTTACTAGCAAATGGGGAGCATCCACGCGTTGCAGGAGAGAGGAAAAGTTCTTGGAACTTAGCTGATACAAGGCCAGTTTGCACTGAGCTGTTACATACAGAGTCTGTAACGTAGCCTTGTCCCTAATTTGGTCCTGTCTCCAGACAAATTGCCAAACTAGAACCATGTCATACGTACAGTGTCTGTGATACTAAGTTCGATTTACACTAATTTTCTTTCAGGAATCGGCCCTTAGGTTTGATATTAAGTAACAAACCTACAATAGACTAGTCGTCAAGAAATGGACACATATAATGTTGATTATGACGGAACCTTATGGATTCAGTAATTAGAGACTGATATGAAAATGAAACTATGGTGAGATTTCCGCCGGATCTAGTTTATTATAGCTAGCTGCCTCTATCCACTATATATTCAAAGCAAAAACACTAAATGTGGTCCTTTTTAAGGGGGGGGGGGGGGGGGGGTTTCAAATGCCCTTCACAAAAAGGTACTTGACATTTATATATGGTCCTACTTATCACAGGTGTATTGCATTAACTAGAGTCTGTTTTTCACTGTATTTTAATTTGATCCTCACTTTATTATAATGTGTTTTGCCATTCTCTCACTTTATTAAATAATCAAAAGCCTTGTGAAATTTTGATAATCATTCTCTCCTTTGGAACAAATCACAAGGAAAAAAAATAAATAATCAAAATGCTATATATATAAATTATTATTTATTTGAATATTAAAAAAATAATCCTAAGAGAAATAAAGACTAATAAATTAGTTTGAATTCCATCCTCCCTCCCATCTTAAAAAAAAATAATTATTATATAAAAGAGAGCCAATATGTTAGCTATTTAAATACCCAAAACATGTATATTTTAGTTAGTTTAGTTCCATATTTAACTTCTAAAAGAAGGATAATTCCAAAAAATTAATTAGCAAATATGATCATGTACAAAATGATTAAAATGATTGAATCTCCACAATTTATCGATACATTAATGTCTCTCTAACATTATTATTTATAAAAATAACCCAATAAATTACTCTTACATAAGCATTTAAAATGATTAGTTTTGTCTCCACAATTCACATTAATGTTGCTGATGATGACTATTGGTCTTGTTTAGAAACGAAAAGCAAAATAATTGGAATTACGTGATGATTTGTAAAGCACAGAGTTTTGATAAGATTGATGTGAAATTCATCTGAGGGAAGAAACCAAGTGTCTCGTTGTATAGACACTATTAGGGTTTACCTTTTTTTTTTTTTTTAATTAGCGCTTCAAACTTTCCTGTTGAATTTCTCATCGTAGTTGTGTCTCCACCAACACAATTGAAGAATACTACTGATAAAACTTGCATGAGATTTTCATTTTAAATTGACCATGTAAAAGGGAAGATCTTCTTATTTTTATTGTCAATGATGAAGCATTCTTACCTTAATTTAACTATATTTATGGTTGCTTAACAACAATTTCATCACTACTTTAAGATATATACCCTTGGATTCTCTTCTAGATCATTGGCTTAAAACATTGTCAGTAAATGATTTAGAACTAAAGAGAAGGAATGGCAATGGCCTTTTCTAAAGAGGAATACCCTCATCACTAAGAATCTTTGCCTTTTTCAATAAAGAGTCTAGGGAAAACATAGTTTCATTACATTCTTCTTCATAGTTATAAGAAAAATTATCAATTTACCACTTAACTTTTTATCGAATGTTCAAAATTTAGAATTAAAAAAAACATATTGACAATAACTTTGAACCACCCAAGTTTTTAGTTTTTTATCAATTTACTACTCAACTTTTATCCAAAGTTCAATTTAGAATTAAAGGATTTTGACAATAACTCTAAACCACTCAAGTTTCTAATTTTGTATTAATTTAGAGGGAAAATGCTACCTAGTGTTGATTTTTTCTTTCTTTCTTTCTTTTTTTTAAAGTAAGGTGTGTTTAAACAAAATTGTGAGGAGAATATCACTTCCATTCTTTTTTAAAGAGAGAATGATATTTAACTGCTAAATATTTCTCATATTTACCACTTATAATAAAAAAATCAGTAAAATTGTGTTGTTGTTGTTGTTGCTGTTGTTATTATTATTTCTACAGTTTTAAATTCAGCAATATATTAGTAATAATGACTAATTGAAAATAAATTAAGAAGCTAAATAGTGAAAGTCAGAAACATCACCTACTTAAATGGATGTCCTTGCACCATTTATAATTGGAACTCCAGCTTACAGTTTTTTTTTTAATTTACTAGGTAAATTTTGCAATTAAAAGCTTGCTAAAGAAAGAAGTGTAATCTATACTTTATGCATATCTTTCACATTATTTACAATTTTATAGTGTTAATTTCTTCATTGTTCTTCTTCTGGCATATGAATCCTTTTCACATGCACATTCATATGAATCCTTTTCACATGCACATTCATATTACTTCCAGTCGAATGAAAATATTTGACTTAATGTCATCCAACTAAAAACATGACATAAATATCCCCCATTTGTTATTCACAATTTATAATTTTCATAAGTTGATTGGTAGCATTAAAAAAAAAATACTATCATTGTTTATTTTAATTTCATTTTTTAATTAAAGATGTAATTATAATATCAAATTTTATTATAAAGTCAATATTGATATTTTAGTTTTTAAATTTGATTTGGGTTTGGAATAAAAATTTGCAATTAAAAAAATAACTTCAAAAATAATACAAAAATATTAGGTTAATAAGGATATTTTGAGATTTGAAATTAAAATTTTTCGGATCAGACTTAAGATAAAAGAACCCGATAAAATTATCTGAAAATAAGTGATAAGTTAAAAAAACAAACAACAAAAATTTCAAAAAAAAAAAATTAGAAATAAAAAAAAAAAAATCATCCTTAAAAATTTAGAATAGGCATTGCAAAATATCTGATCCGTCCCAATCCGAAAATATCGGGTTTGGATTGGGTTGTTAATTAAACAACTAAAGACACAAAAATTTTAAAAAAATCAGAAATAACAAAATTAAAAATGAAAAACTGAAACCTAAACTGCTAAACAACTAAAGAACTAAACTTATGATCCTAAACACTCACACACACCACACGGTCCACACACACAAACCATTACAAACAAACACAATAACAACAGCACATGGCACAAGCAGCCAGTCATGCAGCAGTGATTAGCCCATTGCCGACCGACGCCACACCCACCCACAGCTAAGTATGGCCAACACGGCACGACCCATCAACACTCGGCCCATAAGGGCTAATTGGTGGGCCGTGCCGTGCCGTGTCCAAATTTTTTTCAACTGAGCCCGCTCGTGCCGCCGTCGCCGCCCACCTTTTTTTTTTTTTTTTTTTTAAAAGCCCGCGTCCTAAAAAGTCCACACGTGTCGACGCGTCTTTATTGCCCACGCGTTTGCGTTTTTTAAACCCACCAACATCATCATCATCATCATCATCATCATCATAATAATAATAATAATAATAATAATAATTCATAATCATAATCATATTAATTTTTATTAAGAGAGCAATTAACATTTTAATTTATCATAAAAATATTTTGTTCATAATTTTTTGTGTGTATAAATATGAAAAATATTTCATTCACAAATGAAACATATCTCTATTAAATATTAATTAAGTTATGATTTGATATTAATATGAAAAATATTTCATATGAAAAATTATTATTAATGTTGTAAAATATTTTATTTTTTATTTATCATTTATAAATTTATGATATTTATAATTTTATTTATTAAAATCATGATTTACTTATTAATTTAATAAATTATAAACATAAATTAATTAATTAAATAAATGTCATAAATAAAATTAAATATCATAAATAACATTATTCATTTAATAAATATCATGATTTTAATTATTAAAATCATGATATTTACTTATTCATTTAATAAATTATAAACATAACAAAAATTAAAATATTTATTTAAATTAAGATTTAAATTAATTTTTAAAAGTATATGCTAAAAAAATATATTAAACATTTAATTTCAAGATATTTACTTTAATTTCATAACATTTTATATTTACTTTTTATTAAAAAATTTTACTTAGTTATATTTTTTTTTGTTGATCTTATGGCCGTGTGTCTTTAACCACCAATAAACCAAGGTTATTACATGCCTTTTCACGCAGGTCTTTACCATCTCTAATCGTCATTTTGTCTTTTAAAGGCGCGTCCTAAAATTCTAGGCCTAGCCCGGCCCACGTGCGTCTTATGTCGCCTCGTGCCCCACCGAAACGCTTTCGTACCGTCTTTGTGTGCCATGCCACATGCCGCCCAGCCCATTGGCCATCTTTACCCACAACCTCCCTCACTCACAACCCACTGCTGACAGCCACACGGTCCATACACACAGCCTCCCTCAAACAAATGAAACACACACACAGACACAAAGTTCACGGAGCAAGCTGTAGCCGACCACCAGACACTACAACTGTCGAGAGCCGACGACAATCGAAGTTGTTCCATAAGGATCATGACCCGATCTACCGATCTACTGCTATCAAGCACCAAATTTGCTGCGCCACCTCCACGCCTCCAATCCTCCAACAGCACCCGATCCGATTCTAGCAAGCTGCAACCTGAATTTTGGCTGTTGACTTTAAGTTTTGGAAGCTTTGAGCCTTTGATACTTGATAGTTATGATATATATACATTATCTATTGTATGTGAAAGTGAAATGTTAATTGATATTTGGTAATTGTTAATAAAATGTAATTATATATTGTTAAATTTTAACTCGATTTTTTAACCTAAACTGATTCAATCTGAATTAAAGGTTCAGGTAGAGTTCAGATAAATTTTTATCCAACTCGACCAACTTGAAACCCAATCCGACCCCGACCTAAACTCGATTTTACCCAACCCTAATTTAGAAAAATGAACAAGGTTGCCCCCACTTTCACAATGATATAAATATGATCTGCTTTTTATTTGTTTAATTTCTCTTCAAGCAAAAAGAAAATGAAAAAAAAAATTTGGAATTGTCTTAGCAACAGAGGTTAATTTTTTTTTTAATAAAACCGTTATGTAAACCTTCTTTTAATTTGTGCACATAAAGCATAACTAACAATAATCATGATTAGTTTAGAAGTTAAGCAATGACTAAATCAATCACTCTAAATCAAATATTGCTTAAATGTTACTTTGTGTATCGTAGTGTCATCTTAATTAATGTAATAATTAATTAGTATTAGCTATGAGATTACCAACCGACATTACGGAAACCAATGCAATCAAGTGTTGCATCAAAATTAAGATCAAATTGAAGAGGAAGTGCTACAACCACAGAAAAATGAGCAAATTTGAACCAAGTAAATGGTGGTCCTTTAAATGTACTAGATTATTAGTTAGCTAGCTAGAACAACAATGAAGATGGACAAGTCACATCTTACACTAAAATGGAAATACAGGTTTAGTGGTCCACAAGACTAAACAACTTCAGCAACATGATCAAGTTGACAAGATTTCTTCTGTCTTATCCTGCTAAATTATTATTCATTTTCGAAAACGAAAAAAATGGGTGAGTGGTCTTAACTCACTTTCAACTTTGTGGTAAAATTGAAAATGTTAGGGAGTCAAAACATGTCTGCCCATACTCATTTTTGTGATTTAATTAAGCTCTGTATATATACTATATCAGCTTCACCTTGGTCCCGATTGTGCCCACCAAGACTAACTGTTGCATATTTTGAACATGAAAATGAGTACGCGAAGTAATTTAAGTTATTCAATTAACATGTTTTTAATATATTCGTAAAAATTTCACTCATTTAACATTTTTTAAATATATTTTTGAAAAGGCAATAGTTTTTTTAGAGTTGTTCCAAGATAGAGCACCAATCACAACCACACATACAAAATGATAAATAATTTTAAATAAGTTATATATTTGATCGTGTGGTTATAAAAACGTACTTTACCTTAGAATGGTTTCAACATGGTTGAACCAAAAAAAAAATATTTATAGTATACATTACCTAATGAAACTCTAATCAATTTTTATCTAAACATGAAAAATTTAACGTGCAATGATTAATCAATTTTTTTTTTTTAATAAAAATGAAACTCAAATATTTTATCATGTCATAAATCAGCGTAGTAGAAACTTTAAATCTGATCTCAACACAAATAAAATCAATGGGTGACTCAGATTCAACTTGATTGACAATAGTGTCTAATCTTAGGTCAACCCAAAACAACTGATTCTTATTTTCTTATCACATTGAGAAGGCTTGTCACAAGCTCCATCCCAGACAAAATGAGAGAATCACTAATAGCCCCTATAAATCATTGAATTATAATAATAATTTATACAAGATCTTGAAATTGAAACAAAAGAAGCTTTGAAACTTAAATAGGAGATGAATAGGTAAGATGGACACTAATGGCTTTTTAAGTAGTCGAACTAATTCATAAGTCAAGTAACTACCAAAAGTTAAGAGTTTATCATATGCAGAATTTAAGGCTCTCTTTATGCTCATAGTTAATGAACTAAAATGTAAGTCTGTTTAACAGATTAATGTAGCTGAGTCCTGAGATAATTATTTATGGATTTAACATCTAAAACTTGTATGAAATTCACCGAGATTCCTCGTCTTACCAATCTACATATATTATTATCTAAGGTCTGTTAAAAATCTAAATATATAATACATATAATTCCCATCTAAAAGTCTACCAAATCGAACTCAAAAATCTGCTCCCATTAATATTTGAAGAAATATCTACCCCGAGTACCTTTTGTTGCAGGAGGGGAAATGTTCCTGGTTTCCATGGAGGGACAAACTCATCACTATGACAAGGCTTATAAATTCTTTTAGATTCCTAATATTTCAAGAAAGAAATACAGAAATTATATAGCTCATGGAATTTCACATAGAATTGATTCTGTTACACTGATCAGTAATTTAATTAAAGAGTAAGCAAGAATGAAATTTCACAGCGGTTGAAGGCAAACGCTCTCCAACATAAGTCTCTAGAATTACAAGAAGCTCTAACATCTTCTAACGGAGATGATTACAGGTGTTACAAAAATGGAAAAAAAAAATCCTCTTCGGTATGCCTCACTTCTTCTGTTGTCACTATGATACAGTCCAATTCATCACCTATTCTAAGTTTGAGAATCTCCCTATCATCATCCGCAACGAATGCAATCAAATCAAACTGAAAAATAGAGGGACAAAGAATGCTACTCTGAGAACTAATGTAGAAAATGTGAATCCGCAGACCAATTATGTCTAGCTTCGATTCTTCAAATATGGTTTCTGACAATAACTAACTCTATTTTGTTATTATACTTCTACAACTCTTCTGTAGAAAAGAACATAAGCAGCTGAAGTCTTTATCTTGTCCTGGCTGATGGGATAGACATGGCTATCATCAAAATCATACCACTGACCACCCCCATGCTACATCAGGAAAAGGAACAAAATTAAGGAACTCACACTGAGCACCACGTGCCAGACAATCATTCATCTTTAATCAAGAGGAAAAAAAAAACCTCCAATTCACATTGAGGAAATCAAACATATACATGCGTACACATGTTATTCATATGAACTTTTATGTATGTATTGATCCAGAACAAGTATGTATACCATGCACCAGCTTGTATCCGCATGTGCGCATATTTTAAAAGAAGAAATGCACGATAGCATATTTTCTTAATAGAAGAATTTATCTTAAAAGAAAGAAGAAAAAAATAAACCACTTACATGAACAAACGCAGTGTAATGACCACCTCCCATGCTTCCGTAGTGATTGCTAACAGCATAAAGCATGTAATGATTAGATAACTTGTCATTCAAGTGAGCAACATGAGTTGACAGATCAAGATTATCAACAGGAAAGTCAACATATGTCTCTAGCTTGTTCTTCGAGAACCGGCTGTACGAGAACCTCTTTAAATGAATAACCAGAATCTCTGGCAGTCTCCAAAGGTCTAACTTTTTACTGGCTTGGCAGTGCTTTTTGCAGCCAGGACAGTACCTTAAAATTACAGAAACAATTCCACACATTAGAAAGGCCATGAGAAAAGGCCAGATTTCACTACAAGAACATCAGAGAAACTTTGATGATGTTAAAAAACTTTAGATACACCATGAAGCCAAAAATTGTACATATTATACAACATGAATTTGTCAGTTCGTTTTTATTTTTAATCCCATGCCTTTTAGAAGAATATATAAAAGACAATTGAGGGTTGATAGACAAATAGTTTGGGACATACGGAAAATATTATCCATGAACAACAGTACTCATTTAAGTGAAATTAGTTATAGCAAAAAAGCACTCCTAATAATTACTAACAGAAAGTAATATAGTCTTGCTTTCCCCAACTGCAAATAATAGTGGCACCATTGAAAGTCAAAAGCTCAGAAAGTTAAGAAATTGGAAAATGGGGTTCGGTCAATGCAATAAAGAAGCTGGAAAAGTCCAAGAGCCTGAGATAAATCATCTCGCCCAGGGTGTGCGCAGATTGGTGTTTAGGGTGAAAAAGGAAAAAGAAAAAAAAACAAGTAATAGAGATTTTTAAAAAAATTAGAGTAAATGCAGCAGTAAATTGTAGCTCTGAATCACCTTAAAAAGCATTTATCTTTTTTTAAATGGAGCCCACTGTTATCATGTCATATCAACAGCAGGAATTAATTCACTCACCTAGTTCTATATTAAAACAAGCAGCAAAACTCCATGGAATGTTGCAAGAATATAACATATCAACTAAACCAGGAATAGTCTTAGATTCTAAATGTTAATGTAAATGTAGCTATATATAGTGCAAAATAGTCCTGAAGTTAGAGTTAGAAGAAAAATGATATAGACACTGACCACATGTCTTCTGGTCCAAGGGGCTCCTCCGTCAAGAACGCTTCAAGGCACTTGTACAGAGAAACAGACTCCTGAGGTCTCTTTGGACGAAAGCCAGACTTGAATATCTCGGGTAATGAGCTAAGAAGACGAGTGTCATACTGTTCAATCAGTTTTCCTGACCAGCATACAAGCACATGCACCTCCTCTGGAACTCCTGTCATTGCTATTGGCTCATTCATTACTAACATTGAGTTCTTAACAATCCCCTTCTCGTCTGTTAAGTAAAACTGCAGTTCAGCATCTGAGGGTGGTTCAACCTCTTTCACACTCGATGGGGTTGCAACACCTCCTGTAACAGGGACGTTATCCACTATCTGCGTAACTTCTTCAATTGCAGTGCTCCCAGCGGTAACATTATTATTAAAGGTATCTTTGGCAGCTATACAGAATGGTTTAAGCAATTCCAGATACAGATTGCGGATGTCTAATCCATGAGCCAAATTAGAAACCTTAGCCACAAGAGGTATTCCCAATGCATTCGGACACGAAGTCAGTTTCCCGTGGATGTGCTGCCTGACAGCTTACTAAGAATTAGAGAGCAGTACATGAAAGTTAAAAAGAAAAATATCGATAGAACTCTTTCCGTAGATGATTTACAGGTTTGATGGTACATTAAAATGAAAGAAGGGTGGGATTTAATACAAGGAATATAAAAGTAAAACAAGAAGCATTAGTCTAGAAATGAGGAGGCATATCAACCTCTTCCAAAATTCTAAACAATTAATTAAAGTTTCAAGATTTTGCTCGTGTCAATAGAAGCAATTACTAAAAGTTGTGCTAAGACAACTTAATAATCGTGAACGTAAAAGTATTAACTTGATAGGAAACTATCAACTCATACATGCACTTACAAATAGACTGCAGTTAATTTGCAAAACAAATTGGCAGGAGGAAATCTCAACTTAGTTAATATTTGATCAACTGACAAAATAAATAAACTTACTCGTCCAACTGCTGGTGCATAAATACTACCAAAGGATCTTTGTCATTCTCTTTCCTCAACCTATAAGCAACCAGTTGGTCATCATCTCTTATTAAGGATATACTATCAGCAGGCTCTTCTAGATAGCGTATAATCCGGTGGTTGTATATCTGTAGAAACTCGAGCTTTAGAGTTCAAAACATAACATATAAGCACATAAACATACTCAATGGATGCAATAAGAGCCTCTCTGCAAACTAAGATATTGAAATAACTGAAATATACCTCAGCAACAAGGAAGGTCTCATTAACCCCTAAAGCACATGCAATGCTTAGAGCCCGGATAAGATCTTCAAACTTTCCATACTTGGGGACATTAATGGTAAATGGAGAAGGCTTAGCAGTTCCATCAGTATTCACAACTGTTAAAGTCATCGTCCGCACTGTTGTTGATGGCAGCGGTAGTGATAGGTACATAAATGGATCAAAAGTAACAGAAACTTTCTTGCAAACAGGACAGACTAATGTTGATTTATATTGACCCTGCAATAAAATAAAACAAATAAATGCATACGACATGAGGCTCTAGGTCGGTGAGTCTAATGAAGGAATCAGATTAGACTCAGGTTCATGGATGGCTCAAAAATGGGATAGGCCAGTAAAATTTCTCATTCTACAACTTATCTCATTTCAGACTTGATTTCTATAAGGCAGGTATATCTCCACATCATTGGTGCTTGGTATAAAAATTGAGTAATTTTTTAGTATTATTCTTAACAATGTGCTGTATATGGGATAGGCTTACTAATTTTAATCTAAACATGGAAGCAGATAGGTGCTGAACAGTTGATGAACTCAGTAATCAAGTTATGTGCATCTGGAAGGTTTACAAAGTTATCTTTATCTGTGTGCTTAGGTGCCAGGTTTATATATGAGTAATTTTTGGGTTTTAAGGCAGATTTATAACAAGAAAATTCTGAGTTAACAGTTTATTCTCCTCATTTTATTCAACTATGGTGTGTGCCTTAAGCCCCCATTCCACATGGATATCAAGTCATTTTCTTGGCCGCATCGCTGAATAACGCAGAGTGTCAACCACAGATTAGATCTGCAAGTATAACTGCTGATCTAAACTTCTCTTTTCGATCCATATATCAGAATAACCATTAGTTTTTCTCAACAAGGTCGCACATCAATTCCGTTTCCATAGCCACATTATAGATGAATTTCACAAATCTATGCTCATTAACCACCAAGATCATAGGAGTTTTATTCACAAAATTAACCATTAAAAATCATGCAAGTTTTTTCCACAACAGGTGTTACATTCAAACTAAATTTAATAGTGATTCAAATGGAGCAAATTTAGACGGAAATTAATAGGAACCCTCAGAAATATACTCACTTGGCACAGGTCAACAATGATAGAGTCGTTGCGTGCTAGATGGTTCTGCCAATATTCATCAGCAATGTCTTCATCAGATCGACCATCTCCATCCTTGGCTTCTGCATAAGGCTTACATTTTACACGATTGAGATCTTCATGAAGCCCGTCCAACAAAAATGCAAGGAGTTCCTGTGATGAAAGATTCATCAAATTCAGAAATATATATATAAAGAGTTCTGCAAACCCTCACAAAGAGACAGAGGGAAGGAACCAAAGTTCAATTTCTGATAGGAGAATTTCACTGACTTGAGAATCATGCTGATTGAATCCACTAAACTGAGGAGCAAAACGAGCAAGCTTAGACTTAAAAGTTCTTGGTGCCACTGGAGCTGCTCCAGGAGCCCAAAGTTTCCTTAATAGGTCCCCAAAGGCTAAAGCAATCTCACCCTGGTGAAAAAAGGTGCAAATTTATTTGCGGATAAAGATCAAAGGGAGCATCTGAGAGGAAAAATCGCTTGAAAACATTTTTATGATGAGTCAGAATTGAATTCAAGAGAATTAGAAATACATTTAACATACATCCATGCCCAATGGATTGTCATGGTTTATTTCTCTAAAATAATCTCCAAGAAAGTAATCAACCAGCTTTGGTGTGTGTACTAAGCACTGAAGGGCGCTATTCATGAAACAAGTATTTCCAAGATTTTGCAATCCCGTCAGGCCTAAACAACCAGCTTCACCAGATCTTCCGGAGAAGGTTATAGAACTATTGCGAACAATGCCGAAGCTACCATTTGTAAGCGACCCATTAGAATGTTGTACTGCCATTTCATCTTTTCTCCCTTCTCTGCATTTCAAGGAATCTGACAACCCATAAATTTGCAACTCCAAAAGAATCTGAAAACAAGCCAAAACCACTAAAGTATTAGTGGCCATGCATTGAACTGACATATTACTACAAAAAAGGGCTGCAAATTTCAGTTCGAATTTAAACAAATATTCATTAACCGTAAGAATAATGTAAAGAACTAAATGAAAGTTGTATTAACCAAAGAGCTACCATTCACCTAATATTATCAACTGTATATGGCACAGCTCATAGTACTTTCCCATCTGAAAAAGAGAACTTACTGTAATTACTAGAAACCCCTTACCGTTTGGCCAACTTTTAACCACATTGGATCCAGTAATTCTCAAAACTACTCCTGAACTATTTGAAAATAGCCCCAACTGGGGGTGGTTGACAAAATACAGGGTGGTTTTGACGAACAGCAGGGGCATTGACTATTTTGGAAACCCATGAGGGCTTTTCAACAATAGGTGAAATTATAAAGAACTGAATGACAATCTCCCAAAGAACTTGAATCCAATTATTTGCAAACAACCTAACTATTACAATTATGCCTCAATACCAGCTAGGCAGTATTGGTTACTATGAAAAATTCCAAAATTTTGTTTCACAATATCAAACCTGTAAACAAATCAAGAAATAACTAAAACCTAGCACTTTTTGTACTTATTAACTCCAATAAAAATTTAGAAGCCATAGTTTCTTTCTTTCTTTCATTTTTTTTTTTAATTTTTGAAAAGAAGCCATAGTTATTTGCCTTAACCTATATATGTCCACCTTTGCATGAGCCCAGACTTGAGCAGCGTCAACAGATTTAAAATGAAAAACTATTATATATGTAGATTTGATCATGCTTAAGACAAGAAGTAACTCTGTCCTGGTCAAAGGGAGTTTTTGACTTGCCACTTTAAAGATCAGGGATATCACAACAACCGTTGCAGTATTTCCTTAGGAACTCTGCAACCAGCAGGCAATTTATCAAGAAACATATATAACCCGGCAATTAAGCAAGTTGTTCAGGGCTATTCTTGATTCCGACCAAGTTATGGCCAAAACATCTCACTAGAGGGTCCAACTCAAGAGCTGAAAACAATGAGCAGGTTCATGCCAACTGGCTTAGTAGGTCCAACTACTAATGCTAAAAGATAAGGTTGAATATCTCGAAGTGCAAATAAAGACCTAATAAAAGTCCCTGGTTAATATATGAGTTAGATATAGATAAATACAACTATTTGTTATGATGACTTTTATTTACTTTGATCAAGCTATAAGAATAAACTAATGCTTCACATATTATGTATTTTACCAAGTTTTAAAGAGTTTCAATCCAAGGCCTTAGGCCTTGACGAGAGACTTAAAACAATAAAATATAATCATGAAAATGTGACCCAACATCTTATCAAAGACATCTACAACTTACTTCATGATCTGACAGCCGCAGACAAGCTTTTGAGAACTTATTTTTGTCATTCAAAAAATACAGGGTCGTCTGTCCAGAAAAGTCCCATATGTGTAACTGTAAAAGCAGAAGTTAGAAAACCATCCCCTTCAGCCAAAAAACTCATCACTTTTAAGAATGAATACTAAATTACCAGCTCAGACTCAATGCTGAAGATCTTGCAGGCTCGTTTGAAGAGCTCAACTGCATTGTCCTGGAAAAAAAGAATAAAAAAGTTAAAAAGAATGTCAAGAAATGAAAACCAAAAATCTCTTAGTACCAGAAACTATATCCAAAACAAAATTGTACCACTAAAACAAGACAAGAATACTTGCAATCAGTAACATAATAATGGCATTTGAAATCGGTAACATACTAATGGCATTATTAGACTGAAAAAAACCTATGAATTGCTCTCATGGTTCCGTGTTAACTACTCAGAAATTTACGAAAACTCTAGAGTTAGCCCATGCCACTTATCATAAATTAAGTTTCACATATAGAGTTGTCTCACAATAAAATGTCACCCATAAGGCATCATGCACTCAACTGAGGGCAATTTGTTATGGCCTCCCTACTGTCTACAGCTATTTTTGACACTCATCTAAAAATTGATGGAAGTGAGATTAAGACCATATCTTGAAAAGAGTAAAAATAAAGGGGGAATAAAAAGTGTTGCAGCATCCAAATTCACATTGTGATAACAAGTCCACTTTCTAATTGCAGTACTGCAGTCTAAATAATATCTACAGCAGACACAGATTTCTTACAGCTGCAGCAGACCAAAAAGACTGAGTTAGTAAATGGAACTGACCTTTTTGCTTATTTTTACTCCCAACGAGTTCGTTTCCCTCATAACAGAAAGCCTAAGTTGCAGAGGATAGACATCCGCCATATCATCTTCAGAAGCCAAGAAGCTTTTTCCATTCTTTGCTGCAACTTTAGTATCACTGTGCCTAAATGAAATACAGATATTAAACAACTTCCTTTTGCAGCTTACCAAAATAATGATAACATTAGTATAAAAATATATCAAATTGATTCATAAATTACTACCACAGAACTCTGAAAACAATATTTCATTAAGCTTCAATTCTCTCTATATAATCAATAGATTTGCATTCTACAAATTTAATCATAAGCTAAAAATATCATGAGCGGGAAATGATAAAAAAGTGAAAGGCTCCATCCCCACCTGACCCCAATACCCTGCTTCCCCACCAATCCTCAGTACCTTTCCTCACCCCCAACCCATCCACCTGCCAACCCCATGAATGGAAAATAAATTATCCAGTGTAGATCTTCTATAAGGACCAATAGAATATTGCTTCTATGGTTCACACATCTAATGCCATATCTTGTTAAAAATTTTCAAGATCTAGTGAAAAATTATCTCTGTTCTTTTATAAATCTTTATGGGTCATTAGGAAATGTTGAGCAACAAATTGTGATAAACAAAATAAAATGCAGACAACTCAGATAGACTTCCCACATTTCAGAAGGTTTACTATTTGCTCAACAGTGTCTTGATACCAGAAAAATGTGATAGCCATGAGGGGGGAAGTAAATAATTGATATAGATTTGGCAGCATTCTCAGATTCCACAGTAGCTATAACTTGTAGCGTCTGGTGAAGATTTCTGAACTGAGAAGACAATCTAGGTCCCTCTAGATTGGATTTCACTTAAAAGTCTACTAGATTACTTAGGATGTAAGCCTCCATCAAATGACTGCTAAAGAAAATTCACTTAGAACAACCAAAACTTCAAATGCAATCAATAAATTCCTTCAGTGAGAAAATTTATTTAGGTATCATGCACAGAATTCCAACTCAGAGATTAAATAATTAGCTTTATTTGCTTAAAGCATGTTATAGACTAAACTGCATGGATGAGCTCCAAAAAAGTAACAGCTTAGTTATTAAATATAATATCATATATTTACATTCTAAGAATTAATTTCCCAGCACAAGTAAAAATGATACTAAGAACTAGTAATTTGCATCCATAATCATTTCACTATTACAGACTCCCTAAATATGATGTGTGCCTGCTTTTTAGAAGTGCTAAAAAGAATTCAAATCAAATGGACTACTAAAAGTGCAAAATTTGTGGGCAAATATTTGTCAATCACCAAAATCAGGAAAAATTAATCCATCTCAGAAATCACAGAGGTTGGCAATTGTGGGTTCAATTCTGGAGTCGGCAAAAAGGCACAATAATCAAACTCTTCTATTTACATGCATCCATTTCCAAACACACTGGTGGTGTCACATGAATCAACCACAATGGTGCAACAGAAAACATCGAAAATATAGAAATACATGTTCAGATGCTAAAGAGAATGGATGAGTATGAAGCAACAACTCACACACCAGAGAGTAAACACTTTCTGCTAGTAGATACACTGGTTAATTCTGCTTTAATTTCTTTGCATTTACCAGCCAGAAATCTCAGGCATTTTAAACAACCATTGCCATTATCACAGAAAATCTAGCACCATAGGAATTTTGAAACGAGCTGTTTAATCTATTAAAAATTACCAGCACCTAGCCAAAATATCTATCACCACAAATTCAAAAATGTAAAATTTCCAATTAAATATACGTCCTTAACAAATCAGAAAAATTTCAAGCACCAGATAAACCATTGAAAACATTGATCATTAAGAAACATTAGCATCAAAGAACGCAAACAAATAGGCATGTATTCACAATGAAGATCCCAACATTAAGACAGATACTTATCCATTTCCTATATAATAAAATTAAAGAAAAAAAATCAGAATTTCATAAAATTTACCAAATGACAATTGAAACACTGACCATTTGAGAGCCTGCAGCCACATTTCTCCCGGGACCAATGCATAGTCCCTTCCCGAGACACCTACTTCACCATTTTCGCCGTTCTGCAAAGACACCTTGTCTTCTCTCCTCAGATTGAAAACAAGGTCCGAGTTGAATATGTTGTTAATGATCTTCATTGGGCCCCCGTAAGATGTTCCTTGCGTTGCTGTGTACAAAACCCCTATCTTCTTATCCGAATCACTCGATGTAGATTCTTGTGCATCTCTCCACCACCTGTAAAAAACCAAAAAGGAAAAAAGAACCCAATTCACATCTCACTCCAGACGACAGACATTCTATATCTGATCATTAATTCAATCAAAAGTTTCAGCAATGTAGATACTAATTAACGAATCACATTAAGCTAAGCTAAGCAAAGACAGAATGAAACAAAAAAAAGGGAAGTGACCTTTGAAGTTATGATTAAAATGTTCAGCAGATTTGTTTAATTTGGGTTAAGATTTGTGAATAATGGATATAAATGGATTGAATTTGAGGGGAAAAGAGGAGCACCTACCTGAAAGGGACAAGGTAAACACGCTGGTCATTATTATTATTATTATTATTATTACTACTACTATTGTCCGAGTCGACTCGGTGAGTTGAATCGGAGTGATCTTCGGCGAGAGCGCCCATTTTTAAAGAGTGCAAAGGGCAAAGGAAATGCAGATCATGAAGTTTGCAAAGAATTGTGAAGAGAGAGAAAGAGAGAGAGAGAGAGACGAGAGAGACAGGGGGGAGAGACAGGGAGAGACAGTGGCGGATTTGCAGAGAGAAACAAGCGGAGCTTTTCTGCGAAGAGGATTTAAGGAGGGAAAATAAATAATATGTCACTATTTATATTTATATTTATTTTTAAAAAATTATTTGCAAAAATAAATGTTTTGGACAAGTTGAGAGGAACATGCGGCAAATTTATAAAAATGTCCGCAAAACGTTTCAGTTTTTAAATTTGATCCCTAATTTTTTTTTGGTCATAACTAGTCTGGGAATGACAAAAAAGTCCGTTTAAAATTTTGGCCCGATTTACTTGGTCTGA
This sequence comes from Atalantia buxifolia, assembly GCA_030444775.1. NCBI lineage: Eukaryota > Viridiplantae > Streptophyta > Magnoliopsida > Sapindales > Rutaceae > Atalantia > Atalantia buxifolia. The sequence continues at coordinate 10,313,212 of CM059838.1, forward strand.
ATTTTTCGGGCTTTAACACAGTTTTAAGGTCAAAATTCGAACTCGAGCTTAAACATAAAAGCCTGATCAAATTAAAGTGAGGGTTCGAGCCTTAATCTATCCGATCTTGCCCAACAACTTAATAATAAAAGGAAATGTGTGTGTTTTTTTTTTAATTATGTGTCTTTATTTAAATTAAACATGAGTTTTTTGTTTATGTTTAGTTATTTATATGATTTTATGGTTAAAATATTGATTAGAATAATTTTATATTTAATTTTAATATATTAGGGAGGTAAATTTAAATTATTTAAATATTAAAAAATAAAAAAAATAGCCCAGATCCAAACCCAAAAGTAAAAATTTGAATTTTTTATAGGACTTGGGCCCTTTATTTATGTTGTGCCCAAGCCCAAGCCCAAGCCTAAGCCTAAGCCTAATGCAACAAATTGTCATGCCTAAACTAGTCAAATATTAGTTTTTTGAACTAAGTAGTCCTCATCATTTTCAATAAATTTACAAAAAAATCCTACTCTTGAAAATCTAGGAAAAATCTAACACTCTCAACAAATCACCAAGCCTCATCACTCTTAACAAATTACTAAATCCCATCAAACAAGTATTACATAACTCAAGATATAATCATCAATTGGTAGCTTCTTAAAGTTAGTTTATGTTTTGCACAATATAAACCTTTTTATGTATTAAATTTAGTGTTTAGATTCAAAATTAATATAGCTTTGTTATAAATGTTGTTACTTTTCATTCATAAATCAATGTAATTTATTAAAGTATTTAGTTTGAATTGAGGAATAAAAAAAATTGAAAACAATAGAAATTTGAGGTAAAAATGACATCCAAATTTAGTGGAACAAGCTGATTTACTACTACAAGTAGTGGGACATGTGCATGTCGCACTAAATCAACATTATGTTTATGTGCGAAAGGCAGTGTGACACGTGCTTGTTGCACATAAACATAGTGCTAACTATGTGTGACAGGCATCTGTCCCACTACCTATTGCACTAAATTTCTAAATACTTTCTTGAAGTCATAACTTAGGTTACAGGTGTCTGTTTTGTAGCATAAAAAGTTTTGAATTTGATTCGTCTTGTCGCAAGCTTCAAAACAATATGTTATTTGCCCAAAATTATCACATGTAGTCTAAGTTATGACTTCAAGAAAGTATTAAAAAATTTAGTAGGACAAATTGATTTAGTATGACAGGCACTCGTCTTACCGCCTATCACACTAAATCAGCCTATCCCACTAAACCTGAGTTTTGTTTTTACTTTGAATTTCTCTTATTTTCAATATATTTTTTTTATTTCTCGACTCAAACTAAGTGCTTTAACAAATTACATTATTTTATGAATGGAAAGTAATAACTTTTACAACAAAGCCATATCAATTTCGAACTTAAACACTAAATTTAAAACATAAAAGGTTCATTTATCTAAGAGCATACACTAACCTTAAAAAACTTCCCGATTGATGATTATATCATTAGTTGTATAATACTTGTTTGATGAGATTTTGTGATTTGTTGAGAATGTTGAGAGTATTCAGAATGTTAGATTTTTTTCTAGATTTTCAAAAGTGGGATATGTTTGTGAATTTGCTGAATATGATAAGGACTACTTAATCCAAAAAACTAGAATTTGGCTCATTATAATAGGAAAAAAATTGACGGGTCAAACTTAAAAAATTAAAAAGTTTTACGGCTATTTTTATAAATTTTCTAAAATATGCATTTTCGAAAATAAGTACAAAGGTTGGAATTTGGAAATTCCCTGTATTTTTTTCCCCAAACTCTTTGGAGTAGAAAGCAAAATAATGTTAATAATTTTATTAGATTTTTTTAGTAATGTTAAAGATTTCATTAATTGAGTCCCAATTTGAGTTAATCAAACATAGTATTCATCTATTAAATAAATAATTTTATATTAATGTTCAATAAATGTGTGATACTGAAATAGAAGTTGAGATTCAAATATTTAAATTTTATTATTATTATTTTTTTAACCTATCGACAATTCATAGAAGTGGATTCAAACTCATTCAATCCTCATGTATTTAAAAGAAGAGATTTTACCATATCGAGTATTAAGAGAAATTCTAAAATATATAAGAAATATCATATCAGCCATATAAAAAAGATGATATTATGACAAGGGTGAATTTATTTTTAAAAACTACCATATAAGAGAAAGTTATATTAAATTCAATTACACATGTTATGCATACATCAATTAGTTGTATTTTCTCAGATGTGTTCTAGAATTCTTCCCAATACTAGACAATTTGACAATTATAAAATTTGAATTATAAATAAGTTATTTAAATTTTGTCATCTAAAACATCGAGTTGTCAATGAACTTTTCCCGATTGAATTCTTTAGGTTTCCTACTATATTGCATTTTTTTTCTTTTGTTAAATTTTAATGGTACGAGAAAATTTTATTAACAATATTTTTTTTAATAGTTGAAGCCGTGGAGGACATAATAAATTTTAGTTCTTTAAAATAAATATTGTACACTAATAAACAAATGCAACATACGCTTTGTTTTCTTTTCTTTTTCTTCTCCCCCCCCCCCCTTTGTAACCTTGACAATCTTTAAAGTGTGATTTAAATAGTTTTTCTTAGTTGTAGCAGTGCGGCAAGAATGTGAAATCTCATATTTTCTTTGATTATCATCTTCAAGGTATTGAAGTTGATCAATATCATTATCAGCAAATCTTCCATTTAAAAAGCTCTAAATATGATATTTAAATTATAATTTTGACAAAAACAATAAAGATATATATTATAAATTTTTTATCGTGCAAGTGTAAGATATAATCAATCATACTTACAAATAAAATAACAAGTATTTATCAAATAATTTAACATTATAACTTTTAACCAAGAGTTGTCCAACCAAAATATCAATCACGATCTTAATTTCTAATGTATCTGCTGACTTCATCTTATGCTATATTCACCATGCTTGGATTCGGTAGTATAATATTTGTGTTGTGCAAATTTTGTTGAACTCGCAAGCGCACGAATCTATTGTAGAATAGATCAATGGTGTTGAGTGTCGATCCCACGAGGAGGTGGATTTTAATTGTGTGTAGAATTAATTTTGTAAATGGGTGGTTGAAATAAAGACTTGGATATCTGATCCGTATCAACATACATCATGGGCTAAATAATCCTTATTAATACCAATTAAATCATGAGGGGGAATCCACACCTCATGAACCACGCTTCTAATCAATATGGTGTTAGGGCTTATCGTACAAATAATAATAACCTTATACTAGGTGCCTAGGTAAAACAGAAACTGTATGAACTAGACAAGATTATTATTATTTGTCGATTTAAAAGTCAAAACCTCCACAGAAATTAGAGGGGAAGAGAAAATAAATTTACCAAATAAAGCCCATGACACATGTTGAGACTTCACCTTCAACCCAAGCTTGAAAGAAAATTAGCTACTCATTATTGAACTAGGGGTAAAATGAGAATTTTATTAAAATACGTAGAAAATACAAGATGGAGAGAGAATTACAGAAAACTAAGCTCAAAAAATGAATTCAGGGGTGTCAAATTAGGGGAGGCCCCTTTTTATAGATACATTGAGTGAATCATGACCATCTCGGATTAAAAATAGTTTGGATGCACAGGATTGCGCCGCGTCATCGATGAACAAGAACACGGTTTGACCACGGGTTTGACCACGCGGTTTGAACAAAGAACACGGTTTGCACACGGTTTGAACAAGAACGCGTCGAACAGTGTCGTGAAAGATCCATGAACAAGATGCACATGTGAATAGTGCGCCGACGTGTGAACAGTGCCATTTTTCCTTTTATGCTCCTCTTAAGGTTTTCGACTGTCCTGAGTTCAAAAGTGACGTCCGTTTTGCTATCCGAAATCTCGTTCATTGTGAAATGACCATGATACCCCTAAAATACACAAAATACTTAATTAAAACAAAACATATATAATTAAATAACAAAGGACTTAAATAAATAAAATTAGAGATGTTAGTGAAATTTGAAGTACAAAATGACGATTTTCTCCTTTATAAATATGCACTTTCTAACACTCAATACACCCCCCAACCAGCTTATTGCTAGTCCCTAGCAAATAAAGCGAAAACAAAATTTAAACCCAATTTTTTTTTTTTTAACAAACTTGTTTATTCAATCAGACTAATGATAGCAATCAAATAAAAGCATAAGCATTATCTCCAGTCTAAAGAAACATCACACCCACATCAACCATCCACATGAATCAACCAAGTAGATACAGCTACTTTCAAAAATGACATGTCAAACCCCAAAATCTCGCCGGTAATAGTGACACTCTCATAAGGAAATTAAACCCAATATAAATTGTCACTTCTATGAATGATAAATTGAGAGAAAATAATAAACAAGCATTATCACACACTCTCACCAAGATGAAAAGAATATGCCCACAACTTAGAAATAACACGATCTCAAGTCAAACAAAATGCTAGTCAACCCAATTTATTTACTTATTTTTTTTCTTCTTTTTTTTTAATTATGCATTACTACATCTTTTAGCCCATATAACTAGCTTCTACTTCAGACTATAGTTCCCTAAAATCAAGAAGGACTTTTATTAGGATGTAACGTAGGCTAGGGACATGGCTAACAAAGAAAGGAAAATAGAGGAAACAAAATATATGTTTGAGAAAAATAATATCTTTTGGAAACTAAAAAGTGCATTTTACTTTTTTATTATTGTATTATATCTCTTTTTCTTTTTTTTTTTTTAGAGAAATTTTTTTTTCTTTTTTTTTCTTTGCTTTCTCTTTTTTTTTTCTTTTTTTTTAGGGGTATTGCACAATTTTACTAAAGAAAACAATTATTTATATTTTTCTCAAACATGAATAGGTGATGGAACTTGTAAGATATCGGGTAATACTCCAAATTGGAGTGGGTGAAGACGATAAGTTGTCAAAGAAAAGGTTTTTTTTTTTTTAATAAAAGGCTCAAAAGGGCTAACTATGGATATTTGATATAAGGGATGGCTAGAAAGGCTCAAACGGGTCAAAGATGACCTTTCCATCATCTTTTAGGGCTCTAGATACTCCTCCATATCTACTAGTTAAATGGACCTTTAGATGTAGCAATGCATTTTTTTTTTAACTCTTTTTTTTTTAAAGGGTTGACTCCAAGGAAATCTAAAGATCATGTATAAAATAATAATACTGCTAAGCTGTATGAAGAATGGGCAAAAATGGTTACTCTCCAAGAAAAATAATAGGCTCAAAAGCTCACTTGGTATTCATTATGACATGTCAATTCTTTCAAGCAACTCATATTTATCTCCGACATCAACATGTAGAGTAGCAAACATAGTGTAACATCATTCAAGACCAAAGATAATACAAATACTAAAATTCGAAAATCATCATGTCATCCAAAAATAAAAACAAAATCACACCATTTTTTTTTTTTTAAACAACATTCTACCCCCCAACCTATTCTAAACATGAAAGGGAATTATGCATGCAGAAATGTGAAAATGATGCAGTAAAAACTAATTGAAAATGTTACACTTAAAATGATAGAAAAATGATTTTTTTTTAACTAAGAAGATGCGTTTCTAGAGGCACTACACTCTATATTCAGCCATCTTCGACTCAAAATTTGAAAATGCATATTTATAAAGGAGAAGTCAAAAAGTTAGAAAGATCACACGAAAAATAAGAAATTTTTTTTTCATTATTTTATTTTATTTTATTTTATTTTATTTACTAAGAAGATGCGTTTCTAGAGTAACTACACTCCATATTCAGCCATCTTCAACACAAACAAGAAGCAACAGCTTAGTTTCTACAACAAAAATTAGTAAAAACTTAACCAACATTCCACAATTATCAACTATCCCCTCCCCCAACTGTAACTAAACATTGTCCTCAATGTTTTAAAGGAAAGAAGTAGAGTTTAGAAGATATTACCGGGTGGTGCAACACGTAATAAAATATTTACAAAGCGGAGATTTAAATCTAATTTGTACTTTTATGCGCTATTGTTACCATCGTTATTTGTACACTCCAACACCAAGGTTTTGATCGCTGGTCGATAAGCTTGTAATGATCAAGTAGCTCATTAGTAAAGTGTGAGCACAAATAAAAAGCTTTTTCACCGTAGAGGGAATGAAGTAGTTTTTTATTGCATGGTTAAGAAATGCGATAAAGCCATCATAAAAATTATTGACATTTAACAAACCGATGGGTTTCTAATGAATGTGCAGATGGGCCCAAGATGCTAAAGTGATAAGTGCCTCTATAGTTGCAAGATCTCCTGGTAAGAAAATAAAAGCATCAGCATGATTAAGCATTTCGGTTATTCTTTCTTGCATACCTGAGACAACTAATTCTTCTCCAGTCGGTGAGTTAGACAAGCAGCCTAAAGGTTTTAGGGTTTGTGGTATGATGCCTAACACTTGACTTCCTCTAACAAAAGCAGTTTCTGAGACCAATTTTGATAACCCTCGGTCACCTCCGCCGTATACTAAGTGTAATTTTCTCTCTGCATGATCGACCAAGATCAATGGCTGCCTCAAAGAACTCTTTATATTTGTCATAGTTAAATCCGGAAAGCACACAAATGTTCTTGAATTGTTTATTGGGAGTAGCTGCCATTGGGATACTTCTCAAAAAATAATTTGTGAGTGCAAATGAAAAGAATCATATTTAAGGATCTTGGCGGCAGTGGGTCACAGCTGTGAATGAGGTATCATGTCTATGTCAAATTAATCATGTAATGCACATGGCTCGAAAGTCAAAAAAAAGAAACAGTAAAAAGGAAAAGCAAGTAATGACAAATATAAAATTATTAAAGACAATAATGCAAATGGTAAAACAATAGTGAAATAAAACAACAGTAAAGAAAAAGGATATTTATAAGTAGTTGCGACTGTGGCTCACATCTTCCTCTGGTTTTACGTCCAGAAACGGCTTCAACGCCCTCTATGGGTCGAGGATAGGCTTCCCATCCAGTTTTCTTATAAACTGGCAAACAGGGTCGTTTATAGTCGATTCCCGAGATCAGATCGTGCATGCTCTTTCTGGAATGATGGCCATAACTGGAGAATCGCTCCTTGCACATATCTACTGGGATGCGTTTCAAGAGACAAAAGGATATCATCCAATGACTCCTTATTCAAGCCATCCCTAATGAATTGAATCTTATCTTCTCTGTTATCAGACACCATTCCTAAAGAACATCGTTTTTTATTGCATAACATTATGGCACACTTATGACAAGCAACCGAAATCTTTCGAGCTCTTCGCTTTCTTGCATAATTTCCTTTACCACAACCAGGCATGTATGCAATAAATTTAGAGGCAACTCACCCGCTAAGCGTTTTTAGCCTCAATTAACCAAATAATCATCAGGGTATGTTATTCCTCATGAGCAATCGACATGCGTTGATCGAGCTTTATAGATTGTGAGGAGGGCATTCTGAGGAAGTGAAGGGAATCGACTATGAAGCTTTGCTAAGATCTCGTTTCTATCCATACCTTCGCCTCAGAAGATCAGTAATTATGGGAAATCAAGTAACCGACTTGATTGTCACGAGTACCGTTATCCGCCACTTAACCGGGTGACAAACTAAAACACACAAACTAAAACACACAAACGGAATAACAAACAAATAAAAACACACAAAGAAAATCACAATCGCCCTCTTATAGAATTTACCTCAAGCTCCAATCGATGTTGTAGACATCGCTTTCAATGTCTCGAGTTGGCTTTCTAAATCCTCAACGTGGGATATTAACTCCGGTGGTTGTAGCTTCCAAATACGATGTGTTTTACAAAATCGTATCCGCCTCCGAGATGAGATGGACACGTTGAAGTCGTTTAAGGATGTTCAAGAGAACTGTCTCATGATTAAAAGTGATAAAAGAAAGCTCAATGGTTAAACAAACACACTTATACACAAATGATTTCAATTAGCGTAAGAAAATAAATAAATAAATAAATCACCGAAAAGAAAAATCTTAATTCAAATCGGTGGGTCACTCAAATTTATTTCGGTGTCCTCTCCATGTGGTTGGTACTATAGATATGGCTTTAATCTTTGACCATTAACTTTAAACGTGACACCATTCTTTGGGTCCTTAATTTCAATTGCCCCATGTGGAAAAAACAAGATGAACAATGAAGGGGCCAGACCATCGAGAGCGTAGTTTACCTGGGAATAGGTGCAAACGAGAATTGAATAAAAGTACTTTCTGACCTGGAGTGAAAGATTTTCTCATAATCTGCTTATCATGAAAGACTTTCATTCACGCTTGTAAACCTTGGCATTTTCGTATGCATCATTACGAATTTCTTCAAGTTCTCGCACCTATAATCGTCTTTTCGAGCCAAAGTGTCAGTTGCATGTCAAAATTGAATTTCTTGATGGCCCAAGACGCACGATGCTCGAGTTCCACGTAGGTGGCAAGCTTTTCCATACACTAGCCTCGTAAGGTGACATCCCAATGGGGTCTTGAAAGCCGTTCTATATGCCCATAATGCATCATCGAGTCTTAATGACCAATCTTTTTGTCTCCGGCCTCACGGTCTTTTCTAAGATGTGCTTTATTTCTCGATTGAGATCTCAACTTGGCCACTGGGTTGCGGATGATACCGGGTCCCCACTTTTTGAGGGATGGAGTACTTTGTCAAAAGTGCTTTGAATGATTCGTTGCAAAAGTGGATACCATGTGCAAATTTTGTTGAACTCATGGTTTATCGAATCTATTGTAGAATAGATCAATGGTGTTGAGTGTCGATCCCACGAGGAGGTGGATTTTAATTGTGTGTAGAATTAATTTTGTAAATGGGTGGTTGTATTTTGTGGGAAATTGAATTAAAGGATGCTAGAATTTAAATTGGAATAATGGAATTAAATTGAATTGGGAACTATTGAAATAAAGCACTTGGGTATCGGATCCGTATCAACATACATCACGGGCTAAATAATCCTTATTAATACCAATTAAATCATGAGGGGAATCCACACTCATGAACCACGCCTAATCAATATGGTGTTATGGCTTATCGTGCCAAATAATAATAACCTTATACTAGGTGCCAGTAAAATCAAAAAAGGTGAACTAGACAAGATTATTATTTTTTCGATTTAAAAGTCAAAACCTCCACAGAAATTAGAGGGGAAGAGAAAATAAATTTACCAAATAAAGCCCATGACACATGTTGAGACTTCACCTTCAACCCAAGCTTGAAAGAAAATTAGCTACTCATTATCAACTAGGGTAAAATGGGAATTTTATTAAAATACGTAGAAAATACAAGATGGAGAGAGAATTACAGAAAACTAAGCTCAAAAATGGATTGGGGTGTCAAAACAGTGGGGAGGCCCCTTTTATGTGAATATGCCGTGCGTGTGAACAGTGCCATTTTTCCTTTTATGCTCCTCTTAAGGTTTTGATTGTCCGAGTTCAAAAGTAACGTCCGTTTTGCTATCCGAAATCTCGTTCATTGTGAAATGACCATGATACCCCTAAAATACACAAAATACTTAATTAAAACAAAACATATATAATTAAATAACAAAGGACTTAAATAAATAAAATTAGAGATGTTAGTGAAATTTGAAGTACAAAATGACGATTTTCTCCTTTATAAATATGCACTTTCTAACACTCAACAATTTGCTCAGTGGTGTTGCTTGGTAAAGTATACAATTTTTTTTTTGATAGGAAAGTGTAGCGTTCATTAAACCAAAACAGAGAATACATGCTTAAACTTTGGAGGGAAATTTTCCTTTGAAACAACAGGATCAGTCTTTCCTAACGCCATTTTTACTAACAGATGAACATTAGTATTATACGATCTAGGAACATATATTGCCACAAATCGACTGAATTGATTCATTAAGGCTTGAATGTCTAAAATGATCCATTGTATCTCTGTCATATTGCCTCCTTGGTCGTTGATCAAATCAGCTAGCACTTGAGAGTCAGTTTCTAGAATCACTGACAACACACTTGCCTCTTTAGCAATGCAAACACCCCATTCTGCTGCCTCTGCTTCCCCATACAAAACATCACCCTTATAAGTGGCAGCTTTAATAGTTGCAGCTATGCATTTTCCTATGGAGTCTCTGATCATGGCTCCGAGACCAGAGCATTTTCTCTTCACGTCAGTGGCTGCATCAACATTGATTTTTACCCATCCTGGAGGTGGGGGAACCCATTCATCTTGTTTCTCCTTTTGCTAGTTATTATCATTCAACATATCTGGGAATTGGGTTCTTTTATATGCCTCATTCACTGCTTCAGCCTTGGCCATCAAAATACCTAGATCTAACTTTGCCCCTTCAAACACGAACTTATTTCTCGCATGCCAAATATTCCAGAACAAACACATGAGAAGCTCAAAATCATCTTTACTTAGATTTTTTTGCAGCTTTATCAATTATCCTAAAAGATTTGGATTCTCCATCTCCTTTATTGCATCAGCCAGAGGAGAGAGCTGCCGAACTTTTTTTGCCACCTTGCAAGCCACCAGAGCATGTAAAACATTTTCCACTCTATTTCCACAATACTTGCAGTAGGCTTATTGAATAATTCCACACTTACAGAGATTTTCAATTGTCGGCAATAGGTTTTTTGTCGCCTTCTAAATGAAAATTTTTATCTTCTCGGGAAGAGGAGCTTCAAATAATACTCCAATTGCTGCTATTGCTGCTTCAACATCCTGGGGAATCTAAGAATTTCATGCTAAGGGCTACTTGGTAACCATTTTTAACAGAATATTCTCCTTTTTTTTATCGTAGTGCCAAATTACTTGATCTTTTCTTTTACTTCTTGGTAGAGGAATGTTTAGAATTGTCTCAGCATCTTCCTTTAAAAAGATCTTTTGGATCAAACCTGCCTTCCACTTGTTTTCATTGTCTATTAGCACTACAACTTTAGCATCTGCTGGCAACTTTGGTTTGGAAATAGGTTTAAAGGTAGCTGGTCTTGGTAGCCAATTACCTCTGAACACTGAAGTATCTTCACTATTGCCAATTCTCCATCTATGCCCTTTGAGTAACACTTGTCTTCCCCATATTATACTTCTCCAAATGTAAGAGGGGTTTGAACCCATTGAAGCATTCAAAAAATCAGTTTCTCTGAAGTATCTTGCCTTTAGAACTCTAGCAGCCAACGAGGATGGGTTTTGAATCAATCTCCATCCTTGCTTTGCGACTAGAGCTTGGTTGAAGCTTGATATATCCCTAAACCCCATACCTCATCGACTTTTCGTTTTGCTCATATTTTCTCATTTTGTTCACGAAATACCTTTCTTATCATTTTTATTACTCCATCAGAACTTAGTATTGACCTCTTGGATACTGTTACACAGTCCTAGAGAGGTCTTGAAGACACTCATCGCATATGCTGGAACGACTTGCGCAACTGCCTTAATTAAGATTTTTTTTCCTCCACTAGAGAAACACTTCTGTTGCCAGCCGGAAATCTTACTCTGAACCTTGAGCTTTACCTCATTGAAAAAATCTTTCTTCTTCTTACCGATCATATAGGGCAGCCTCAAATACTTCTCATGCTTTGAGACCACATTGAGCTGGAAAATTCTCTTAATGGCTGAAATCTGATTTTCCTGGACATTGCCACTAAAAAACATACAAGACTTGTCAAAGTTGAAGATTTGTCTAGATGCAACTGCATATCGATCAAATATGTCCCGAGGTGGCGATCTTTGAGTGAAGCTCGAAAAGATTAGATTGTCATCTCGCAAACAAAGAGATATGAAATAGATATATGTGGTCCAAATCTCAGCCCTTGTATTTGATTTTGCCTCTCTGCCTGTACTAACAAATTAGAGAATGCTTCTGCACATATTATAAATAGGCATGGAGACGAAGAGCATCTTTATCTCAGCCTCCTTTGAGGGGTGATCATGCCCTTAGGAGTCCCATTGATAATAATTGAGAAAGATGAGGTAGTAATGCAGTCCATTTTTAACGTTAACCGTTTCTCCGTAAAGCCTAGCTTGCTCATAGTCAGCCTTAAGAATTCTCATTCCACTTTATTGTAAACTTTGCTGATGTCAAGCTTCAATGCCACCAATTTTTTTTTTTTTTGCCCTTACTATGTTTAATTTTATGGAGACATTCATACCCAACAATAATATTGTATGTTATTAATCTATTGAGGATAAAAGCACTTAGGATGAAGCTATCACAGTTTGAAGGATAGTTTTCAGTTTATTAGCCAAAGCTTTTGCAACAATTATATAAATGACATTACATAAACTTGTTGGTCTAAATTCCGTGACTTTCCTAGTCTTAGCTGACTTAGGGATTAGAGCAATGTAAGTGTGGTTCAAGGGACCCATAGGACCTGCTTCGTTGAGTATATGGAGGCATGTGGTGATTACTCCTTCTTTGACTGCTGTCTAGTGTTTTTGATAGAATGTAGCGGGTAATCCGTCGGGTTCTAAAGCTTTGGTTAGGCATATTTGAGCAAGCGCTTTTGTGATCTCCTCCTCTATGAATAGTTGGCACAGGTACTCATTTATTTCTTGTGAAACTTTAGGCATCATTCCTCTTAGAACTCCCTCCATTTGAGCTTGGGTAGGGCTGAAAGTTGTGAACAACTTCACAAAATACCCGCAAAACTCTTTCTTTACGTCCTCTGACTCCTTAGTCCATTCTCCTTGTGCATTCTCTATTCCTTAAATTCTATTCTTTCTCTTTCTAGATGAGGCTTTGATGTAGAAGATTTTCGTATTTTTGTCACCCTCTTTGAGCCAATCTGCTCTGGATCTTTATTTCTAGTAGATTTCTTCATCAAGTAAAAGATAATGGATCTGTTTATCGATATCTTTCATTTCCTCTCCACATTCATATTGTCTACTATGCTTCTTAAGCTTTTTAATTCTTTGCATCAGCTCCTTCAACGTTCCTTTTTTGCCCTTAAAAGTTTCCTGACTCCAGCATTTCAGCTCTGCTAACGTAGTTTTGCAGGTTTTCTTTAAAGTTTGAACTGGATTGCTCCCTAACCATTCTCTTTTTTCAACCCACTAATGCTTAACAACCTCTTTACACTCATTATATGAACTCCACATATCATCGTAATGGCATCTTGATATCGTTCTTCTATTGTAGCATACTCCTTTATTTTTGCCTACCACTTCTATCATCACCGGGTTATGATCAGAACACTACGTAATTAGGTTCATTGCAACACGGTCTTGAAAGGTTTAGGTCAATTCTTCACTACACAAAAACCTATCTAACTTTTCTTCAATAAATTGTGGGCCAAATCTTCTGTTCGACCATGTGAAATGGTGACCTATGCAACCTAAATCCCTCAACTTACAATCCATGATTGCCTCTCTAAAGTCATTTATCCAGTTGGCATCTTTATCATTCCCTCCATTTTTTTCTCCCAAATGCAGTATTTCATTAAAATCACCAAAGCAAAGTTATAGAGAGAAAGACAAACCTGCAAGGCTGTGAAGCAGAGTCCATGTGTGCTTTTTTAGACTCACTTATGGATGTCCATACACCCTCGCGCATCTCATGTGTTTCCCATTCTCCACTTCCACCTCGGCATCAATGTGGTGGCTGCTATAGGAAGTAATGTCCACCTTTATGTCCTGAGCCCATAACATAGTTATACCTCCGCTCTTGTCCCTACTGCTAACAACAAAACAATTTCCAAAATTTAGCTTCTTTCCAACATTATTCATTTACACAGTCGATAGTTTGGTTTCACATAGGAAAACCAACTGAGGCTTGTATAAATGGAGGAACTTTTGATGGGCTTTGAACATCCAGTCATTCCCTATCCCCCAGACATTCCAGCTTAAAATTATCATGATTGTCGACGGGGCTGATCTTCAGCCACCGCTGATAGAGTGGTAAATTGAGTAGTTTCAGCTGGTTCCTCCATCTTTGAGCCATTCCAGTTTAGTTCTTTTCTACATGAAGATAGGTGGCAGAGGTTGTTTTTTGCAACAAATTTGTAGGACTTTACACTTGTGACTTCTTATAATTTGGGCTTACTCCTAACACTTCATCACTTGGTCTTTTCCTTGCAATTAGACCATATTTCGTTAGCCCTTTATTGCTTGCCTTTCTAGCTTGTGTCTTCCATTTCTTTCTCTTAGGCCTTAACATTTTTTCTCTTAGCCCATCATCAATCATTTCATCTGGGCTTGAGTTGCCTTGGTCTTGGCTTTGGCTTGTGTTTGAACCTTAGTTTGGCTCCAAATCCAGCGCCAAATTTCCATTTGTTCCCTCCCACTCTTCTGTTCCTGCTTTTTCTTGATTGTTTCGATGAGCCTTAGCTCTGCAATTTATGTTTTCAGTTGTTTTTCTGCTGGGTTACTTCTGACTGTAGATTTGCTGTTCCATCGATTCCAGTGTCATCAGTATTAATTATTCTACAGTCTTAATTCTTTACCCTTCATTCCATCTCTCTCTTCATTTTAATCCCTACCCGTTTGGCTTGTCCGGTTTCTTCCATGATTTTCAGAATCTGTATATCCATTGGTGATCTGCTCAAACCTCTTATTCCATCTCTCTCTTCCCCGTTTCAACTTTATTTTTTCAGCTTTGGACAACGTCTTCATATACGTTCCATAGGGTAATTTTTCCTTCGATTGCCTCTTGTATGCTTTACACTCTTTGAACTGATGTCCGATAAGCCCATAACAAAAATAAAATCCTGGGAGCCGTTCATATAATACTGGTAACTCCACCTCATCTTCATCCTCAAGCTCCAGGAAAATCATTTTCTGTAACAGTTTTGTTATGTCAATGGATATTCTGACTCTCGCATATGAGCCTATGCATTCACCTTCATCGTCGGTTTCCATTTCTAAGACATCTCCAATTAATTCTCCCATCTTTTGAATGCTTTCTCGCTCCATACATCTTATTGGTACATTATGAAATTGGATCCAAAATGTTGTATGTGTGAACTTCTGCCTTCATATATTCCCGATTCTACTGGATTCCATCATTACAATCGATGCCCTATCAAAATGCCATGGCCCTCCAGCCATCACTTTTCTCTTGTCAGTTTCCGAATCGAACTTGAACAAACAGACATTGTTTCCCAAGTTTTTGATTTTCACTTCCTTGTTTGTCCTCCATGCTTGCGCCAATGTTGTCCGGATTCCTTCGGTGTTTGCACTTCTTGCTAGTAGAATCTTGCCCATTAACTAATTTGCCACTATATGGCCTCCATTTTCTTTCATTCCGCTTCTATGAGAGAGCTTACGCTTGCTGCCATCTTGGATAAAGTGGCTTTACACTTGCGTATTAACTTCTCTGTGTCCATTAATGGTGGGCACAGTAAATGCTTCCCTCCTAAGTACCCTCTATTTAAGACTCTCTACTTTAATTAGCTAATAATAGAACTATAACCACTCAAATACGTGAGTGAACAAACGGAGCCGTTAAATCCCCAACCTACTTCAGTCTGTTGTTCTCTTTCAGAGAGAAAGAAAACATTTTAGAAAGAGAAGATATATAAGCGTGGCAAAGTATACAAATTTTGGAAGCTTAAAAATGATCAACGTAGTTATTGTTGATGTAAATTCTCACAACGGTTGAGAACAATTTATGAAGTAAGAATATAAAATTAAGGCAAGTCTCAATTTTTTAGTTAGATTTTAAATATAAATTAGGTTCATGTACTTCTTATGCATGAGTGGACCACATAGAAAGACTGTTGTGCAAATTTTGTTGAACTCGCAAGCGCACGAATCTATTGTAGAATAGATTAACGGTGACGAGTGTCGATCCCACGAGGAGGTGGATTTTAATTGTGTGTAGAATTAATTATGTAAATGGGTGGTTGGATTTATGGGGAAATTGATTTAAAGGATGCTAGAATTTAAATTGGAATAGCAGAATTAAATTGAATTGGGAACTATTGAAATAGAGTGCTTGGGTACCTGGATCCGTATCAACATGCACCATGGGCTAAATATTCCTTATTAATACCAATTAAATCATGAGGGGGAATCCACACCTCATGAACCACGCCTAATCAATATGGTGTTAAGGGCTTATCGTGCAAATAATAATAACCTTATACTAGGGTGCCAGAAACAGTGCAGAACTAGACAAGATTATTATTATTTGTCGATTTAAAAGTCAAAACCTCCACAGAAATTAGAGGGGAAGAGAAAATAAATTTACCAATTAAAGCCTATGACACATGTTGAAACTTCACCTTCAACCCAAGCTTGAAAGAAAATTAGCTACTCATTATTGAACTAGGGTAAAATGGGAATTTTATTAAAATACGTAGAAAATACAAGATGGAGAAGGAATTACAGAAAACTAAGCTCAAAAATGGATTCGGGGTTGTCAAATTGTGGGGAGGCCCCTTTTTATAGATACATTGAGTGAATCATGGCCATCTGATTAAAAATAGTTTGATGCACAAGATTGCGCCACGTCATCGTGAACAAGAACACGGTTTGACCACGGGTTTGACCACGCGCGGTTTGAACAAAGAATACGGTTTGCACACGGTTTGAACATAAGCGACAGATGACATGTGAATAGTGAATGAATAGTGCCGCACGTGTGAACAGTGCCATTTTCCTTTTATGCTCCTCTTAAGGTTTTCGATCGCCCCCAGTTCAAAAGTGACGTCGTTTTGCTATCCGAAATCTCGCTCATTGTGAAATGACCATAATACCCCTAAAATACACAAAATACTTAATTAAAACAAAACACACATAATTAAATAACAAGAGACTTAAATTAAGAAAATTAAAGATGTTAGTAAAACTTGAAGTACAAAATGACGATTTTCTCCTTTATAAATATACACTTTCTAACACTCAACACACCCCCCAACCAGCTTATTGCTAGTCCCTAGCAAATAAAGCGAAAATAAAATTCAAACCCAAAATTTTTTTTTTTTTTTTTAAACAAACTTGTTTATTCAATCAGACTAATGATAGCAATCAAATAAAAGTATAAGCATTATCTCCAGTCTAAAGAAACATCACACTCACATCAACCATCCACATGAATCAACCAAGTAAATACAGCTACTTTCAAAAATGACATGTCAAACCCCAACATCTCACCGGTAATAGTGACACTCTCACAAAGAAATTAAACCCAATATAAATTGTCACTTCTATGAATGATAAATTGAGAGAAAATAATAAACATGCATTATCACACACTCTCACCAAGATAAAAAGAATATGCCCACAACTTAGAAATAACATGATCTCAAGTCAAACAAAATGCTAGTCAACCCAATTTATTTACTTATTATTATTTTTTTTCTCTTTTTTTTTTTATTATGCATTACTACATCTTTTAGCCCATATAACTAACTTCTACTTCAGACTATAGTTTCCTAAAATCAAGAAGGACTTTTATTGGGATGTAACGTAGGCTAGGGACATGGCTAACAAAGAAAGGAAAATAGAGGAAACAAAATATATGTTTGAGAAAAATAATATCTTTTGGAAACTAAAAAGTGCATTTTACTTATTTATTATTGTATTATATCTCTCTCTCTTTTTTTTTTCTTTCTCTTTTTTTTTTTTTTAGAGAATTTTTTTTTCTTTTTTTTTTCTTTGCTTTCTCTCTTTTTTTTCTTTTTTTTTCGATATTGCACAACTTTACTAAACAAAATAATTATTTATATTTTTCTCAAACATGAATAGGTGATGGAACTTGTAAGATATTGGGTAATACTCCAAATTGGAGTAGGTGAAGACGATAAGTTGACAAAGAAAAGTTTTTTTTTTTTTTTAATAAAAGGCACAAAAGGGCTAACTATGGATATTTAACATAAGGGATGGCTAGAAAGGCTCAAACGGGTCAAAGATGGCCTTTCCATCATCTTTTAGGGCTCTAGATAATCCTCCATATCTACTAGTTAAATGGACATTCAGATGTAGCAACACACTTTTTCTTTTTTTTTTTTCTTTTTTTTTTTTAAAGGGTTGACTCCAAGGAAATCTAAAGATCATGGATAAAATAATAATATTACTAAGCTGTATGAAGAATAGGCAAAAAGGGTTATTACTCCAAGAAAAAAATAATAGCTCAAAAGCTCACTTGGTATTCATTATGACATGTCAATTCTTTCAAGCAACTCATATTTATCTCCGACATCAACATGTAGAGTAGCAAACATAGTGTAACATCACTCAAAATCAAAAATAATACAAATACTAAAATTCGAAAATCATCATGTCATCCAAAAATAAAAACAAAATCACACTATTTTTTTTTTAACAACATTCTACCCCCCAACCTATTCTAAACATGAAAGGAGAATATGCATGCAGAAATGTGAAAATGATGCAGAAAAACTAATTGAAAATGTTGCACTTAAAATGATAGAAAAATGATTTTTTTTTTTAACTAAGAAGATGCGTTTCTAGAGACACTACACTCTATATTCAGCCATCTTTGACTCAAAATTTGAAAATGCATATTTATAAAGGAGAAGTCAAAAAGTTAGAAAGATCACACGAAAAATAAGAAATTTTTTTTTTTTCATTATTTTTTTTCCTTTTTTTTTTTAACTGAGAAGATGCGTTTCTAGAGTAACTACACTCCATATTCAGCCATCTTCAACACAAACAGTTAACAAATGATTAGTTTTACAACAAAAAATTAGTAAAAACTTAACCAACATTCCACAATTGTCAACTATCCCCTCCCCAACTGAGGTAACGAAACATTGTCCTCAATGTTTTAAAGGAAAGAAGTAGAGTTTAGAGGACATCACCTGGGTGGTGCAACACAGAATAAAATATTTACAAGGCTGGAGATTTAAATATAATTTGTACTTCTTACTGCTGCTATTGTTACCATCGTTATTTGTACACTCCAACACCAAGGTCTTGGGATCCGGCTCTGGTCGATAAGCTTGTAACAGATCAAGTAGCTCATTAACAGTGTGAGCACAAATAAAAAGTTTTTTCACCATAGAGGAATGAAGTAATTTTTATTGCATGGTTAAGAAATGCGATAAAGCCATCATAAAAATTATTGACATTTAACAAACCGATGGGTTTCTGATGAATGTGCAGATGGGCCCAAGATGCTAAAGTGATAAGTGCCTCTAGAGTTGCAAGATCTCCTGGTAAGAAAATAAAAGCATCAGCATGATTAAGCATTTCGGTTATTCTTTCTTGCATACCTGAGACAACTAACTCTTCTCGGGTCGGTGAGTTAGACAAGCAGCCCTAAAGGTTTTAGGGTTTGTGGTATGATGCCTAACACTTGACTTCCTCTGACAAAAGCAGTTTATGAGACCAATTTTGATAACCCTCGGTCACCTCCGCCGTATACTAAGTGTAATTTTCTCTGTCATGCATCGACCAAGATCAATGGCTGCCTCAAAGAACTCTTTATATTTGCCATAGTTAAATCCGGAAAGCACACAAATGTTCTTGAATTGTTTATTGGGAGTAGCTGCCATTAGGATAATTCTCAAAAATAATTTGTGAGTGCAAATGAAAAGAATCATATTTAAAGATCTTGGCGGCAATGGGTCACAGCTGTGAATGAGGTGTCATGTCTATGTCAATTAATCGTGTAATGCACATGGCTTGAGAGTCAAAAAGAAAACATTAAAAAAGGAAAAGCAAGTAATGACAAATATAAAATTATTAAAGACAATAATGCAAATGGTAAAACAACAGTAAAATAAAACAACAGTAAAGTAAAAGGATATTTACAGGTAGTTGCTGATTGTGGCTCACATCTTCTCTCTGGTTTTACGTCCAGAAACGGCTTCAACGCCCTCTATGGGTCGAGGATAGGCTTCCCATCCAGTTTTCTTATAAGCGGCAAAGGTCGTTTATAGTCGATTCCCGAGATCGTATCGTGCATGCTCTTTCGAAATGATGGCCAGCGGAGAATCGCTCCTTGCACATATCCAGCGGGATGCGTTTCAAGAGACAAAAGGATATCATCCAATGACTCCTTATTCAAGCCATCCCTAATGAATTGAATCTTATCTTCTCTGTTATCAGACACCATTCCTAAAGAACATCGTTTTTATTGCATATCATTTCGCACACTTATGACAAAGCAACCGAAATCTTTCGAGCTCTTCGCTTTCTTGCATAATTTCCTTTACCACAACCAGGCATGTATGCAATAAATTTAGGAGGCAACTCACCTGCTAAGCGTACTTTAGCCTCAATTAACCAGCGAATATCAGCAGGTATGTTATTCCTCATGAGCAATCGCATGCGTTCAGATCGAGCTTTATAGATTGTGAGGAGGGCATTCTGAGGAAGTGAAGGGAATCGACTATGAAGCTTTGCTAAGATCTCGTTTCTATCCATACCTTCGCCTCAGAAGATCAGTAATTATGGAAAACTGAAGTAACCGACTTGATTGTCACGGAGTACCGTTATCCGCCACTTAACCGGGGTGACAAACTAAAACACACAAACTAAAACACACAAACGGAATAACAAACAAATAAAAACACACAAAGAAAATCACAATCGTCCTCTTATAGAATTTACCTCAAGCTCCAACTGGATGTTGTAGACACTGCTTTCAATGTCTCTGAGTTGGCTTTCTAAATCCTCAACGTGGGATATTAACTCCGGTGGTTGTAGCTTCCAAATACGATGTGTTTTACAAAATCGTATCTGGCCTCTGAGATGAGATTGGACACGTTGAAGTCGTTTAAGGATGTTCAAGAGCAACTGTCTCATGATTAAAAGTGATAAAAGAAAGCTCAATGGTTAAACAAACACACTTATACACAAATGATTTCAATTAGCAGAAGAAAATAAATAAATAAATAAATCACCGAAAAGAAAAATCTTAATTCAAATCTGGTGGGTCACTTAAATTTATTTCGGTGTCCTCTCCATGTGGTTGGTACTCTAGATATGGCTTTAATCTTTGACCATTAACTTTAAACGTGACACCATTTTTTGGGTCCTTAATTTCAATTGCCCGTGTGGAAAAAACAGGATGAACAATGAAGGGGCCGGACCATCGAGAGCGTAGTTTACCTGGGAATAGGTGCAAACGAGAATTGAATAAAAGTACTTTCTGACCTGGAGTGAAAGATTTTCTCATAATCTGCTTATCATGAAAGACTTTCATTCGCTGCTTGTAAACCTTGGCATTTTCGTATGCATCATTACGAATTTCTTCAAGTTTTACGCCTATAATCGTCTTTCGAGCAAAGGTTGCTGCATGTCAAAATTGAATTTCTTGATGGCCCAGTACGCACGATGCTCGAGTTCCACAGGTAGGTGGCAAGCTTTTCCATACACTAGCCTGTAAGGTGACATCCCAATTGGGGTCTTGAAAGCCGTTCTATATGCCCATAATGCATCATCGAGTCTTAATGACCAATCTTTTCTGTCTGGCCTCACGGTCTTTTCTAAGATGTGCTTTATTTCTCGATTGGAGATCTCAACTTGGCCACTGGTTTGCGGATGATACGGGGTCGCCACTTTATGAGTGATGGAGTACTTTGTCAAAAGTGCTTTGAATGATTTGTTGCAAAAGTGGATACCACTGTGCAAATTTTGTTGAACTCGCAAGCGCACGAATCTATTGTAGAATAGATCAATGGTGTTGAGTGTCGATCCCACGAGGAGGTGGATTTTAATTGTGTGTAGAATTAATTTTGTAAATGGGTGGTTGTATTTGTGGGGAAATTGAATTAAAGGATGCTAGAATTTAAATTGGAATAGCGGAATTAAATTGAATTGGGAACTATTGAAATAAAGCACTTGGGTATCTGGATCCGTATCAACATACATCATGGGCTAAATAATCCTTATTAATACCAATTAAATCATGAGGGGGGAATCCACACCTCATGAACCACGCTCTAATCAATATGGTGTTAAGGGCTTATCGTGCCAAATAATAATAACCTTATACTAGGGTCTTAGGTAAAATCGGGTGCAGAACTAGACAAGATTATTATTATTTGTCGATTTAAAAGTCAAAACCTCCACAGAAATTAGAGGGGAAGAGAAAATAAATTTACCAAATAAAGCCCATGACACATGTTGAGACTTCACCTTCAACCCAAGCTTGAAAGAAAATTAGCTACTCATTATTGAACTAGGGGTAAAATGGGAATTTTATTAAAATACGTAGAAAATACAAGATGGAGAGAGAATTACAGAAAACTAAGCTCAAAAATGGATTCAGGGGTGTCAAATTAGGGGGGGAGGCCCCCTTTTTATGTGAATAGTGCCGTACGTGTGAACAGTGCCATTTTTCCTTTTATGCTCCTCTTAAGGTTTTCGACTGTCCTGAGTTCAAAAGTAACGTCCGTTTTGCTATCCGAAATCTCGTTCATTGTGAAATGACCATGATACCCCTAAAATACACAAAATACTTAATTAAAACAAAACATATATAATTAAATAACAAAGGACTTAAATAAATAAAATTAGAGATGTTAGTGAAATTTGAAGTACAAAATGACGATTTTCTCCTTTATAAATATGCACTTTCTAACACTCAACAATTTGCTCAGTGGTGTTGCTTGGTAAAGTATACAATTTTTTTTTTGATAGGAAAGTGTAGCGTTCATTAAACCAAAACAGAGAATACATGCTTAAACTTTGGAGGGAAATTTTCCTTTGAAACAACAGGATCAGTCTTTCCTAACGCCATTTTTACTAACAGATGAACATTAGTATTATACGATCTAGGAACATATATTGCCACAAATCGACTGAATTGATTCATTAAGGCTTGAATGTCTAAAATGATCCATTGTATCTCTGTCATATTGCCTCCTTGGTCGTTGATCAAATCAGCTAGCACTTGAGAGTCAGTTTCTAGAATCACTGACAACACACTTGCCTCTTTAGCAATGCAAACACCCCATTCTGCTGCCTCTGCTTCCCCATACAAAACATCACCCTTATAAGTGGCAGCTTTAATAGTTGCGGCAACTATGCATTTTCCTATGGAGTCTCTGATCATGGCTCCGAGACCAGAGCATTTTCTCTTCACGTCAGTGGCTGCATCAACATTGATTTTTACCCATCCTGGAGGTGGGGGAACCCATTCATCTTGTTTCTCCTTTTGCTAGTTATTATCATTCAACATATCTGGGAATTGGGTTCTTTTATATGCCTCATTCACTGCTTCAGCCTTGGCCATCAAAATACCTAGATCTAACTTTGCCCCTTCAAACACGAACTTATTTCTCGCATGCCAAATATTCCAGAACAAACACATGAGAAGCTCAAAATCATCTTTACTTAGATTTTTTTGCAGCTTTATCAATTATCCTAAAAGATTTGGATTCTCCATCTCCTTTATTGCATCAGCCAGAGGAGAGAGCTGCCGAACTTTTTTTGCCACCTTGCAAGCCACCAGAGCATGTAAAACATTTTCCACTCTATTTCCACAATACTTGCAGTAGGCTTATTGAATAATTCCACACTTACAGAGATTTTCAATTGTCGGCAATAGGTTTTTTGTCGCCTTCTAAATGAAAATTTTTATCTTCTCAGGAAGAGGGAGCTTCCAAATAATACTCCAATTGCTGCTATTGCTGCTTCAACATCCTGGGGAATCTAAGAATTTCATGCTAAGGGCTACTTGGTAACCATTTTTAACAGAATATTCTCCTTTTTTTTATCGTAGTGCCAAATTACTTGATCTTTTCTTTTACTTCTTGGTAGAGGAATGTTTAGAATTGTCTCAGCATCTTCCTTTAAAAAGATCTTTTGGATCAAACCTGCCTTCCACTTGTTTTCATTGTCTATTAGCACTACAACTTTAGCATCTGCTGGCAACTTTGGTTTGGAAATAGGTTTAAAGGTAGCTGGTCTTGGTAGCCAATTACCTCTGAACACTGAAGTATCTTCACTATTGCCAATTCTCCATCTATGCCCTTTGAGTAACACTTGTCTTCCCCATATTATACTTCTCCAAATGTAAGAGGGGTTTGAACCCATTGAAGCATTCAAAAAATCAGTTTCTCTGAAGTATCTTGCCTTTAGAACTCTAGCAGCCAACGAGGATGGGTTTTGAATCAATCTCCATCCTTGCAGCTGCGACTAGAGCTTGGTTGAAGCTTGATATATCCCTAAACCCCATACCTCATCGACTTTTCGTTTTGCTCATATTTTCTCATTTTGTTCACGAAATACCTTTCTTATCATTTTTATTACTCCATCAGAACTTAGTATTGACCTCTTGGATACTGTTACACAGTCCTAGAGAGGTCTTGAAGACACTCATCGCATATGCTGGAACGACTTGCGCAACTGCCTTAATTAAGATTTTTTTTCCTCCACTAGAGAAACACTTCTGTTGCCAGCCGGAAATCTTACTCTGAACCTTGAGCTTTACCTCATTGAAAAAATCTTTCTTCTTCTTACCGATCATATAGGGCAGCCTCAAATACTTCTCATGCTTTGAGACCACATTGAGCTGGAAAATTCTCTTAATGGCTGAAATCTGATTTTCCTGGACATTGCCACTAAAAAACATACAAGACTTGTCAAAGTTGAAGATTTGTCTAGATGCAACTGCATATCGATCAAATATGTCCTTGAGGTGTGGCAGTCTTTGAGTGAAGCTCTGGAAAAGATTAGATTGTCATCTGCAAACAAGAGATATGAAATAGATATATGTGGTCCAAATCTCAGCCCTTGTATTTGATTTTGCCTCTCTGCCTGTACTAACAAATTAGAGAATGCTTCTGCACATATTATAAATAGGCATGGAGACGAAGAGCATCTTTATCTCAGCCTCCTTTGAGGGGTGATCATGCCCTTAGGAGTCCCATTGATAATAATTGAGAAAGATGAGGTAGTAATGCAGTCCATTTTTAACGTTAACCGTTTCTCCGTAAAGCCTAGCTTGCTCATAGTCAGCCTTAAGAATTCTCATTCCACTTTATTGTAAACTTTGCTGATGTCAAGCTTCAATGCCACCAATTTTTTTTTTTTTTGCCCTTACTATGTTTAATTTTATGGAGACATTCATACCCAACAATAATATTGTATGTTATTAATCTATTGAGGATAAAAGCACTTAGGATGAAGCTATCACAGTTTGAAGGATAGTTTTCAGTTTATTAGCCAAAGCTTTTGCAACAATTATATAAATGACATTACATAAACTTGTTGGTCTAAATTCCATGACTTTCCTAGTCTTAGTGACTTAGGGATTAGAGCAATGTAAGTGTGGTTCAAGGGACCCATAGGACCTGCTTCGTTGAGTATATGGAGGCATGTGGTGATTACTCCTTCTTTGACTGCTGTCTAGTGTTTTTGATAGAATGTAGCGGGTAATCCGTCGGGTTCTAAAGCTTTGGTTAGGCATATTTGAGCAAGCGCTTTTGTGATCTCCTCCTCTATGAATAGTTGGCACAGGTACTCATTTATTTCTTGTGAAACTTTAGGCATCATTCCTCTTAGAACTCCCTCCATTTGAGCTTGGGTAGGGCTGAAAGTTGTGAACAACTTCACAAAATACCCGCAAAACTCTTTCTTTACGTCCTCTGACTCCTTAGTCCATTCTCCTTGTGCATTCTCTATTCCTTAAATTCTATTCTTTCTCTTTCTAGATGAGGCTTTGATGTAGAAGATTTTCGTATTTTTGTCACCCTCTTTGAGCCAATCTGCTCTGGATCTTTATTTCTAGTAGATTTCTTCATCAAGTAAAAGATAATGGATCTGTTTATCGATATCTTTCATTTCCTCTCCACATTCATATTGTCTACTATGCTTCTTAAGCTTTTTAATTCTTTGCATCAGCTCCTTCAACGTTCCTTTTTTGCCCTTAAAAGTTTCCTGACTCCAGCATTTCAGCTCTGCTAACGTAGTTTTGCAGGTTTTCTTTAAAGTTTGAACTGGATTGCTCCCTAACCATTCTCTTTTTTCAACCCACTAATGCTTAACAACCTCTTTACACTCATTATATGAACTCCACATATCATCGTAATGGCATCTTGATATCGTTCTTCTATTGTAGCATACTCCTTTATTTTTGCCTACCACTTCTATCATCACCGGGTTATGATCAGAACACTACGTAATTAGGTTCATTGCAACACGGTCTTGAAAGGTTTAGGTCAATTCTTCACTACACAAAAACCTATCTAACTTTTCTTCAATAAATTGTGGGCCAAATCTTCTGTTCGACCATGTGAAATGGTGACCTATGCAACCTAAATCCCTCAACTTACAATCCATGATTGCCTCTCTAAAGTCATTTATCCAGTTGGCATCTTTATCATTCCCTCCATTTTTTTCTCCCAAATGCAGTATTTCATTAAAATCACCAAAGCAAAGTTATAGAGAGAAAGACAAACCTGCAAGGCTGTGAAGCAGAGTCCATGTGTGCTTTTTTAGACTCACTTATGGATGTCCATACACCCTCGCGCATCTCATGTGTTTCCCATTCTCCACTTCCACCTCGGCATCAATGTGGTGGCTGCTATAGGAAGTAATGTCCACCTTTATGTCCTGAGCCCATAACATAGTTATACCTCCGCTCTTGTCCCTACTGCTAACAACAAAACAATTTCCAAAATTTAGCTTCTTTCCAACATTATTCATTTACACAGTCGATAGTTTGGTTTCACATAGGAAAACCAACTGAGGCTTGTATAAATGGAGGAACTTTTGATGGGCTTTGAACATCCAGTCATTCCCTATCCCCCAGACATTCCAGCTTAAAATTATCATGATTGTCGACGGGGCTGATCTTCAGCCACCGCTGATAGAGTGGTAAATTGAGTAGTTTCAGCTGGTTCCTCCATCTTTGAGCCATTCCAGTTTAGTTCTTTTCTACATGAAGATAGCTGGCGAGAGGTTGTTTTTTCTGCAACAAATTTGTAGGGACTTTACACTTGTGACTTCTTATAATTTGGGCTTACTCCTAACACTTCATCACTTGGTCTTTTCCTTGCAATTAGACCATATTTCGTTAGCCCTTTATTGCTTGCCTTTCTAGCTTGTGTCTTCCATTTCTTTCTCTTAGGCCTTAACATTTTTTCTCTTAGCCCATCATCAATCATTTCATCTGGGCTTGAGTTGCCTTGGTCTTGGCTTTGGCTTGTGTTTGAACCTTAGTTTGGCTCCAAATCCAGCGCCAAATTTCCATTTGTTCCCTCCCACTCTTCTGTTCCTGCTTTTTCTTGATTGTTTCGATGAGCCTTAGCTCTGCAATTTATGTTTTCAGTTGTTTTTCTCTTTGGGTTACTTCGATTTGTAGATTTCTTTGTTCCATCGATTCCAGTGTCATCAGTATTAATTATTCTACAGTCTTAATTCTTTACCCTTCATTCCATCTCTCTCTTCATTTTAATCCCTACCCGTTTGGCTTGTCCGGTTTCTTCCATGATTTTCAGAATCTGTATATCCATTGGTGATCTGCTCAAACCTCTTATTCCATCTCTCTCTTCCCCGTTTCAACTTTATTTTTTCAGCTTTGGACAACGTCTTCATATACGTTCCATAGGGTAATTTTTCCTTCGATTGCCTCTTGTATGCTTTACACTCTTTGAACTGATGTCCGATAAGCCCATAACAAAAATAAAATCCTGGGAGCCGTTCATATAATACTGGTAACTCCACCTCATCTTCATCCTCAAGCTCCAGGAAAATCATTTTCTGTAACAGTTTTGTTATGTCAATGGATATTCTGACTCTCGCATATGAGCCTATGCATTCACCTTCATCGTCGGTTTCCATTTCTAAGACATCTCCAATTAATTCTCCCATCTTTTGAATGCTTTCTCGCTCCATACATCTTATTGGTACATTATGAAATTGGATCCAAAATGTTGTATGTGTGAACTTCTGCCTTCATATATTCCCGATTCTACTGGATTCCATCATTACAATCGATGCCCTATCAAAATGCCATGGCCCTCCAGCCATCACTTTTCTCTTGTCAGTTTCCGAATCGAACTTGAACAAACAGACATTGTTTCCCAAGTTTTTGATTTTCACTTCCTTGTTTGTCCTCCATGCTTGCGCCAATGTTGTCCGGATTCCTTCGGTGTTTGCACTTCTTGCTAGTAGAATCTTGCCCATTAACTAATTTGCCACTATATGGCCTCCATTTTCTTTCATTCCGCTTCTATGAGAGAGCTTACGCTTGCTGCCATCTTGGATAAAGTGGCTTTACACTTGCGTATTAACTTCTCTCGTGTCCATTAATGGTGGGCACAAGAAATGCTTCCTCTCCTAAGTACCCTCTATTTAAGACTCTCTACTTTAATTAGCTAATAATAGAACTATAACCACTCAAATACGTGAGTGAACAAACGAGCCGTTAAATCCCCAACCTACTTGGTTGTTGTTCTCTTTCAGAGAGAAAGAAAACATTTTAGAAAGAGAAGATATATAAGCGTGGCAAAGTATACAAATTTTGGAAGCTTAAAAATGATCAACGTAGTTATTGTTGATGTAAATTCTCACAACGGTTGAGAACAATTTATGAAGTAAGAATATAAAATTAAGGCAAGTCTCAATTTTTTAGTTAGATTTT
Organism: Atalantia buxifolia; assembly: GCA_030444775.1. Classification (NCBI taxonomy): domain Eukaryota; kingdom Viridiplantae; phylum Streptophyta; class Magnoliopsida; order Sapindales; family Rutaceae; genus Atalantia; species Atalantia buxifolia. Next base: position 10,341,719 of record CM059838.1, read on the forward strand.
AAATATAAATTAGGTTCATGTACTTCTTATGCATGAGTGGACCACATAGAAAGACTGTTGTGCAAATTTTGTTGAACTCGCAAGCGCACGAATCTATTGTAGAATAGATTAACGGTGACGAGTGTCGATCCCACGAGGAGGTGGATTTTAATTGTGTGTAGAATTAATTATGTAAATGGGTGGTTGGATTTATGGGGAAATTGATTTAAAGGATGCTAGAATTTAAATTGGAATAGCAGAATTAAATTGAATTGGGAACTATTGAAATAGAGTGCTTGGGTACCTGGATCCGTATCAACATGCACCATGGGCTAAATATTCCTTATTAATACCAATTAAATCATGAGGGGGGAATCCACACCTCATGAACCACGCTCTAATCAATATGGTGTTAAGGGCTTATCGTGCCAAATAATAATAACCTTATACTAGGGTGCCGGTAAAACCAGGGGGGTAACTAGACAAGATTATTATTATTTGTCGACGAAAAGTCAAAACCTCCACAGAAATTAGAGGGGAAGAGAAAATAAATTTACCAATTAAAGCCCATGACACATGTTGAAACTTCACCTTCAACCCAAGCTTGAAAGAAAATTAGCTACTCATTATTGAACTAGGGGTAAAATGGGAATTTTATTAAAATACGTAGAAAATACAAGATGGAGAAGGAATTACAGAAAACTAAGCTCAAAAATGGATTCAGGGTTATCAAATTGGGGAGGCCCTTTTTATAGATACATTGAGTGAATCATGGCCATCGGATTAAAAATAGTTTGGATGCGCGAGGATTGCGCCACGTCATCGGTGAACAAGAATACGGCGGTTTGACCACGGGTTTGACCACGCGGCGGTTTGAACAAGAACACGGTTTTACGCGGTTTGAAAGCGATACATGACATGTGAATAGTGCCGCACGTGTGAACAGTCTGCCATTTTCCTTTATGCTCCTCTTAAGGTTTTCGATTGTCCGAGTTCAAAAGTGACGTCCGTTTTGCTATCCGAAATCTCGTTCATTGTGAAATGACCATAATACCCCTAAAATACACAAAATACTTAATTAAAACAGAACACACATAATTAAATAACAAGAGACTTAAATTAAGAAAATTAAAGATGTTAGTAAAACTTGAAGTACAAAATGACGATTTTCTCCTTTATAAATATACACTTTCTAACACTCAACACACCCAACCAGCTTATTGCTAGTCCCCAGCAAAAAAAACGAAAAAAAAATTCAAACCCAAATTTTTTTTTTTTTTTTTTTTAAACAAACTTGTTTATTCAATCAGACTAATGATAAAGAATCAAATAAAAGTATAAGCATTATCTCCAGTCTAAAGAAACATCACACTCACATCAACCATCCACATGAATCAACCAAGTAAATACAGCTACTTTCAAAAATGACATGTCAAACCCCAACATCTCACCGGTAATAGTGACACTCTCACAAAGAAATTAAACCCAATATAAATTGTCACTTCTATGAATGATAAATTGAGAGAAAATAATAAACATGCATTATCACACACTCTCACCAAGATAAAAAGAATATGCCCACAACTTAGAAATAACATGATCTCAAGTCAAACAAAATGCTAGTCAACCCAATTTATTTACTTATTATTATTTTTTTTCTCTTTTTTTTTTTATTATGCATTACTACATCTTTTAGCCCATATAACTAACTTCTACTTCAGACTATAGTTTCCTAAAATCAAGAAGGACTTTTATTGGGATGTAACGTAGGCTAGGGACATGGCTAACAAAGAAAGGAAAATAGAGGAAACAAAATATATGTTTGAGAAAAATAATATCTTTTGGAAACTAAAAAGTGCATTTTACTTATTTATTATTGTATTATCTCTCTCTCTTTTTTTTTTTTTTTTCTTTTTTTTTTTTTTAGAGAATTTTTTTTTCTTTTTTTTTTCTTTGCTTTCTCTCTTTTTTTTCTTTTTTTTTCGATATTGCACAACTTTACTAAACAAAATAATTATTTATATTTTTCTCAAACATGAATAGGTGATGGAACTTGTAAGATATTGGGTAATACTCCAAATTGGAGTAGGTGAAGACGATAAGTTGACAAAGAAAAGTTTTTTTTTTTTTTTAATAAAAGGCACAAAAGGGCTAACTATGGATATTTAACATAAGGGATGGCTAGAAAGGCTCAAACGGGTCAAAGATGGCCTTTCCATCATCTTTTAGGGCTCTAGATAATCCTCCATATCTACTAGTTAAATGGACATTCAGATGTAGCAACACACTTTTTCTTTTTTTTTTTCTTTTTTTTTTTTAAAGGGTTGACTCCAAGGAAATCTAAAGATCATGGATAAAATAATAATATTACTAAGCTGTATGAAGAATAGGCAAAAAGGGTTACTCTCCAAGAAAAATAATAGGCTCAAAAGCTCACTTGGTATTCATTATGACATGTCAATTCTTTCAAGCAACTCATATTTATCTCCGACATCAACATGTAGAGTAGCAAACATAGTGTAACATCACTCAAAATCAAAAATAATACAAATACTAAAATTCGAAAATCATCATGTCATCCAAAAATAAAAACAAAATCACACTATTTTTTTTTTAACAACATTCTACCCCCCAACCTATTCTAAACATGAAAGGAGAATATGCATGCAGAAATGTGAAAATGATGCAGAAAAACTAATTGAAAATGTTGCACTTAAAATGATAGAAAAATGATTTTTTTTTTTAACTAAGAAGATGCGTTTCTAGAGACACTACACTCTATATTCAGCCATCTTTGACTCAAAATTTGAAAATGCATATTTATAAAGGAGAAGTCAAAAAGTTAGAAAGATCACACGAAAAATAAGAAATTTTTTTTTTTCATTATTTTTTTTCCTTTTTTTTTTTAACTGAGAAGATGCGTTTCTAGAGTAACTACACTCCATATTCAGCCATCTTCAACACAAACAGTTAACAACAGTTAGTTTCTACAACAAAAAATTAGTAAAAACTTAACCAACATTCCACAATTGTCAACTATCCCCTCCCCCCAACCAGAACGAAACATTGTCCTCAATGTTTTAAAGGAAAGAAGTAGAGTTTAGAAGACATCACCTGGGTGGTGCAACACAGAATAAAATATTTACAGGCGGAGATTTAAATCTAATTTGTACTTCTTACTGCTGCTATTGTTACCATCGTTATTTGTACACTCCAACACCAAGGTCTTGGGATCGCTGGTCGATAAGCTTGTAATGCAGATCAAGTAGCTCATTAGCAAGTGTGAGCACAAATAAAAAGCTTTTTCACCATAGAGGAATGAAGTAATTCTTTATTGCATGGTTAAGAAATGCGATAAAGCCATCATAAAAATTATTGACATTTAACAAACCGATGGGTTTCTGATGAATGTGCAGATGGGCCCAAGATGCTAAAGTGATAAGTGCCTCAGAGTTGCAAGATCTCTGGTAAGAAAATAAAAGCATCAAAGCATGATTAAGCATTTCGGTTATTCTTTCTTGCATACCGAGACAACTAACTCTTCTCCGGTCGGTGAGTTAGACAAGCGACCCTAAAGGTTTTAGGGTTTGTGGTATGATGCCTAACACTTGACTTCCTACGACAAAAAGCAGTTTCTGAGACCAATTTTGATAACCCTCGGTCACCTCCGCCGTATACTAAGTGTAATTTTCTCTCTGCTATGCATCGACCAAGATCAATGGCTGCCTCAAAGAACTCTTTATATTTGCCATAGTTAAATCCGGAAAGCACACAAATGTTCTTGAATTGTTTATTGGGAGTAGCTGCCATTAGGATAATTCTCAAAAATAATTTGTGAGTGCAAATGAAAAGAATCATATTTAAAGATCTTGGCGGCAATGGGTCACAGCTGTGAATGAGGTGTCATGTCTATGTCAATTAATCGTGTAATGCACATGGCTTGAGAGTCAAAAAGAAAACAGTAAAAAGGAAAAGCAAGTAATGACAAATATAAAATTATTAAAGACAATAATGCAAATGGTAAAACAACAGTAAAATAAAACAACAGTAAAGTAAAAGGATATTTACAGGTAGTTGCGACTGTGGCTCACATCTTCCTCTGGTTTTACGTCCAGAAACGGCTTCAACGCCTCATGGGTCGAGGATAGGCTTCCCATCCAGTTTTCTTATAAAACGCAAACAGGTCGTTTATAGTCGATTCCCGAGATCGATCGTGCATGCTCTTTTCGAAATGATGGCCATAATCGGAGAATCGCTCCTCCGCACATATCCACCGGGATGCGTTTCAAGAGACAAAAGGATATCATCCAATGACTCCTTATTCAAGCCATCCCTAATGAATTGAATCTTATCTTCTCACGTTATCGACACCATTCCTAAAGAACATCGTTTTTATCGCATATCATTCGCACACTTATGACAAGCAACCGAAATTTTTCGAGCTCTGCGCTTTCTTGCATAATTTCCTTTACCACAACCAGGCATGTATGCAATAAATTTAGGAGGCAACTCACCTGCTAAGCGTACTTTAGCCTCAATTAACCAACGGATATCAGCAGGTATGTTATTCCTCATGAGCAATCGCATGCGTTCAGATCGAGCTTTATAGATTGTGAGGGAGGGCATTCGAGGAAGTGAAGGGAATCGACTATGAAGCTTTGCTAAGATCTCGTTTTATCCATACCTTCGCCTCGGAAGATCGGTAATTATGGGAAACCCAAGTAACCGACTTGATTGTCACGAGTACCGTTATCCGCCACTTAACCGGGTGACAAACTATAACACACAAACTAAAACACACAAACGGAATAACAAACAAATAAAAACACACAAAGAAAATCACAATCGTCCTCTTATAGAATTTACCTCAAGCTCCAATGGATGTTGTAGACACTGCTTTCAATGTCTCGAGTTGGCTTTAAATCCTCAACGTGGGATATTAACTCCGGTGGTTGTAGCGTCCAAATACGATGTGTTTTACAAAATCGTATCTGGCCTCTGAGATGAGATTGGACACGTTGAAGTCGCCTCAAGGATGTTCAAGAGAGGCTGTCTCATGATTAAAAGTGATAAAAAAAAAAACTCAATGGTTAAACAAACACACTTATGCACAAATGATTTCAATTAGCAGAAGAAAATAAATAAATAAATAAATCACCGAAAAGAAAAAATCTTAATTCAAATCGGTGGGTCACTTAAATTTATTTGATTGTCCTCTCCATGTGGTTGGTACTCTAGATATGGCTTTAATCTTTGACCATTAACTTTAAACGTGACACCATTTTTTGGGTCCTTAATTTCAATTGCCCGTGTGGAAAAACAAGTATGAACAATGAAGGGCTGGACCATCGAGCGTAGTTTACCCGGGAATAGGTGCAAACGAGAATTGAATAAAAGTACTTTCGACACGGAGTGAAAGATTTTCTCATAATCTGCTTATCATGAAAGACTTTCATTCGCTGCTTGTAAACCTTGGCATTTTCGTATGCATCATTACGAATTTCTTCAAGTTCTGCCAGCTATAATCGTCTTTCTGAGCCAGGTTGCTGCATGTCAAAATTGAATTTCTTGATGGCCCAGTACGCACGATGCTCGAGTTCCACAGGTAGGTGGCAAGCTTTTCCATACACTAGCCTGTAAGGTGACATCCCAATTGGGGTCTTGAAAGCCGTTCTATATGCCCATAATGCATCATCGAGTCTTAATGACCAATCTTTTCTGTCTGGCCTCACGGTCTTTTCTAAGATGTGCTTTATTTCTCGATTGGAGATCTCAACTTGGCCACTGGTTTGCGGATGATACGGGGTCGCCACTTTATGAGTGATGGAGTACTTTGTCAAAAGTGCTTTGAATGATTTGTTGCAAAAGTGGGTACCACCATCACTGATTATTGCTCGAGGGAATCCAAAGCGTGAAACAATGTTGCTCTTCAAAAACCCTATCACCACTTTATGATCATTGGTTCTGCATGGAATTGCCTCTACCCATTTCGAAACGTAGTCAACAGCAACCAATATGTATTGATGGCCAAAAGATGGGGGAAAGGGTCCCATGAAGTCGATACCCCATACATCAAAAATCTCAACCACTAAAATTGGATTTAGTGGCATCATGTTCCTTCGTGTAATGCTCCCCATTCGTTGACACCTATCACATGAAGAACAAAAGGTGTAAGCATCTCGAAATATAGTTGGCCAATAGAAACCACATTGTAGAACTTTAGTCCCTGTTTTCTTTATTTGAAATGGCCTCCACAAGCTTGTTCATGGCGAACGAAAGGATGTTATGAACTTCATTCTCTCGGGACACATCGTCGAATAATTTGATCTGCACAATACTTAAATAGATAGGGTCATCCAGAAAAAAATTCTTTATTTCCGCAAAGAATTTGGCCCTGTCTTGCTTGGTCCAATGTTCGGAAGTTTACTCAGTAACAAGATAATTAACTATATCAAGATACCAAGGTAATACTTCCACACTCATTAATTGTTCATCGGAAATGACTCATTCAATGTTAAGGGTTCTATGTTGATGTCAAAGTGGAGACGAGAGAGATGGTCACCACAACATTTTCAGTAACCTTTCTTATCTTTGAATTCCAAGTCAAACTCCCGCAAAAGTAACACCCAGCCGAATTAGTCTAGCTTTTGCATCTTTTTCATGAGGAGAAATTTAAGAAAAGATGATCTCGTGAATACAATTATTTTACAACCAATGAGATAAGATCGAAATTTTTCTAATGCAAACACTACTGCTAGCATTTCTTTTCAAAAGTAGTTGAATAGTTCAACTGTGCATCGTTTAATGTCATACTAGCATAGTAAATAACATGAGGAATTGATCTACTCTTTTGTCCTAATACTGCTCCTACTGCATAATCAGATGCATCACACATGAGTTCGAATGGTAAGCTCCAGTTTGGTGGCTGAATGATGGGTGATGACGTCAACAAATGCTTTAGCTTTTCAAATGCTACAAGACATAAATCATCAAAGATAAAATGTACATCCTTAGCAAGTAGATTGCATAAGGGTCTAGAAACTTTGCTAAAATCTTTAATGAAACGTCTATAAAAACCAGCATGCCCAAGGAAAGATCTTACTTCTCTGACTGTTTTAGGTGGAGGAAGATTAGAAATGAGATCCACCTTGGCTTTGTCAACCTCGATACCTTTGCTCGAAATTATGTGACCAAGAACAATACCTTGATTTACCATAAAATGGCACTTCTCCCAATTTAAGACCAAATTCTTCTCTATACATCTCTGCAAAACTTGTGTTAGATGATGTAAACATTGATCAAATGAATCTCCAAAAACAGAAAAGTCATCCATAAAGACCTCAAGAAAACGTTCAACCATATCAGAAAAAATGCTTAACATACAACGTTGAAATGTAGCAGGTGCATTACATAATCCAAATGGCATCCTCCTATATGCAAAAGTGCCAAAAGGGCAAGTGAAAGTGGTTTTCTCTTGATCTTTTGGTCTATGGAAATCTGATTGTACCGAGTAGCCATCTGAAAGCAATAAAATTCATGGCTCGCTAATCTATCAAGCATTTGATCAATAAATGGTAAAGGAAAATGGTCTTTACGTGTGACAATTTAACTTTCTATAATCAATGCATACACGCCATCCTGTAGTCACTCTAGTGGGTATCAATTCATTATCGGCATTGGTAACTACTTTGTGACTCACGACTTTTTGGGGACCACTTGCACAGATGACCCATGAACTATCGAAATGGGGTAAATGATACCGCATCTAATAGTTTAAGGACTTGTTCTAACAACTTCTTTCATATTGGATTTAACCGACGTTGCATTTCCCTAGTAGATTTAGCATTTTCATCAAGGTGAATGTAATGCATGCGATCTCTTTGGGTTTATACCTTTTATGTCTGCTATGGTCCATCCTAATGCTCCTTTGTGCTCTTTTAAAACATCCAACAACTTACCTTTTTGCTCGTCATTTAGGGATGATGAGATGATTACCGGTAGAGTGCTTTCTTCTCCCAAGAACGCATATTCCAAAGTGTTGGGTAATGGTTTGAGCTCAAGTTTCGGTGGTGACTCTGATGATGGGATGAGTTTCTTCTCTGATGGTGCTAGTTGTTCAACTCTTGACTTCCATTTATTAGTGTCCATGGATGGTGCTGAGTCAAGTAGGGCGTTGACCTCATTGACTGATCTGTCAACATCGAAATCCAAACCAAAGTGAGTTAAACATGTTTGTAAAGGGTCATCACTAAGGTTTGAAACAAAAGTATCATCAATTAATGCTTCAATTAAATCCACATCAACAATTCCATCATCTGTATTGTGAGGTTGTTTGGCAATGTTGAAAATGTTGAGCTCCATGGTCATATTGCCAAAGGACAACTGCATATTTGATCTGCATTGAATGTGAGCATCCATGATTGCCAAAAATGGTCGGCCTAGGATAATGGGGATATGCTTCCTTGAATCCTGTATTGGTTGAGTGTCAATTACAATGAAATCAACAGGAAAATAAAACTTATCTACCTGTATAAGCACGTCCTCCACAATACCACGAGGGATTTTCGTGGACCGATCTGCAAGCTGTAACACCACTGGAGTTGGGTGTAATTCTCCCAATCCAAGTTTTACAAATACTGAGTAAGGCAAAAGATTAACACTAGCTCCTAAATCCAACAAAGCATTCTCAATTGTGTGGTTCCCTATACTACATGAAATAGTGGGGGAGCCTGGGTCTTTACATTTTAGAAGAATTTTGTGTTGGAGTATAGAACTAACGTTTTCTGTTAAAAATGCCTTTTTCTGAACATGAATGTTTCTCTTTTTAGTGCAAAGGTCTTTAAGAAACTTGGCATAAGATGGAACTTGTTTTATTGCATCAAGTAAAGGGATGTTAACACTTACCTATTTGAAGACTTCAAGAATCTCACCTGTGGATTTTCCCTTCTTTCCTTTAGCTAACCTCTGAGGAAATGGAGCTTTAGGAACATACTCTCGTGGGTTGGTTTCTTCTTTCTCCTCTGGTGGTGAGTCTTCAACATTCACAGGTACAATTTGATTTTCTTTGGTCATTTGGCATCTCCACTTTGTTGTCGACTTCTTTTCCTTTTCGCAAGGTCATAACGGCTTTGACCTCTCCATGCTGTTGCGGTGAACTGGTAGTTGCTTCATGTACTCCTTTAGGATTAGGCACTGGTTGACTTGGAAATTTGCCTTTCTCAACAGTCATTGCCAAAGTCTGAACTGAAGAAGCAAGTTGTCCCACCATCTTCTCGAGGCTTGGCGATTGGGCTTGTGAGTTGAAGCCTGCTCTCATCTCATTTCGTAGTCCATCAATGGTGCGGTTCTGTTGCTCAATCATGGAGTTAGTAACATTCTTGACATTCTGAAAGGCATCCTCCCATTGTCTGGGTTGAGAGTAGTTTTGGTTACGATTGTATGGTCTAAATGGTGGTGAGAGGAGAGGCTTGAGGAATTGGTTGCATTGGTGGAGCTGGAGCTGCTGGTCCATTCTGTTGGAACCCTTGAGACCATGAAAAATTGGGGTGATCTCTCCATCCAGGATTATATGTGTTGGAGTATGGGTTGTAATTTGATGGCTTCCTCATGACACCGATGGCATTGGCTTGATCTGAATATGAGTCATGGTCATGTGGCTCTGTTGATTTAGCAGTCGTCAAAGATGCTATTTGTCGAGAGAGGCCTTCCACCATCTCTTTGACTTCTTTGATTCCTGAACCGGACTCGCCGATGTGAACCTCATTCACTCCTTTAATTCTTCTAGTATTCCTGAGAGATCGACTCCGCTGTTGGGAATTATCCGCTTGTCGCTGGAAGAAATCCCAAATCTCTGATGCACTTTTTGACATTAGCTCTGCTCCACTTGTCGCCATTAGCCATTCTTGTACATTTGGCAATAATCCCTCCAATAAGTATTGGCATTGGTGCCATTTCTCGTACCCATGATGTGGACACTTCAAAAGTAGCCCATTGAATCGCTCCCATGCTTCGAAAAACTGCTCGTCTTCTCTCGGGTGAATTTCGAGATTTCCTGCGAATAGCATTGGTTTTATGAATCGGGAAGTATTTATTTAAAAATTTCGTTACCATTTGTTCCCATGTTGTAATGCTATTAGCAGCAATGTATTAAACCATGAACGAGCTCATCCTTTAAAGAAAATGGGAATAGTCTAAGTTTAACATCATCTTCTGAAAAATTCTCATATTTAAAAGTTTGACAAATTGTATGAAAATCATTCAGATGATTATACGGGTCCTCATTTTCTAGGCCATAGAATGTTGGGAGACAATTTAGCATACTAGGTTTTAATTCAAAACTCCTAGCAGCTACATTTGGGTATCTAATGCATGATGTGCTCAAATTAGCTAAGGGACTGAAGTAGTCCTTGAATGGCCTCTCCTGTGGTTCTGGTTGTTGCAAATCCATTTCAGTTTTATCTTTACGTGCAATGTGTTTGTGTGTGCGAAGTGTTCTTTCTAATTCAAGGTCTATAGGTTCAAGATTAGGTGATAATGACCTACGACCATGCATGCAAATAAAGAAAATAAATTGAGAACAAAACAAATAAAAATAAAGAAGAAGGAGAAATTACGATACTAACTTACTTTATTTTTAAACTTTCTATTAAAAAAAAACACTAAAAAAAATACGTGAAATAAAATAAATTAATGAGATAAATGAAAAATTATAAAGAAAAATAACTTGAAAATTAAATTGTAGAAATTTAAAGAAGAGAAAAAGAAATTCTTACCTAGAAAATGTAATTTCGCCTTTTTTTTTATTAATTAAGAAAAAAAATTACAAGGAAACAAATAAAATAATAATAATAATACTAATAGTAATAATAATAAAAAAATTATTTACAAAAATTAATTCTACAAATCAAAATACTTACCTCCCTGCAACGGCGCCAAAAACTTGTTGTGCAAATTTTGTTGAACTCATGGCACGAATCTATTGTAGAATAGATTAACGGTGACGAGTGTCGATCCCACGAGGAGGTGGATTTTAATTGTGTGTAGAATTAATTATGTAAATGGGTGGTTGGATTTATGGGGAAATTGATTTAAAGGATGCTAGAATTTAAATTGGAATAGCAGAATTAAATTGAATTGGGAACTATTGAAATAGAGTCTTTAGTGCATATCCGGATCAGTATCAACATGCACCATGGGCTAAATATTCTTATTAATACCAATTAAATCATGAGGGGGGAATCCACACCTCATGAACCACGCTCTAATCAATATGGTGTTAAGGGCTTATCGTGCCAAATAATAATAACCTTATACTAGGGTCTTGGGTAAAACCAGGGCGGTAACTAGACAAGATTATTATTATTTGTAAATTTAAAAGTCAAAACCTCCACAGAAATTAGAGGGGAAGAGAAAAATGACACATGTTGAAACTTCACCTTCAACCCAAGCTTGAAAGAAAATTAGCTACTCATTATTGAACTAGGGGTAAAATGGGAATTTTATTAAAATACGTAGAAAATACAAGATGGAGAAGGAATTACAGAAAACTAAGCTCAAAAATGGATTCAGGGTTATCAAATTAGGGGGGGGAGGCCCCCTTTTTATAGATACATTGAGTGAATCATGGCCATCGGATTAAAAATAGTTTGGATGCGATTGCGCCACGTCATCGTGATGAACAGTAACACGGTTTGACCACGGGTTTGACCACGCGGTTTGAACAGTAACACGGTTTGCACACGGTTTGAACAGTAACGCTGTTCGAATGAGGTGCGAGCGTGTCGTGATCA